>CM044007.1:56407426-56904926 GCA_024085815.1 Flaveria linearis | reverse complement strand
GAAGAAGCTTGGGGTACAACCTCTTGAGGACTTCTAGCTTGAAGTTTCAGCCACAATATCATCTTCCTCACCTCAAGAATTCGAATTTTGAGCAACTACAAAGGTTGTAGTTTCATCATCTTATGTTTATCTTATTGTATGCATTTTTGTATAATGATCCATGGCTTTGGGGTTTGTTTATTAAATGGGTTTAATAATCATGACATTAACATGTTTTAAAACTAAAATCCGCTGCGTTTTCATATAAACAAGGTTATATGAGCTTTGATAAACATGTTAAAACCCTACAATGGCATCAAGAGCCACTTATACGTATGCATACATGTATTATACTTGCTAGTTCACGGTTTTGTGGTGTTTGACACCACATACCCGTGAGATAAAGGGCTGTTTTGTACCCCCCCCCTTTTTGATTTCTTAAAGATGCTACTTATGCATGTAAGGATCTTTAAAAATCAAGATCATAAGATGTTTATTTGTATGGACTAAACCCATTTGTTCTTGGTTTATGTTGGCCAAAAACATGGGTTAAAAGGGGCTGCCCAAAATCGTGACATAGGAAATGTTTGGATATGTTGTTTTTGGTTATGCATAACAAAGCCAAGACCATGTGGATTGAATGATTGATTGTCATGTTATATTCATTTGGGCATGTAATAATTCAATTTTATATTTCAAGTCTTGTTTTGTAATTTATTTATTCATATGGTTTGTAATAAATTAATTAGGAGTTTTTCCTTTACTAGAAAAATTGTATTAGGATACATTTTTTGTAAGGATGCTCAAGAACAAGATTTGAAGAAAACATGGACAAAGAGGATGCTTGAAGATGTGGATTCAAGTGGGAGTTCTTTTTGTCAACCATGTGTCATGTTCTTAACCCTTAGGACAAGACCTTTTGACACACTTGTTTTGGCTAAACAAGTGTGCTCAACTTAGTATGCTTTGTTATGCATATATGAATTGTTTGGTTATGCTTGGTTGAATGCTTATGATGTTGTTTTGTTTTGAATATTTGGATGTGATTAACAAACCATCAATTAAACCAAGCTATAACAAGAAATTGGTTCTCAAATCATTAAGTAAAATAGAATGGTTCTATAAAAGGAGTTAATGGTTTGCAAAATAAAATGGGTTTTATTTAAAAGAACCAATAGGGTACCATATGGTTGAATGCATACAATCATATGGTACAATAGACTTTTCTAAACAAGAATTGTGAAATTGTAAATCCCTTTTGAAAACAAGTTAAACGCCATCCTTTTACACAACACTTAGGTTACTTGCAAACTCTTAGTGGGATAAAGGTCACCTAACCACTTTGAGGGAACTTGTAACATGAGGTGAGAATACCATGTTTGTGGGATAAAGGTCACCTAACCACTTATGTAGTAAACTCACACGTGTGTGTAAGTAAGACGACTTGATTTGTAAAATATATTGAATGGATCACCTAAAATATGTTTTACAAAAGATGTTGATAGGATAAACATGCCGTTATAAACATAACATGTTCAAACGATCCCATACCACTAGAAGTTACAATAGGTTGCCATTGTCATTTATGACTACCTTGTTTATTTAAATAATGGGATAAAGGTCACCTAACCAATATTTAAATATAACCTTGGATTCTAAAATTTTATTTATTAATGGTCTATGAGACATAAAGGGTATTGATAAATGAAATATAATTATATCAACGATTACTAATGGAACTTTGTAAAATCTTGTAGATGGCCGACAACAACAACGCTAATAACGATGTACCAAACCAAAACAACCAATCCCTAAGGGCGATCCTTCAAAGGGATCGTCTAACACCTAACAATTTCATGGATTGGTACCGCAACTTGAGAATCGTTCTCAAGCAAGAAAAGCGGGCCTACATCCTTGATGATCCCATCCCCGATGAACCTAACGAGGAGGATGTGGAAGCCTATAATGATTGGGTTAGATACGTGGAAGACTCCATTCAAGTCTCTTGCCTAATGTTAGCAAGTATGACACCAGAACTCCAAAAGGAGTATGAGCTCCATGGAGCTTATGACATGATCACTCAGTTGCGGGAAACGTTCCAGCAACAAGCTAGAGTGGAGCGCTACGAAACGGTTCAAGCGCTTAATACATGTCGGATGGAGGAATCCCAATCAGTTTCATCTTATGTTCTTAAGATAAAAGCCACATCGACCGCCTTCAAAGGCTAAACTGTCCTGTCTCAAAAGAGTTGGCCACGGATTTGATCCTTAACGGCCTAACTAAAAAGTTTGAGGCATTCGTCATGAACTACAACATGAACGGATGGGACAAGAGCATAAATGAACTTCATTCAATGCTCAAATCAGCCGAGGCGGGAATGGGTAAAAGGGTTTTACCCGTTCTCACCATTAATGAAGGTGGGAGAAGGAGAAGGTCTCTACCCCCTCCTAAGGCAACTGTTGCCAAAGGAAAGGGGCACGTTGGGGGAAAGGGGAAGATGGTTGTTAGGGCGCAACCTCCGAAGCCCAAGGAGAAGAAGCAAAAGGTTGCTGTCAACGACCCATGCTTCAAATGTGGTGAGATAGGGCATTGGATGAGAAATTGTCCAGTCTATCTCAAAGAGTTGAGAGAAAAGAGGGATGCGGGGCAAACCTCAGGTACAATTTACATCATACATGTTGAGCTAAATGTTATTTCTTCTAACACATGGGTATTAGATACCGGATGTGGAACTCACATTTGCAATTTGTTACAGGGGTTCAAAAGAAATGAGCATTATGCAAAAGGGGAAATAAGTCTCTTCATGGGCAATGGTGCAAAGGTTCATGTGGAAGCCCAAGGAGACTACATTTTGAAGCTTCCAAGTGGTTTGGAAGTTATTTTAAATAATGTATTATATGCTCCTAGTTTGACTAGGAACATAATTTCTGTTTCCCGTTTAAGACAATATGATTATGATTTCAAGTTTGTTGACAATGATATTCATGTTTCTTTAAATCATGTATTTTATTTTAAGGCTATACCTTGTAATGGTATTTATGAATTGGTTCATGAAAACGCAACATATGATAGCTCTATATACCAAGCAACCACCAAAAGACTCAAATTAGATTTGAGTGATACCTACCTTTGGCATTGTCGTCTTGGTCATATAAACAAGAAACGTATACAAACACTACAAAAGAATGGTCTTTTAAAAACAAATGAATGTGATTCATTTGATGTATGTGAATCTTGTTTACAAGGAACAATGACTAAGGCACCCTTTAGTGGAACTATCGAAAGGGAAAAAGATTTATTAGGTATCATACATTCGGATGTATGTGGTCCTTTTAAGCCAATGA
Organism: Flaveria linearis; assembly: GCA_024085815.1. Classification (NCBI taxonomy): domain Eukaryota; kingdom Viridiplantae; phylum Streptophyta; class Magnoliopsida; order Asterales; family Asteraceae; genus Flaveria; species Flaveria linearis. Next base: position 56,901,603 of record CM044007.1, on the reverse strand, counting down.
CTAGGAATGGTGAAAGATACTTCATTACCTTCACCGACGATTATAGTCGCTATGGGTATGTGTACTTATTAAGGCACAAAGATGAAGCTTTTGAAATGTTCAAAATCTTCAAGAATGGAGTTGAAAATCAACTCAACAAAACAATTAAAGTTCTCCGCACCGATAGAGGTGGTGAATACCTAAGTGATGTTTTTCAAGATCATCTTAGGAGTTGTGGGATTGTCTCACAACTCACTCCACCTGGAACACCACAACACAATGGTGTATCTGAGAGGAGAAATCGAACCATATTAGATATGGTTCGATCTATGATGGCTAGAAGCACATTGCCTCTATCATTTTGGGGTTTTGCTTTGCTCTCCGCGGCCCGTATTCTGAATATGGCCCCAACCAAAAAGGTGGAAAAGACACCTTTTGAGATATGGCACGGAAGAGTTCATCCCTATCATACTTAAGGGTCTGGGTTGTGAGGCTTATGTTAAGACTCCCACCCCGAACAAATTAGATGTCCGATCCACCAAGTGTATCTTTGTTGGATATCCTAGAGATTCTATGGGATATTATTTCTATGATCCACTGGAACAAAAAGTGTTTGTTGCCAGAAAGGGTGAGTTCTTAGAAACAAAGTTCCTTATGGAAGGAACTAGCAGTAGAACAGTGGATCTTGAGGAGGATCAAGATTCACAGCCCGATGCACGTTTGGTTAAACTAGCACTCAACATGAGGATGTTGAGGATGATCAAGCGGTTGATCAATACACACAAAACGTTCGCAGAAGTGGTAGAATTAGTAATCCACCTGAAAGATAAGGGTTTTTCATGGATGGATGCTATGTGGTAGATTCAGATGAACCAACCACATATCATGATGCAGTGTCCAATTTGGATTGTGACAAATGGCTTGAAGCCATGAACGTTGAGATGCAATCCATGTATGACAATCAAGTTTGGGAACTTGTTGTACCACCTCTTAATTCCAAAGTAGTTGGAAGTAAGTGGGTTTTCAAGAAGAAAACCGATATGCATGGAAACATGGATACTTACAAAGCTAGACTTGTAGTAAAGGGTTTCACTCAAACTCAAGGGGTTGACTATGATGAAACCTTCTCACCTGTTGCGATGCTAAAGTCTATAAGGATATTGTTTGCCATAGCTGCTCATTATGACTATGAGATTTGGTAAATGGATGTCAAAACGGCTTTCCTAAATGGATATCTTGAGGAAGATGTCTATATGGTTCAGCCTGAAGGTTTTGTCGATCCAAAACATCCTGATAAAGTATGCAAGTTAAAGAAATCAATCTATGGATTGAAACAAGCATCGAGAAGCTGGAATCACCGTTTTGATGAGGAGGTAAAGAAATTTGGCTTCATCAAAAACGTTGATGAGGCTTGTGTGTACAAGAAGGCTAGTGGGAGCATAATAACCTTCCTAGTATTGTATGTTGATGACATACTACTATTTGGAAATGACATCCCAACCTTGGAAGGTGTAAAAACCTGGCTTGGAAGTTGTTTTTCCATCAAGGATCTTGGTGAAGCTGCCTATATTCTGGGAATAAAGATCCATAGGGATAGATCAAGGCGGCTGATTGGTTTGAATCAAAGTGCATACATTGACAAAATCTTGAAAAGGTTCAAGATGGAAAACTCTAAGAAAGGTAGTGTACCTATTCAAAGAGGGACAATATTGAGTACGACTCAGTGTCCAAGCTCAAAGGAGGAGCAAAATAGAATGAAGACAATCCCATATGCATCTGATATAGGATCCATCATGTATGCAATGATATGCATTAGACCGGACGTGTCATGCGCTTTAACCATGACAAGTAGATACTAGCAAAATCCTGGTGATAGTCATTGGATGGCTGTCAAGAACATTCTGAAGTACCTAAGGAGGACTAAAGACATGTTCTTGATCTACGGATCTGGTGAAGAGGAACTCGTTGTAAAAGGTTACACGGATGCGAGTTTCCAAACTGATCGAGATGATTCACGATCTCAATCGGGGTACATCTTTGTTCTGAATGGGGGGGCTGTTTCTTGGAAAAGCTCAAAGCAAGAAGTCGTAGCGTTGTCCACTACAGAGTCAGAATACGTCGCCGCTTCAATGGCAGCACAGGAAGCTGCATGGCTGAAGAAATTCATAGCCGATCTAGGGGTAGTCCCTTCCATTCAGGATCCCCTAGAGATCTTTTGTAACAACGAGGGTGCGATTGCTCAAATCATGGAACCTTGTGCTCATCAAAAGACTCGACACATTGAATGGAGATTCAACTACATAAGGGATGAAGTTGAAAAAGGAAAGATATGTATTCGCAAAGTCCACACTGATAAAAACATTGCGGATCCACTCACAAAGCTCCTTGAAAAGGCAAAGCATGAAGGTCATGCTTGTGCCATGGGACTTAGATATTCAAGTGACTGGGTTTGATGTTGTACTTTGTATTTGGATATTGGAACTTATGTTATTTGACTTAATTATATGGTTATAATTTTCATTTGTTCTCCTATTTTAGCATGTTTAAATCCGTGAATAAATAAGTTATTCTAAACGTCCGTAGTCGATCATACTTGTGGGAACAACTTTGAATGTAAGACTATAATGAACTTAGATTTGTTGATATTCATAAGGTATGAATATAAAGCAAGAGGTTGCTACCAACGTTCATTGATATCTATGGGATATGGATATTGGACCGACCCGCTCTCAGTTATTTCTGCATGGAATCTTTGCGATTAGTCATAAGAGATATTGAGTAAAGGCGAATATCATTGTATCCTCAGACCTGAGATACATATTGGGTCTTGATATTCACCAAGTATTGTACTTTGACTTAGTACTTTGCTGTTCTGAAAAATTGGCAGTACATAAGGCTGAGTTCAGGTATGATATGAGGTGATTGTGAGAGACGTATGTAGTCAAGATGGGATTTGTTCCTCTTATTCGTTGAGAGTTAGATGTCTAAGGCCTGTTAAAGTTAAATCATCGGAGAATGACAATTCTGTGTCTCTCGGATTTAACATGACATCTGTAACAAAAGGATAGATGATTAATTCACCTAAAACATATTCAAGTAAGGTACTTGAAAACGATGATGTTATTGAATGGCACTTAATCATATACATTAGGGGTAGCAAACCGTTGCTAGGCGTTATTTGCTACTTGCATCAATCTTCTATGAATCTTGTGCAAGTGGGAGATTGAAAGAATTGATTTGCCCAAAATATATATTAAATTGATGTGGCTAGTGTGATATGATCCAAGTCGGGTCATACCCAATAACAAGCCAAAAAACACCGATAAATATTTATTCGTTGATAAGATCATACAAATAAATATTAGCACCAATTTAGAAACCGGCTTTTCTAATTCATTGCTTTTGTAAATGAACAAGATTATATATAGATAATTTGTTCATGAGAGATTATTTGTTTCATTGCCTAAATAAGTTAAACAATGACATATAATAGTGTGTAAGAACTATAAAATTAAAATGGTTTAATTTTATAAAAGTAGATTGCAAGAGTGTGTATTTTATAAACTTTATAAAATTAGAGGGAAAGACAAAAGGGAGCCTAATTTTCGGCCGCCCCTTTGTGTCTTGGGAACTCCTTTTGTGTTGTTCCAAGGACATGCAATAGGTTGATTTCTTCTCTCTTGCATTCTACTCTCTCTCTCTCACACAAACTCAAGAGCAAATCCTCTCAACCTTCTCTCTAAAAATCGGTTTTTAGAGTAAGAAAGGGCTGATTTTTCAGCTTTTGATCTGAGAGTTCTTGGCTGGAAATCAAGAGTTCAAGAGGTTTTTGAAGGTGGTGTTGCATAACCTAGCATAGAGGGTGTTTGAAGAAGCTTGGGGTACAACCTCTTGAGGACTTCTAGCTTGAAGTTTCAGCCACAATAGCATCTTCCTCACCTCAAGAATTCGAATTTTGAGCAGCTACAAAGGTTGTAGTTTCATCATCTTATGTTTATCTTATTGTATGCATTTTTGTATAATGATCCATGGCTTTGGGGTTTGTTTATTAAATGGGTTTAATAATCATGACATTAACATGTTTTAAAACTAAAATCCTCTGCGTTTTCATATAAACAAGGTTATATGAGCTTTGATAAACATGTTAAAACCCCTACATGACAAATGAATGAAAGAACGTAAAGAATAACGTAACGAAGTGAAAGATAACAAAGATGAAAAGTAAAACGTAATGAACGAAAGAATGGCTTGCAAGCAAATAAAAGGAGGTGCACGACCATGTTATCGTTAGCTCAACTGTGATGCGGGTTAGCTACCCCAAAGGATGCACACAGGGTCAATCATTGAGATTGACAAGGCCCATTAGTATGCCCTGGGTGACTGGATCAGCTTCGTGCGCAATGTTCGTGGTTTAATTACCACATGTCCAGCATTAACTTCGTGCACAATGTTCGGGATATTACCAATTGGTTTGAATGAATGGGAGAGATGACTTGTCCTAGGTGACTGGATCAGCTTCGGGTACAATGTTCATGGTTTAATTAGCACAAGTCCAGCATCAGCTTCGTGCACAATGTTCGGGGTATTGTTCATCGATCCATATGAAAGTAAAAGAATGACGTAAGTACAAAGAAAGAAAGTTAGAAAGTAAGAAAGTAAAAGAATGATGTAAAGTACGTTACGAAAGAATGATAACAGAAGTAAGAGAATGTTAAAGAAAAACATGAAATGAAAGAATGCTATGAAAATGATGGTGATGGTAAAAAATGAATGATAATGAAAGTAAATAATAATATTCTCTATCTGTACGTATGATGTATGATCACGTATGAAAGTAAAGAATGGTTTTAACGAGAGTAAAGTGTTTTATTTATAAAACTAGAACTCACTCAATAACGCTGACTTTTATGTATTTTCCAGTTGGCAGGTAAGTGTTGCTGAGGATGACACAGGACAGCTACTTGGCATTTTTGGGATGACATCCATTAGTATAACGATGACATTTTTGTGATGTAATGCAATTATGATATTTTGTAGCAGTTAATTGTATTATATTATTTTGCCAAAGATGTCATTAATATATATGAAATAGTATTAATCAATTTTCGCTGCGATGTTTTAAATAAATGTATGTGTTTATGTGCAATGAATGACCAACTTTACAAAAGATGTCATTAATATATATGTATATGTATATATATGTATATGTATATGTATACATATGTATATGTATATGTATATATATATATAGTACACATATATATGTCTATATGTATATATATATATATGTATACATATACATACATATATATATGTATACATATACATACATATATAGATATATATCTATATATATATATATATATATCTCTCTGTGTGTGTGTGTATGTATATGTATACATATATATATGTATATATATGTGTACATATATATATATATGTATGTATATGTATACATATATATATATATATATATATATATATATATATATATATATATATTTGTCACATCCCGGCGGAAGCGTGAAGCGATAATGGGATGTGACTTCTTTGTTCAGAACGCAATTGATTACAAGAAATTTAAATCACAATAATATGAAAACATAAACCACATACTTCATATATATATATATATATATATATATCATAATTTGGATTACATCATTACATATAAGTCAAAATTTGATATAACCCGTATTACAACATATTATTTAGCTAACATCTTCAGGTACGATGAAAATGCGCATCCACTACCACGCTGCCATCGTAGATATTAACGGTTAGGCTTACATATACTCGTCCCACAACTTCACCCCATCCATTGTAAACATCAAAGGAAAAGTCTATATTATTAGTCATTTTCACCTGAAAAAGTATACTCAAACAGTCAACATAAAGTTGGTAAGATCATAGGTTTATTTCCAGATAAAATATTTTATTGATACACCAATTACAACCAAACTTGCTCACACACATAATCATACTGTCACAAAACAATTCATAAGATCAGATAATATTACATCGCAACCCTCATTCGGTTGGTGCAGGAAATATTCCAATAGCATCACAACACTCGTCCTGTTGGTGTAAAATATTCTCCTAGTACCGCTACTAATATTATCAGACAGTTCCTCATTCAAATTAATAGTTGTATCACAAATGACAGTAAGTCTTAAAATATTTTTAAAAATAGCGCATCAACATAATCAGTATGCTTTTCCCCCAAAACTTTACAATTTTCACTTTTTAAAACTTCAGATATAACAAGTTCTTAAAATTTAGCTGTAAAATAATCAACTAACATCACCATAAAATTCTCAATTTTCACTTTACTATATATAAATTGTTATAATTATATTAAAGTCTCCATAAATCAATAAAAATAGCTACTACTATCCCAAAATTTCCAAAACTTTATAGAACACTATTTCAATAGTTTACATTATCCTATAAAATTTATGATGTCCAATTCACAACAGATTGTTTTTTGTAATTCCTATAATATTCCCAAAATTTATTAAAAATAGTTATAAAACTACAAAAATTATGAAATCTATTTAATCTTATTTATCATAGCTTCAGTGAAGTTTTTACGATTTATGGTACTAGTTAAGTATTTATTTAGATTTTTCTACTACCGATCACTTAAAAATTCATTTTTCAAACATAATAAGGAAATAAAATACCAAATAATTTCTGGAGCTTTTTATCTCAAAAGAGTCATTCTGTGATTGTTCCAGAATTTTCCCGAATTATTTGTATTTTTGAGTATTTTCTTTATTTTTAAATAATTTGTATAAATTATTTTACTTAATATATTTTTACTAAAATTCACAGAATAATGAGTTAACATTTTCCAAAGATTTTCCAATGTTTTTTCCCACAATCGCAATTATTTACTATTTTTACTAGATTTTTCTTAACATTTAAAGATTAATTTCCATTAAATCAAAATATACCTTTTTGTCAAGTTTTTCTGATTTTATTACTAGTTCTTGATAGATATTAAGGTTTCAAGATTTATTAGGATTAGTTTTGGTACATATACATGTACCAAAACAAATTATATGTGTTTATAACACATGTAAATTTTTGGCATCTTAAATATTTAGAAGGATTTTTAATCTTTGTAATGAGAAGAGGAAGATGTCTTGAGTTCTTGGATGTTCGTCTTGCTTGTAAAACCGAGAGGTAGAGGGAAATAAGGTGGTGATGGATGTTGGTGGTGGTGTTTGGCTACAGGTGATGGTGGTGTTGGTGATGGTGTGCGATGGTGGTTGTGTGAGCCGAGAGGTAGAGGTAGATTGTGAGTGGTGTTTGTGTTTATAATGGTATAACCCGAGAGTTAAGGGGAATAGGGATGGTGGTACTCGGTTGTGGAGGTGTGCGAGAGCCGAGAGATGGAGTGGAGATGAAGATGGTTGTGCGTTCGGTTAGGGTGGTGGTGACCGGAAGTTCTTGTGAGGGAGAGAGTTTGAGATGGAGGCGTGTGACTTGTGTTTTTCCAAGCCTCCAGCCAAGAGCTTCTAGTAGTGGAGTCCTTCATCATTGAACCTAGGTGTAGGCTTGTAAGGTGGCATGCTCAAGACATGCTTGGTGTTTGGATGGCTAAGTGTCAAACAAGGAGATGTAATGAGTCATCATCTCATTAATTAAGGTTGCTAATTGGTTTGCTTAATGTTAATGCAACCGAGGCTAAGGTTTAAAGAAAGGTTAAGGTGTATTAAGGTTTAAGTTCTTTTAATATGTTATGGTGTTGTTTGGTTGGGTTTTGATTAAACTCATATGTATTTATAGATGTATATTCATACATGCATACGTAAATTTTAGCAAGCATGCAACCATGCTTACCTATAATACACATATATAATAATATAGATAATCATAAGTCTAACTTATGTGTATATATATATATATATACACATACATGTAGAATATATATCACAAGTAGAATATATGTACATGCAAAAACATGCATGCTTAAATTCTATACATGCATGCAAACATGCATACGAAACTTTCATATATATACATGCATGCACATGTAAATTTTATGCATATATATACATGCATACAAACATGCATATGTGAAATATATATATACTTGATATAATAATATTTATTTAGTCGTAATATAGTTTTTAAGGTAGAAAATTGTCCATTTATTTTTAGGGTTGTCACATTCTCCCCCTGTAAAAGAATTTCGTCTCGAAATTCCTTGGAGTGTGATTTCTTAAATTTTAAAAAAACTTAACTGGTCATTACCTCTGAATAAGTGGGGGAATTTGTTTTTGATCTCATCTTCTCTTTCCCACGTGTATCCTGGACCTTTTTTTGCATTCCATTTAACTTTCACTATGGGGATTCTGTTCCTTCTTAACTTCTTTATTTCTTTGTCTATAATAGCTACTGGTTTCTCCACAAAATGAATTTCCCTATCTACTCTGACTTCTTGAATTAGTACCTCTAAGGTTTCGTTGGTTAGACATTTCTTGAGGTTGGACACATGAAATGTGTTATGTACTTCACTTAATTCTTGAGGTAATTCAAACTTATATGCCACGGGGCCAATTCTATCAACAATTTTAAACGGACCAACATACCTAGGGTTTAGTTTACTTGGTTTTCCAAATCGGAAGATTCCTTTTGAGGGAGATATCTTTAGATAAACCCTGTCTCCGATTTGAAATTCCAATGGTTTTCTTCGTTTGTCTGCATAACTTTTCTGTCGATCACAAGCTGCTTTCAATCTGTTTTTAATCTCAGTGATCTTGTCTGTGGTTTCTTGGATTAATTCAGGACCTGTGAGTTGTCTATCACCTATTTCATTCCAACACAAGGGTGATCTACATTTTCTTCCGTACAAAGCTTCATATGGATCTAACCCAATACTAGAGTGATAACTGTTATTGTATGAAAATTCTATTAGTGGTAAGTGACTGTCCTAATTTCCACCAAAGTCTATAGCACAAGCTCTTAACATATCGTCTAGGGTTTGTATTGTTCTTTCACTCTGTCCATCAGTTTGTGGACGATAGGCTGTACTTAAATTCACTTGGGTTCCTAAGGCTTTTTGTAAAGTCTGCCAGAATCTGGAAGTAAATCTACTATCTCTATCTGATATAATGGATACAGGTATTCCATGTCTGGACACGATCTCTTTTATGTAAATTCTTGCTAGTCTCTCAATCTTATAATATTCTCGTATGGGTAAGAAATGAGCTGACTTAGTCAATCTATCTACTATAACCCAAATTGTGTCGTATCCATTTCCGGTTCTTGGTAGTTTAGTTATGAAGTCAATTGTAATTTGATCCCATTTCCTTTCTGGAATTTCTGGTTGCTGTAAGTATCCTGAGGGTTTTTGATATTCAGCTTTTATTATTGAACAGACATCACATTGTTCCACAAATTCTCCGACTGATCTTTTCATGCCTGACCACCAATATTGGCTTTTCAAATCCTTGTACATTTTATTATTCCCTGGATGCACAGAATATCTTGACTTATGAGCTTCTTGTAGGACAATTGTTCTAATCGTGCTATTGTCAGGTATCCAAATTCTTTCTTTAAAATTCAGAATTCCATCTGTTTCTTCTTTCATGTCCTTTAATTGTCCTTTTAGTTTCAACACATCTTCTTGTTGGGCTTCCCGGATTTGTCTTAACAAATCTGAACGTAGTTCCATTCTCATAGCACGTACTCGTAATGGCTTAATTCTTTCTTTCATACTTAGAGCATCAGCATCTACGTTTGTTTTACCAGGATGATACTTGATTTCACAGTCATAATCACTTAGTAATTCTACCCATCTTCTCTGCCTCATATTTAACATCTTCTGATCAAAGATATGTTGTAGACTTTTATGATCCGTATATATAATACACTTAGTTCCATACAGATAATGTCTCCAAATTTTTAGTGCAAATACTATAGCTCCTAATTCTAGATCATGGATGGTATAATTCTTTTCACTACCCCTAAGTTGTCTAGATGCATACGCTATTCCCTTGTCTTTTGCATTAAAACACATCCAAAACCTTGACATGATGCATCACAATATACTATAAAGTTATTTGTCCCTTCTGGCAAAGCTAAAACGGGTGCACTACACAACTTATTTTTGAGGAGTTCAAAGCTTCATTTTGTTTTTCTTCCCATATATACCTTCTATCGTTTTGGGTCAATTCTTTCAATGGTTGAGCTATTCTCGAGAAATTTTCTATAAATCTTTTGTAATATCCTGCTAAACCTAAGAATTACCGTATTTCAGTTGGGGTTTTTGGAACTTCCCATTTCTTAACTGCTTCAATCTTTGCGGGATCGACTTGAATTCCATTCTGGTTAACTATGTGTCCTAGGAATTGTACTTCTCTTTTCCAAAATTCGCATTTTGAGAATTTTGCATATAACTTTTCCTTTTGTAACAATTCCAAAGTTAACCTCAGGTGTTATTCGTGGTCTTCCTTATTCTTAGAATAAATCAGAATGTCATCTATGAAGACTATAACGAATTTATCTAAATAGGGTTTACACACTCTATTCATTAAATCCATACACACTGCTGGGGCATTGGTTAATCCAAATGGCATCACAAGAAATTTATAGTGTCCGTATCTAGTTCTGAATGCAGTTTTAGATATATCATCATCCTGTACTCTTAATTGATGATATCCAGATCTTAAATCTATTTTTGAAAAATAACTAGATCCTTGTAATTGATCAAATAAATCATCAATCCTAGGGAGAGGATATCTATTCTTTATAGTAACTTTATTGAGTTCCCTATAATCAATACACATCCTAAAAGTTCTATCTTTCTTTTTGACAAACAAAATTGGTGCTCCCCAAGGTGATACACGAGGACGTATAAATCCTTTATCTAATAGTTCTTGTAATTGGGTCATGAGTTCCTTCATTTTAGTTGGTGCTAAACGATATGGTGCTTTAGCAATAGGGGTTGTTCCTGGTATTAATTCTATTTTAAACTCTACTTGACGAGGGGTGGTAATCCGGGTAATTCATCAGGAAAAACATTAGGGTATTCATTAATAATAGGAACACTTTCCAATTTCCCTTTATCAAGTGTTGCATCAACTATATGAGCTAAGAAAGCTAAACATTTCTTATTTAAGCATTTTTGTGCTTTTTCATAGGAAATCAATTTCATAATACTATTTGGTCTATCACCGTATATACAGAGATTTTTATCTTCCTTAATCAAAGGAATTTTTATCATTTTCTTATCATATATAATTTTAGCATGGATCTTACTTAACCAATCCATTCCTACTACAATATCAAATCCTCCTAGTTTAATAGGAATCAGATCTATATCAAAACAGTATTCATCTAAATTCAAAACGCAGTTAGGAATGATTTCATCAGCTTCTATTACTTTACCATTAGCTAATTCTATCACATAGTTATGACTTAGTTTCTCAGACGTTACATTAAGTGATGGTCTAAAGACATTCGAAATAAAACTACGAGTTGCTCCTGTATCAAATAATACTTTTGCGTACTAGTTGTTGATAAGGAACGTGCCCGTTACTACTTCTGGTTCATGACGAGCTTCTTCAGCTTGTATTACAAAAGCTCTTCCACGAGGGTTGTTTTGGTTAACTGGGGCTTTGTCTTTCTGTTGTGGACATTCATTACGAAAATGATTCTCGTTTCCACACTGAAAGCAAAATGGTTTAGGGTTGGTAGGGTTTTTGCAATCTCGAGAGATATGTCCTTTCTTTTTGTAGTTATAACAAACCACTGTCATGCAATTTCCTAAATGATATCTTTGGCAAATATTGCACTGTGGTTGTTTATCCATCTTCTTTTCCTGGGCTGCTCCTATGAAATTTCTGGGTGGAGGTCGGGTTATCCTTTTCTGAGGGTTTTCTCCAGTCTTCTTCCTGAGTGGTTTTCATTCCACTTCCTTTTCTCCCTATTTGTGGATGACTTAATGATCCATTTCTGATCATTTCATCTGTCAAACTCCCTGACAGGATTACTGCTTCTTGAAAGGTTTTGGTTCTTGCGGATTTCACTAACCCTCTTATTTGTGGTACTAGCCCCCAAATATATCTTCCTATCCTTTTTGATTCAGGGGTTATCAGATGTGGTACTAACCTAGATAGTTCATTATACCTGTCAGTATATTTTCGATGTGCAGCTCCTTTCATTTCTAGTGCTAAGAATTCAGCCTCTAATTTTTCTATTTCATTATAAGGGCAATATTTTTCTATCACTAGATTTCTAAAATCTTCCCAACTTATCTTATTCATAACATGTCTACCTCTAGTGTGTACCTCTATTATCCACCAAGATTGTGCCTCTCCTTTTAGTGAATGCGAAGCAAAGAGTGTCATGTAATTTTCAGCACAGTTACTGATTTCCAAGACTCCTTCCATTTCATCTAACCATCGTAAGGCTTGTACAGCTCCTCCTTTACCATCAAATTCTCGGGGTCTGTAGGACATAAAGGTTTTGTAAGAGCATCCTTTCGAGACTCCATTCATAATTTCTTCTTCCTGTCGTTCTTCTGAATTAATATTTTCAGGCCTTTCCTGTGGGTGTGAGGTGGTTCCAAAGTTCAGATTCTGTTGTAGTTGGGTTATTAGGGTAGGTAAGGTAGCTTCTATTTGTTGGGCTATTATCTGAGAAATTCTATCATTTTCATTGGTGTCAGTAGTCAGAGGTGTTTCTTCCCCAAGTCGGGTTCTAGGTCGTCCCACTCGAGCTGTTCTTCGTACAGGCTGAGTGTTTCTTTTTGGCGGCATGATTCACTATAGTGAATTACAATATTAGTATCATAAATAAATATTCTAACACAAGCACATATCAAATAACTGTCTCAACATAAAGATACATATATTTATATCATTTAGGCTCTTATTTCTTTATTCTGACAAGTTAGACTATAGTTTTCTAGTTCTTACGAATCCATCCCCAAATCCTTGCGAAGATATTTTTCTTAGGTGTTTTGAGTTTCTTGATATCCTTCTGGATTTTCCAGATTCCTAGTTGTATTTTCTTGAGTTTCCTAAGAGTCCGCTGAGCCTAAGAGTCCGCTGAGCTATCTTCACTTGGTCCAACTTTTGTCTTTTAGTTATCTTTTCTTTATTTCTGGACGAATCAGAATGTTGTATTTCTATATCCTCAGTTTGCTTAGTCACAAATTTGTTTTCACGTCGTATATTTTTCCTAGGGGTCTTAATTGTATACCCTCCAACATGTACTGGTGCATGTCGAACATAAAACTTTGGCTCTTTTTCCAGTTGAGAGATTTCCATAGCTTGTTGGGGTTCTGGTTCAGGTGTTATTTCCTTAGAGTTGCTATGGTCTGCACACTCAGAAGGATCGGTCTGATTGTGGTAACTATTTGAATTCATAACTGCACGAATTTTTCTATAATGTTTCACAAAATGGTTAGTCACATATTATTATAATTATTAAAGTTAAGCATATAATCATAGAATTTCACATAAAATTATACCACACAAGTATATATATATTTACCATTAATTGAGCTTATTATTATAGTCTAGGTATTTTCATTATACCTAATTCTCTATAACCAATGGCTCTGATACCAACCTGTCATATCTCGACGGAAGCGTGAAGCGATAATGGGATGTGACTTGCTTGTTCAGAACGTAATTGATTACAAGAAATTTAAATCATAATAATATGAAAACATAAAAACACATACTTCATATATATATATATATATATATATATCATAATTTGGATTACATCATTACATATAAGTCAAAATTTGATATAACCCGTATTACAACATATTATTTAGCTAACATCTTCAGGTACGATAAAAATGCGCATCCACTACCACACTGCCATCGTAGATATTAACGATTAGGCTTACACATACTCGTCCCACAACTTCACCCCATCCATTGTAAACATCAAAGGAAAAGTCTATATTATTAGTCATTTTCACCTAAAAAAGTATACTCAAACAGTCAACATAAAGTTAGTGAGATCATAGGTTTATTTCCAGACAAAATATTTTATTGATGCACCAATTACAACCAAACCTGCTCACACACATAATCATACTGTCACAAAATAATTCACAAGATCAGATAATATTACATCGTAACCCTCATTCGGTTGGTGCACGAAATATTCTAATAGCATCACAACACTCATCCTGTTGGTGCAAAATATTCTCCTAGTAGCGCTACAAATATTATCAGACGGTTCCTCATTCGAATTAATGGTTGTATCACAAATGACAGTAAGCCTCAAAATATTTTCAAAAATAATGCATCAACATAATCAGTATGCTTTTCCCCCAAAACATTACAAAATATCAAAATAGGGCTACGAGTCTCACCGTTTCTCCAAATTGTAACCTATAAAATAATTCATAAGTTAGATAAAAAAATTTTTAAAATTTTTAGAACTTCAGATATAACAAGTTCCTGAAATTTAGCAGTAAAATAATCAGCTAACATCACCATAAAATTCTCAATTTCATTTTACTATATATAAATTGTTATAATTATTTTAAAGTCTACATAAATCACCAAAAACAGCTAATGCTATCCAAAAATTTCCAGAATTTTACAGAACGCTATTTCAACAGTTTAGATTATCCTATAAAATTTATGATATTCAATTCACAACAGATTGTTTTCTGTAATTCTTATAATATTCCCAAAATTCATTAAAAATAGTTATATAACTCCAAAAATTATGAAATTTATACCATCTATGGAATACGATTTATCATAGCCTTGGTAAATTTTTCACGATTTATGGTACTAGTTAATTATTTATTTAGATTTTTCTACTAGAAATCACTTAAAAATTCATTTTTCAAACATAATAGGGAAATAAAATACCAAATAATTCCTGGAGCTTTTATATCTCAAAATAGTCAGTCTGTGATTTTTCCATAATTTTCCCTAATTATTTCTATTTTTGAGTATTTTCTTTATTTTTAATAATTTGTAAAAATTATTTTACTTAATATATTTTTACTAAAATTCACAGAATAATGAGTTAATATTTTCTAAATATTTTCCAATTTTTTTCCCACAATCGCAATTATTTAGTATTTTTACTAGATTTTTCTTAATATTTCAAGATTAATTTCCATTAAATCAAAAATATACCTTCTTGTCAAGTTTTTCTGATTTTATTTCTGGTTCTTGATGGATATTAAGGTTTCAAGATTAATTAAGATTAGTTTTGGTACATATACATGTACCAAAACAAATTATATGTGTTTATAACGCATATGTAAATTTTTGGCATCTTAAATATTTAGAAGGATTTTTAACCTTAGTAATGAGAAGAGGAAGGTGTCTTGAGTTCTTAGATGCTCGTCTTGCTTGTAAAACTGAGAGGTAGGGGAAGTAAGGTAGTGATGGATGTTGGTGGTGGTGTTTGGCTACGGGTGATAGTGGTGTTGGTGATGGTGTGCGATGGTGGTTATGTGAGCCGAGAGGTAGAGGTAGATTGTGAGTGGTGTTTGTGTTTGTAATGGTATAACCCTAGAGTTAAGGGGAATAGGGATGGTGGTACTCGGTTGTGGAGGTGTGTGAGAGCCGAGAGATGGAGTGGAGATGAAGATGGTTGTGCGTTCGGTTAGGGTGGTGGTGACCGGAAGTTCTTGTGAGGGAGAGAGTTTGAGATGGAGATGTATGACTTGTGTTTTTCCAAGCCTCCAGCCGAGAGCTTCTAGTAGTGGAGTCCTTCATCATTGAACCTAGGTGTAGGCTTGCAAGGTGGCATGCTCCAGACATGCTTGGTGTTGGATGGCTAGGTGTCAAACAAGGAGATGTAATGAGTCATCATCTCATTAATTAAGGTTGCTAACTGGTTTGCTTAATGTTAATGCAATCGAGGCTAAGGTTTAAAGAAAGGTTAAGGTGTATTAAGGTTTAAGTTCTTTTAATATGTTATGGTGTTGTTTGGTTGGGTTTTGATTAAACTCATATGTATTTATAGATGTATATTCATACATGCATACATAAATTTTAGCAAGCATGCAACCATGCTTACCTAAAATACACATATATAATAATATAGATAATCATAAGTCTAACTTATGTGTATATATATATACATACATGTAGAATATATATCACAAGTAGAATATATATGTACATGCAAAAACATGCATGCTTAAATTCTATACATGCATGCAAACATGCATACGAAACTTTCATATATATACATGCATGCACATGTAAATTTTATGCATATATATACATGAATGCAAACATGCATACATGAAATATATATATACTTGACATAATAATATTTATTTAGTCGTAATATAATTTTTAAGGTAGAAAATTGTCCATTTATTTTTAGGGTTGTCACAATATATGTGTATACATATACATATATATACATATATATATATATATGTGTGTGTGTGTTTATATATATATATATATATATATATATATATATACATCTAATAAACATAAGTTTCTTACGCCACTTGGCAGGCTGCTAGAGCCATCTTTCTGTCATTTTGCCGCCCAAACCTATTGCTCCGATTCTTTATTCACGCGGATCCTGAAAATCCATGGTCTGACCCATGAATACCCTTTCATTCTACTTTCCTCTCTATTCCATCAAACTAATTTCTTCTGAACAAAACCCTAATCAAGCGACCAACACCGCCTATCGCCGGGTAAGCTCCTCCACCCAACTTCAATGGTAGCCTGATTCTTCTTCTTAGTCATCTTTTAATGCCGATTTGTTTAACGTTCGTCGTGTTCTCATTTTACATATCTATCTTCCCTCCCATTCAATTTTCTTCTTCAATCTTAAACACACGCTAGATACAAAATTCCTCACCCACCACCACTGCACCTACTAAGATCAATCAAAAGGTTAGCTTCATTCCTACATTCTTTCAATCTTAATCTTGATTCTATTCTTAAAATCACTAGAACGCTATTTTCCCTCTTGATTTTCTTTCATATATAGAAGTTGAATGAGCGTATTTAATTTTCTTCTTGGTCTTCTTAATGTTCTTTGAATATATGTTTGATGCATCACAAGATTATGATTTTGGTTATAATCCTCACACCAAATTTGTTTTATGCAAAAAACTCTAGATCTACAGAGTACATCACGGTCGCTGCTTCAATCGAGAAGAAAGTATCGGTAATTTTAATTCGAAACCCCTTTCCATTACAATCTGATATTTTTCTTTTAATCTATCTTTTTATCCCTTAATTCTCTTTCATGTTCTTAAGTTGAGGGTTTGTTTTATCTTCTCCTTTATCTTCTTAATGTTGTTATAATTTATGTTTGATTTCATACTAGCATGTATTAAGTTTGTAGCAGTTTTGTTTTTGTCTTCTTTGTAGTTCGTGGCATGATGCATAGAACAAGTTTATTCAAACAAAGAGCTTGATAGAATAACAGGGCAGGTAAGAAAGAAACTAAGCTCTTAATTATCTTTCTATTTTGCTTACTAGAGTAGGTGAGGGTTAGGGGCTCATATAGTAGTCATAGTTAAAACACATAAATACAACTTTAAATTAGCTAGAGTGATTTGTTGGTCAATGTAACACCACACACATTCATATAATCGAGCTCCTGGTACATGTGATTGCCTTTAGTCAGGGAATGTTATAAGAGTAATGTATTTTTTGTTAGACATGTTGTACTTGCACTTTTCATGAAATATCTTACAAAGACAAGTGTTGTAGTTTTCTTTTTATTTGACTTCACAAAAGTTAATGATGATAATTAAGAGCAATGTTTGGTTTAGACTCAAATTTTTGGATGTTGTTTTATTTACTTTTGTTGTTATTGATACGTGCTTGGTATCAGCAAAATTATAATGTTATTATTGCAGATGAAGCTTTGAGAAAGATGGAGGATCAAAGGGTGTTATTGCTTTATTTGTTATTGGAAGAAGATATGCTTTTGTCACTCTTCTTTTTTTACTAAAACCTCTTTTTTATTTTCATGATGATTCTTTTTAATCTGTATGTTTATGAGAACATGACAATTTAAAAGCATCACTACTTTTATGTTAGTATGCATCATCTTATGTCCATGATGATTATAAAAAGGTAATGCTTTTCATAAAAAACGATACATACTAACATAAAAGTATCTGTTTTTATAAGGAAAAAAGAAAATAACAGTACCCTTATAGCTATACCTCAGCTCAAATTGAAGATGTCAGGGTAGTTTATTTAGGAGTTTATGGGTTTCTAGCATGATGTATGTGTAAGGTACACCATACATATGTATGTAACCTGTTTGTTATCTATTGACATATGTAAAAACAATTGTATATGTAGTTTTTCTTATAGGCTACAATGGAGATTTAGGTAACAATATCCATTCCTAATAATACATAAAGGGTTTTGTATCTTAATCTCAAAAATTTGTGTTGTTAAATGCAAATGTACAACTGGTTATCACTCATAATACTTAATATCTAAAACTGTTCATTTCATGAAATTGAACAAAAACCATATTCATATTTGACAATAATATTTTCAAAACAAATGCATTAATGGAAACAGAAAGAAATATTTGAGAAATAAAAGATATGCGATCATGGATGCATGGGACAAGCAGCAAGGCAGTTGAAGCATAGAAAGAAATCTATAGCTCCACTCGGATAAGGTTAACCCAAATGGAAGCCCTAATTGAATCTGATTGAAGCATAACAACAAGATAATTTGAAGGTGGAACGGTCTCCTTAACTGTGGGGCTATCAGTATGTTTTGATCTTTACTTTAAAGATTTATATTGTAATAATTATGTAACACTGTAGATTGTAATGTGTTTATTGTTTTTGTAGCAAATTAAAAGTGGTACCATGGATATTGTTTGCAAGTAACATGCTTTCAGTTGCTACCACTTCTTAACGAGGTTTGTTTTCTATAATTAGTAATTCACTTTTATTTTGATAGTATGAAAATACAACCCTGTAAAAAGACATCTTATCATAAAGCAGGTCACTAAGTATGTGCTTAAGCAGAATCTATATATCCATGTTATTAATCAACTTGATTTTTTATTGGTGTGATAGTGGAGGTATGAAAGAATTATTTTATATTTGACATATACATTTCTTATTCCTTTTATTAACATATTACGTATTAAATTTGAATTTTTGGATTCATTGAAAGTCATCATTTGATATAGATCGGCTTCTGATGAAATTCTACTTGAAAGTTTTGGTACTGTGTCTAAGCGTTTACATCTTCTCAATGATGCTTTTCTAAGTCATTAGAATAGATAGATGTGTATAGTTCACTGTTTTTTGCTATGTTGCTTGAAATGCACAAGCTCTTTGTTAGTACTTCTCTAGGTCAACATTCCAGTCCTTTGAAGAAGTTATGTTTTATTTTTTTATTTGTTGCGTAATATTAAACTATAAATTATACTTAAAAATTAAAATTTGAAATTTTTATTTTCACATCCTTTCTACTTTTTAGTACCAGTGATTTCATTTCCTTTTTTATATATTCTAAATCAAAACTATATTGCCATGTACAAACTTTTTAAAACAAGAAAGTCAATTCCATAATATATCAAGCAATTTACCACTTTTATCTAACAGGTTTGCATTATTTCAAAATTTAATCCTTTATTTACTTATCTAACTAAAATTATGCTTTTCAATTCCATAAGATTCAGTTTGTTACATAAAACCAACAGTGATGTTACTCATCTATTAAAGCAGACAAAATTGATTATATGGGATGAGACACCTATGGTTCACAAACATGCATTTGAAGCTTTGGATAGAACAATTCGTGATGTATTCACCTCGAACAATTCTATCAATTCAAATATGCCATTTGGTGGTAAGGTTATTGTTTTTGGCGGCGATTTTAGACAAATTTTACCTGTTGTTCCCAATGGTAGTAGACAAGAAATTGTTAATGCGTCATTAAGTTCATCATACATTTGGAATAAATGCAAGCTACTCAAATTAACAAAAAATATACGCCTAACGGTCGGAAAACAACATGTGGATATGGAAACAACACAAAATTTTGCAAAATGGCTTCTTGATATTAGAGAGGGTAATGTTGGTGGTGTTAATGATGGTGACGCAAATGTCCATATACCTGATGACCTTCTCATTAAAGACTCGTGCGATCCTATATCAGATTTGATACAGTTTGTTTATCCATCAATCCAACATAACTACAAAGACAAAGAATTCTTTCGTGAAAGAGCCATTCTTGCTCTAAAAAATGAAGTGGTTCATGAGATCAATGATCGTTTGTTATCGTTTTTCCTGGCGATGAAATAGAGTACCTTAGCTCAGATAGTATCTGTCAAACGGAACAATTGAATGATTCATTACAATCAAATTTATATTCACCGGATGTTCTCAATGGCCTTAAAATTTCAGGACTGCCAAATCACAAGTTAGTTTTAAAAGTTGGTGTTCCGGTAATGCTTCTACGCAACATCGATCAACAGAATAGCTTGTGTAATGGCTCCCGTCTTCAAGTGACATCTCTTGGTAAACGTGTTATAGAAGCGGAAATAATATCCGGGAGTAATATTGGTACCAGAACATTTATTCCAAGGATTAATCTTGTACCGTCAGATAAGAAAATTCCTTTCAAATTTCAAAGAAGACAGTTTCCGATTTCTGTATGTTTTGCAATGACGATTAACAAGATCCAAGGACAATCGTTATCAAGAGTTGGTCTTTATTTAAAAGAACCAGTCTTCACTCATGGACAATTATATGTTGCATTATCAAGAGTCAAGAGTAAAGATGGAGTTAAATTGCTAATTTTAGATAAAGGTGGAAACATTAGTAATGAGACTACTAATTTTAGATAAAGATGGAAACGTTAGTAATGAGACTACAAATGTTGTATAAGTGACAACCCGGGAAAAAAAATATTTATGATAAATTCATATTTATGTGATTATACAAATTAGTTTTTATATTTCTATTATATTTAATAATAATAATAATAATGATAAAAATAATAATAATAATAATAATAATAGTAATTTATAAAAATTTATTAAACTTTGAAATAATTAAAAATTTGGGTTTAATAAGTCCAGGGGGCAGTTTTGCCAAGTTTGAAACTTCAAACAAATAGTTTGAACATAAATAATAAACAAAACAAACCTCAGGGACCATTTGTGTAAATTTATTTAAAGTCCTCTCTTTCTCTCTCCCCGATCTCCGGTACCGGATTCCGGCCGCCGGCCGCGGCTCCGGCGAGGCCACGACACCCAAACCACTCGATTTTGACTCAAACAAATGTTCCCGACACATCCATGTGGAAGATTCGAACCAAAACCCCATATCATTTAAAAAATGATAGTGTGATCGATCTAAATCCAATCACTTTAACTTTCGGCCACTTTACAGGCCAACAATCGCACTACAATTCTATAATAATGGAATTAACACTACCTAAACAATTATATAAGTGTTACTAATCGAACACAACCTTCAATTACACCTACAATCCACAAATCACACCGTTTGATCATCATCATCATTCGCGGACCTGCAACTAGTCGAACACCATCATCAAAGCCTCTAACCTCGAAATTAACATAGGGCTTTTCATCATTGGCTCCCTTAGAAGCTTTCTGTACAATCGATTTGATTAACATGATCGTTTGGATAGCAATCGATCTTCATCCTCTGTTGCGACTGTTCTTCAATGGTCCAGCACCAATTCGTCTTCAATTTATGTAATTCAATACATGTACACACTCGATTTGACATGGGGAACAAAAGCCCCATGTCTATTGCAGTGATCATTCGATTTTTAAGCTTCAATTTGATCCAAAATCGAATTAGGGTTCACGGATTTGGGGATGGAATTCGATTAACCTTTAAAAGATTTACAAACCAGAGTAAACCGCGGCTGAGGCCTTGGTTTACTGGTTTGTGTGTGGGATTGTGAACAGGAGGTCACGGGTTCGAACCCGGCCCCCAACATATATTTTTTTAAAGGCCATTTTCACACTAAAAATTATAAAAATAATTTTTATAAACTTTGTTTATTTTAGAAGTTATATAATTATTTTCTGGAAAATTATTTCTTTAAAAACCATATTTATTTATTTATTTATAAAATTGTTACAAATGTTATAAATTGTTATTTTTATAAAAATGGATTTTAAATAATAATTTAAATCATCAAATTATTAATGAATGTTATAATATTAATTATGAATTATCTTGATAAGATAAATACAAATTAGATTTTATAAATTTAAATATTTATAAAGTCTTATAAAATTAAATATAATTTACATCGTTAAATAATGTTTACAATTTATTTAGAATATAATGATATGTTAAAATCATTATTAAACTAATCAAATTTTATGAAATATAAATCTTTAATTATTAAA
Source organism: Flaveria linearis (assembly GCA_024085815.1). Lineage (NCBI taxonomy): Eukaryota > Viridiplantae > Streptophyta > Magnoliopsida > Asterales > Asteraceae > Flaveria > Flaveria linearis. Next base: position 56,879,247 of record CM044007.1, on the reverse strand, counting down.
GAATTAACAAAGATAATTAAATGATTAGTTATATGTTTATAACAAATCCCCGAAAACCAAACCTTAGATCAATTGAACGCCAGGTTCAAGATCTAACTTATTTAAGTTATGGATTTGTATCTATTTGCTTATGTGAATTATAATTCCTTAGGAGGAATTTACTAGCTTGTCAACACCACATAAGAACCGAGGTGAGTTCATACTTAACTGTTCCCCTTTTTAAAGTATTTAAATATTTTGGGGAAGGATACATGTTGTAATTAAATTTACAAATTATTTTTGTGTATTATGTTAAATAATAATTGAATCACATTTATGATTACATATGGTTATATTGAACATCCTTCTCTGTAAACTGGACTATTAACAAGGCAGAGATCTTTTGGATAGTACTACCGGGAAGTGACTGACCCCCACAAAGGTTTGGACATGTGGTCCATACCAAGATGCACAAAGATCTTGCTGTCATTCGGGATGACTATTCTGGTGTTGAGAAGGCAGATGTGCGCTATATAAAGTTTGCCATTATAGTTCCACTTACAAGTCATGTGAGGATAAATGTAAAGAGAGGATTCGCGCCCTCTGATTTGAATTATTATAAATAACATAATATACACATGAAAAGGATATTAAACTATGATACATGGGCAAATCCTATGTGAAGGATTTGTTGGGTTTGTACATAGTGGGTATGTGGGATAGCGGGTTCACCTTATTAAAAAAGGTTCCGACAGGCTATTCATATACCGGTGAGTAAATTAAACTCACACTTTTACAGTAAATCCTAATTGATGATAGTTGATGATTTACTTACCTATGAACTCACCAACCCTGTGTTGACACTTGATTTACGTGTATTCTCAGGTATCTACTAGGAAGCTTATGGACATGCACGTAGGATCATATATGAGCTCAAGATACATATTGCATATTATCTAAGATATGATTTGATGTGTTGTTAAGAAACAATCTATCTTTTATTTCCGCTGCGTATAATAATTATTACTCTGATTATTAATGAAATGGTTATCTAAAACTTATCATATAGATAACTGCATCTCATGTGTGACTACTGTGTTCGATCCTGTTTGCTCACCCCTCCGTGATAGATTCCAGACCCGGAATTTGTAAGGCCCCACTTCCGGGCACCCACAGTTGGTCATTCATCGCGCGTAAAACATACATTTGATATATATATTATAAGCATCTTAAGCATACATCGCAGCGGAATTTCTAAATTAAACTTTTCTTTTACTATAAATACTTTTACCATTTAATACAACGTACGTCAATTACAAAACATCTAATGTTGCATTACATCACAAAAGCATTATACAAAAGACTTCATCATTTCTAATTACAAAAGGGTCATATACAGTGACCTCTAGTATAAAAACATAAAATTTTTCATCATAAAGAAGATTCCTTAAGTAATTCCGTACATCGAACCCTAAGGAATCTTGCACTTGCATGCAACATAATGGGTTGCGTGCTTTTTATGCCCACTACACATTGCATGGCAGCATTATCAAAAGGAGAATGCTATCCCAAAAAAGCTGAGTAGCCGCCTCGTGCCATCCCCAGCAACACTACCTGCCAACTGGAAACACATAAAAGTTAGCGTTGCTGAGTGAGTTCTAGTTTTGTAATAAACATACTTTATTTACATCATAAACCATTTCTTTCTTTCACATGACCATACGTCGTACGTACACATAGATAATATTCTTTATTATCTTCATTATCAGTTATACATTGTTATCTTTAACTTCTTATATGGATCCTGTCAGGCTTTACCCACTTCATAGCACTCGGCTATGATTACTGTGGTCGAATGACAAGGATCCCGTTTCATCCTTACTTGCACATTGAATTCTGTTGTACCAATACCATATGCTATACCCCGATCAGTCTTAGCTACTGGGCCGTAAATCAATAGAGCGTATGCCACAGTAGTCTCAGCTACTGGGCCGTGAATCTAAGCGTATGCCACAGTACTAGTAGGTAAGCGGTAGAGGTACCATGACCATGGTCAATCACCAAGAAAGACCAATCGACTTATTCAATGTTTGTAAGACTTCTTCCATTCGTTCGTTAATGCATGTATTCATCATCATATTACTCATTCATTCATTCATTAATACATGCATTCATTTTCATGTTCCTCTTCTTTTATCTTTCACTTTACGTTACGTACTACTTCGTTCATTCGTTGTCATAATACGTAAAGTCATTGAAAGATATACATACATCATCGTAAGGAACACACATATATCAATCCTACATCATCATACTTGACATCATACATACATAGCCTACATCAACATTCATCTACAGGCACTTACAGGGACTCCCATGAAAGGACTTACTCCCGCATTTTTCCCGTTAACCGGGACTTGACTATGCATCTTCTCGAGTGCAACAGCCCTAATTATCCCTCCTGAACCTTGGGGACTCATACTAACACATTAAGCGAACACATACAAGCCATAATCGTACCTTAAGCATACTACCCGTGATTACATCCTAAATGGGTCAAACATACATATTGCATAAACAGGTTTATATGTGTTCCAGCCCCAAAATCTCTTAAAACAAGTAAATGAGGGGTCCTAGAACTCACCTGTGCTTGACAAGTAGCTTCTCAATCAAGCTTTAAAGATGAGGGTCACACTACACTGCCTGCAGATAAGTTAACACTCAAAAGAGTTAATTTCTACCTAAATTCGCTATTAAGTTCGCTGCTAGTTTTGCCCATAATTTCGCCCATAGTTTCGCCAGGCGAACAGCAGTTTCGCTGCTAATTTTGCTGGGCAGCATTCTGCCTGTTTCGCAGAATAGATTCGCTGCCTTGAGTGCCCAACTTTCGTTGGAATTCCCTAGTTTCGCAATGTCTAAGGGTTAACTTGTGCACCGGCGAAGTTATCATAGAAACTATAGTTTCGCCCAAGCGAAACTGTAGTTTCGCTACAGCGAAACTGTAGTCTCGCTGAAACTACTAATTTCGCTGCATAGTTTCGCTGGATGAGTGCTTAAATTCGCAGAACGAGCTGAAATTTACGAATCATCCCATTTTAACCCAAAAATCCAATCTTTTCCACCCAAACCCTTGGGTTATCATCCAGGAAGCTATATCTAAGCTTATTACATGTTTTCTTACCTAAAAACGTGCGTTTTTGGCGATTCTTGTCACTTTTAAAACCCCAAAACTTAAATCCTGGTTTTTCACAAAAAGAAGCAATTACACTACGTTTCTTACCTTGATTCTTGTTGTTTAGGAGTCCACGAACACCAGCCTTCGATCTCTGACCAACCGAGCCTCGGTCTGACACTTTCTCTCTCTACACTTTCTCTCTCTAGAACTGGATGTTTGAGTGCAAATGAGAGTTACTCAGCTGATCCATCTATATATATATATCTGGCGTTCCTGCGACCCCAAACTCGTTAAACTCGTGATCGAAGGGTTAACTCAGTCTAACACCCACAACCATCCTATTTATATAAATGGTCCCATCTGAGCCCATAATTATTATTTGACTTGCTTGGAAAATCTTCCGGGTATTACAAGTCCACCCCCCTTATATAGGTTTCGTCCCCGAAACCTGTTATTCCTCGAACAGACGTGGGTAATGTTGTCTTATCTCCTCTTCAGTCTCCCACGTAGACTCGGATCCCTTCCTGTGCTTCCACTATACACGCACAAGAGGAACCACTTTATTTCGCAGTCGCTTCTCTTTTCTGTCAATGATTGCCACTGGTTGCTCCACATAATTGAGCCGTTCATCTATTTCGATATCCCCCAGTGGAACAATCATATCTTCATTGGCTAAACATTTTCTCAGATGAGATACGTGGAAGGTTGGGTGAATTCCACTCAACTCATCTGGCAATTCCAACCTACAGGCCACCTCTCCCACACGGGCAATGATTCGGAAAGGGCCTATATACCACGGGCTCAGTTTACCCCGCTTCCGGAACCGAGTGATTCCTTTCCAAGGCGAGACCTTTAACATAACCCGGTCACCCACCTGGAATTCGATCGGCCTGTGTCGTTTATTGGCATACGACTTCTATCTGTCTTTGACTGCCTTCATATAAGCTTTGATCCTTTCAAGCTTTTCAGTCGTAGCCTCGATCACTTCGACGCTTCCTAATTCCTTCTGACCAATATCACGCCAACAAGCGGGTGTTCTGCATCTCCTACCATATAGCATCTCATAAGGTGGCATGCCAATACTAGCATGATAGCTGTTATTGTATGAGAATTCAGCTAATGGCAGGTGGACGTCCCAACTTCCTCCAAAATCGATCACACATGCCCGAAGCATGTCTTCGAGTGTCTGGATCATCCTCTCAGACTGACCGTCCGTCTGAGGGTGGTAAGCCGTGCTGATGTGTAGTCTCGTCCCCATCGCGTCATGGAATCTCTTCCAGAATTTTGACGTAAAACGGGTGTCACGGTCCGACATAATGGACACCGGCACGCCATGACGAGCTACGATTTCTTTGATGAATAGATCCGCCAATCTTTCAGATGAATACGTCTCGCGGATCGGTAGGAAGTGGGCGCTTTTCGTCAAACGATCAACTATCACCCATATAGCATCATACCCTTTCGGGGTACGTGGTAGCTTCGTGATGGAATCCATGGTGATGTGCTCCCACTTCCACTCGGGTATATCCAATGGTTGGATCTTCCCGTAGGGTTTCTGGTGCTCTGCCTTTACTTGTAAACAAGTCAGGCACTTACTCGCGTACTCCACCACGTCACGCTTCATACCCGACCACCAATAATCCTTCTTCATGTCTTGATACATCTTGGTAGCACCGGGGTGAATGGAGTATCGGTCTTATGGGCTTCATCCATGATCTTTCCACGTAGATCCCCGTACCGAGGAATCCACATTCGCCCAAACGGGTCTTAACACCAAGAGTGTTCTCACCCAGTTCTGTAACTAGACCTCTCATCCTTTCGGAGTTAAGACGTTCTTCTTTCAAGGCCTCGTCTTGGAACTCCTTAACCTGTGTCATCACATCAGAGGTCATAATTAGGTGATAAGCCTTCACCCGAATCGGCTTGGGCTTTTCATTTCGGCTAAGGGCATCTGGCACCACGTTGGCTTTGCCCGGATGGTAGTGGATCTCACAATCATAGTCTTTTATCAGCTCTAACCATCGTCTTTGCCTCATGTTTTGATCTTTCTGCTCAAAGAAGTACTTCAAGCTTTTGTGGTCCGTGAAGATGGTGCACTTCGTCCCGTATAGATAGTGCCGCCAAATCTTCAACGTGAAAACCACCGCAGCTAGTTCTAGATCGTGTGTGGGATAGTTGACTTCGTGAGTCTTCAGTTATCGGGACGCATAGGCTATTACTCTTCCACGTTGCATCAATACGCAACCTAGCCTAGAATAAGATGCATCCAAATAGACCACTAAGTCTTCATTTCCCTCGGGCAATGTCAAGACAGGAGCTTGTGTCAGTCTCGTCTTCAACTCCTCAAAGGCATCCTCCTGTTCTTGACCCCACACGAATTTTACGTCCTTGCGAGTCAATTTTGTCAAAGGCGAGGCTATCTTGGAAAAGTCTTGAATAAATCTTCTATAGTAGCCCGCCAATCCCAAGAAGCTGCGAATCTCGGATGGCGTCTTTGGTGACTTCCATTGCATCACGGCCTCAACCTTTGCCGGGTCCACCATTATTCCCTTTGCGTTTACCACGTGACCTAGAACTTGCACCTCGCGTAACCAAAAAGCACACTTGGAGAACTTAGCATACAGTTTCTCCTTCCTCAAGGTCTCCAACACCTCCCGAATATGGCCGGCATGCTCTTCTTCGCTCCTAGAATAGATCAGTATATCATCGATAAACACAATTACTGCTTTATCCAACATTGTCCAACACACTCGATTCATCAAATCCATAAAAGCAGCCGGCGCGTTGGTCAACCCAAAAGACATGACAAGAAACTCGTAATGACCATAGCGCGTACGAAAGGCTGTTTTAGGGATATCCTGCTCCTTCACCTTCAATTAATGGTAGCCCGATCGAAGATCTATCCTTGAAAACCAACTGGCGCCTTGAAGCTGATCGAACAGATCATCGATTCTCGGCAAGGGGTATATGTTCTTCACCGTCAACTTATTCAGCTCGCGGTAGTCGATGCACATCCTCATACTACCATCTTTCTTCTTTACGAACAGAATCGGAGCACCCCAACGTGAGATACTCGGCCTAATGAACCCCTTATCTAGCAGTTCTTGCAACTGCTCCATCAACTCTTTCATTTCCGTCAGAGCCAAGCGATACGGTGCTTTGGCGACAGGTTGAGCACCCGGTATCAGGTCGATCTGGAATTCGATCTCTCGGTCAGGTGGCAATCCCGATAAGTCTTCCGGGAATACGTATGGAAATTCACACACTACCGGTACATCGGATAGTTGTGGTGTTGGCTCCTCCACATTCTTTACATAACATAAGTAGGCACTACATCCGCGCCTCATACACTTTCCTGCCACCGCCATTGAGATCACTTTCAGAATCGTCATAACCCGATCACCGTATATTGTTACCGGACTCCCGTCAGCCGCCGTCAATCTAATCATCTTCTTTCGGCACACGATATTCGCTTTGTAGGCTGCTAACCAATCCATCCCTAATACTACATCAAATCCTCCTAGGGGCATCACATGTAATTTGGCAGCAAACCTATGACCTTCTAATTCTAAGGCACAGTACTCTATCACATCCCTAACCTTAGTGGACTTACCAATAGCAGTTTCTACATCAAAGGACTCATTGAGGCATTTACTTCTAACAGACAGTTTAGCACAGAAAGTAGTAGAAATAAAACTCCTACTGGCGCCTGAATCAAATAATACAGAGGCTAAAGTTTGGTTTATCAGGAACGTACCGGACACAACGTCAGGGTCCGTCCTAGCCTCTTCTTGCGTCATCGTGAATGCCCTGGCCTTTGTCCTCGGTTCTTCTCCTCCCGTCTTCTTCACCCCTGAGCCCTCAGCCCTCGGCTTCTTGCAGTCTCTGCTCATATGACACTTTCCCCACAGTTAAAACATTTGCCTGCCCGGCAATCCTTTGACATATGCCCTGCCTTCCCGCAACTGAAACAGATGTTAGATCCCTACTTGCACTCCCCCGAGTGCTCCCTTCCACACTGGCCACACTTCCTCAACCCTGCTCCTGACATGACCACACGGCGGTCATCCACCCTTGCCTTCTTGTTACTCGTTGAAGTATCACCTCGACCAAACCTCTTTCCCTGCCAGCTTCTCTCACTACCTCCCTTCTTACTACCCTCAGCCTTCACCACCACAGCCCATTCATCATATAATCTCCCAGCCAAATTCACTGCCGACCTAAAGGTGCTCGGTCGAGCGTGATCAAATGCCTGCGGATGTCAGCTGGCAGCCCCTGAATATAACGGTTGATCTTTCGAGACACCGGCGTCACCTGATCCGGCACCATTCTCGCCATCTCATTGTATTTGCTGATGTACTGTTGGTGGGTCATCGTTCCCACCTCCAACTGCAGGAACTCTCTCTCAACTTTGTCCATTTCCCGACGAGGACTGAACTCCTCGATCACCATCCTTTTTAGCTCAGACCACTTCATTCTTCCGATGGCCCTGCTACCCTCGGCCTGGACTATGTTGTCCCACCAGCATAAGGCCGAACCCGTAAAAGAGTGGGTAGAAAACTTCACCTTCTTGTCCTCCTGGAAATCAATAATATCGAGGACAACTTGCATTTCTCTCACCCATTAGTGAGCGTCAGCAGCGGTGCCAGAACCGTCAAAAGTAGGGGGCTTGCACCTCATGAATGCCCCGTAATTACAACCCCATGTTGTCTCCCGTACCGGCTCCTCCTCCTCTTCCTCTTCATTATCAGATAGAACCGTTTCCGGTTCTTGTTGATGAGGTCTCCCCGGGGACCGGTTCCTCCCTTGCCTTTCATCTTCCCTGTCAACCTTGATTACTTCGGTCACCACAGACGGTTAGATCGTCTGCATGACCTGGTGTACCTCTTCGACCACTGCCTCTTTTACCGAGGCTCTCAAATTAGCGCTCTCGTCTACGCCCTCCTGATGTGGAGTATCGGGTTCTTCATGAACCACTTTCTCCACCCTAGGTCTTCCTCTTGTGGCTCGTGGTTCAGCAGCACGTCCGCCACCGCCTCCACCCCGGGAAGCTTTGGAAGATCTACCACCAGCCATTTCCTACCTCACACTAAAAGGTTCAAATACTAACACGGTCATTCAAGGGAATAGCTCAGTTTATGTCAAGCATAGTAAGTTCCTAATTACAGTGACCAGTTGTGATTAGCTACTTACTTTACTCTTCGCACCTTGAGCCTCACCCGTCCTGACTACATTAGCATCTAAATCTAACAGTACACGTATACCACATACATGCGCACTTAATACCAGTTAATCTTTAAGAAAATACCTGATGGCACGCAGCTACTCAGATGACATTCCCTTCTTTTTGTCCCATTTTTAGTTTAAGTTTAGGTTTATTTGGAAAATTTACCCTTTTCACTTAAACTTTGGCTCTGATACCAACTTGTAAGGCCCCGCTTCCGGGCACCTCACAGTTGGTCATTCATCGCACGTAAAACATACATTTGATATATATATTTATAAGCATCTTAAGCATACATCGCAGCGGAATTTCTAAATTAAACTTTTCTTTTACTATAATTTAATACAACGTACGTCAATTACAAAACATCTAATGTTGCATTACATCACAAAAGCATTATACAAAAGACTTCATCATTTCTAATTACAAAAGGGGCATATACAGTGACCTCTAGTATAAAAACATAAAATTTTTCATCATAAAGAAGATTCCTTAAGTAATTCCGTACATCAGATTCCTAAGGAATCTTGCACTTGCATGCAACATAATGGGTTGCATGTTTTTTATGCCCACAACACATTGCGTGGCAGCATTATCAAAAGGAGAATGCCATCCCAAAAGAGCTGAGTAGCCGCCTCGTGCCATCACCAGCAACACTACCTGCCAACTGGAAACACATAAAAGTCAGTGTTGCTGAGTGAGTTCTAGTTTTGTAATAAACATACTTTATTTACATCATAAACCATTTCTTTCTTTCACATGACCATACGTCGTACGTACACATAGATAATATTCTTTATTATCTTCATTATCAGTTATACATCGTTATCTTTAACTTCTCATATGGATCCTGTCAAGCTTTACCCACTTCATAGCACTCGGCTATGATTACTGTGGTCGAATGACAAGGATCCCGTTTCATCCTTACTTGCACATTGAATTCTGTTGTACCAATACCATATGCTATACCCCGATCAGTCTTAGCTACATGGCCATAAATCAATAGAGCGTATGCCACAGTAGTCTCAGCTACTGGGCCGTGAATCTAAGCGTATGCCAAAGTACTAGTAGGTAAGCGGTAGAGGTACCATAACCATGGTCAATCACCAAGAAAGACCAATCGACTTATTCAATGTTTGCAAGACTTCTTCCGTTAGTTCGTTAATGCATGTATTCATCATCATATTACTCATTCATTCATTCATTAATACATGCATTCATTTTCATGTTCCTCTTCTTTTATCTTTCACTTTACGTTACGTAATACTTCATTCATTCGTTGTCATAATACGTAAAGTCATTGAAAGATATACATACATCATCGTAAGGAACGCACATATATCAATCCTACATCATCATACCTGACATCATACATACATAGCCTATATCAACATTCATCTACAGGCACTTACAGGGACTCCCATGAAAGGACTTACTCCCGCATTTTTCCCGAAAACCGGGACTTGACTATGCATCTTCTCGAGTGCAACAGCCCTAATTATCCCTCCTGAACCTTGGGGACTCATACTAACACATCATACGAACACATACAAGCCATAATCGTACCTTAAGCATACTACCCGTGATTACATCCCAAATGGGTTAAACATACATATTGCATAAATAGGTTTATATGTGTTCCAGCCCCAAAATCATGTAAAACAAGTAAATGAGGGGTCCTAGAACTCACCTGTGCTTGACAAGCAGCTTCTCAATCAAGCTTTAAAGATGAGGGTCACACTACACTGCCTGCAGATAAGTTAACAGTCAAAAGAGTTAATTTCTGCCTAAATTTGCTATTAAGTTCGCTGCTAGTTTCGCCCATAATTTCGCCCATAGTTTCGCCAGGAGAACAACAGTTTCGCTGCTAATTTCGCTGGGCAGCATTCTGCCAGTTTCGCTGAACAGATTTGCTGCCTTGAGCGCCCAACTTTCGTTGGAATTCCCTAGTTTTGCAATGTCTAAGGGTTAACCTGGGCACCGGCGAAGTTATCATAGAAACTATAGTTTTGCCCAAGCGAAACTGTAGTTTCGCTACAGCGAAACTGTAGTCTCACTGAAACTACTAATTTCGCTGCATAGTTTCACTGGATGAGTGCTTAAATTCGCAGAACGAGCTGAAATTTACGAATCAGCCCATTTTAACCCAAAAATCAAATATTTTCCACCAAAACCCTTGGGTTATCATCCAGGAAGCTATATCTAAGCTTATTACATGTTTTCTTACCTAAAAACGTGCGTTTTTGGGCGATTCTTGCCACTTTTAAAACCCCAAAACTTAAATCCGGGTTTTTCACAAAAAGAAGCAATTACACTATGTTTATTACCTTGATTCTTCTTGTTTAGGAGTCCACGAACACCAGCCTTCGATCTCCGACCAACCGAGCCTCGGTCCGACACTTTCTCTCTCTACACTTTCTCTCTCTAGAACTGGATGTTTGAGTGCAAATGAGAGTTACTCAGCTGATCCTTCTATATATATATATCCGGCGTTCCCACGACCCCAAACTCGTTAAACTCGTGACCCGAAGGGTTAACTCAGTCTAACACCCATAACCATCCCATTTTATATAAATGGTCCCATCTGAGCCCATAATTATTATTTGACTTGCTTGGAAAATCTTCGGGTGTTACAGAATTTGAGGGTGTGACAGATTGGTATCAGAGCCATTGGTTATAATGAGTTAGGAATTGCATCTAGCCTATAGCCACACACAATAGTTGCACAAAGTAATTTGCCTTAGTTAGAGATCGAATAGGATTAAGAAGTTATATGCTTAAACTTAGAAGTTGTTTTCCTAAACTTAACTTTACTCTTTGACTCTTTCCGATAATTCCTAAACTTATTCTCAACAACATGTGGGATCTACACTTATCATCGTGCCTAAGTAAAATGATTTTCAAAATGAGCTTTGAATTGTTATTCGTGATTTTCAAATTCGTCAAAGTCTGTGTCTTATAACTTGAAACATGTAATGCTGGAAGAGCGTGATGCCTGTATCTCGAGGTGTTCTGTCTAGGCAAGGTATTCGTATAAATCCAAATCAACCAATGGATCTGTCTACCTTACCTGGGAACTCTCGGGATGAGTATTTGCTTATAGGTACGCATGTCTTCAACAAAGTTGTGATTGACCCAATACTTTGATTAGTCAACGTACTCGCTTTGATTTACGAATCAAACGATTACACCTAGAACATCTCATTGCTATTATGCCAAATTCTCGATTGTCGTTTTCATGTTGTATAGCTCATATTACCCAATTTCCATGAAAATTCTTAATGATCTTTCAGAATGGCTTCTCGTCAAATCCGTTCACGGTCTAGAAACTCTGGTCGTAAGATTGTTGCTATTGTAGCACGTGAAGTTACTGCGGTCATACACAAGTCTATAAGGAAAATGGGTCAAATTACCTTGACGTGTTCCATTTGGTAATCTAAGCTACGCTTGTCCTAACATGGTTATACCTGAAATCCTGAAAGTATGAAGGATAGGCAGCTATCATTAGACATATTGTACTTATGTGATTGTAGTTTACTTGCTATTACTTAAGTCCTGTCCTACTTAGAGCCTTCATGGTATTTCCATTCATGATATTAATTTTATCTTTTAAGAGACATTCCTCCACTTAGTATTTCAGTAACTGAGGGACTGATTGAATGCTTAGAATGAAAATGGACTACAGGAAATATAGAAGGGTGATGATACTCTCTATACATACATTACGTTATTCTTTGGGATGATGGTAAGCAAAATTAGGATGTCGTGTAACTGGTTTAAGCACATTCTTAGTATACCAGTGATGTTTATAAATAGGGTTACTATTACCTAAGGAATGAAATGCAAAAGTTAGAATTGTAATTCTAAAATCATGCAATTGTAGGGTTAATTTGTGCTCTTTATACTGACAAACTCCATGAATTGATAAAACTGATGTCATACCTTATGACATTAGACCAAATAGAATTAAGAAGGACACTAGGAAAAATCTAGTGAGTAGTAGAATAAGCCTCTCTGATGGTTTAGATGATTTGCTTTAATGCCAATGTTGTGAACCTAGCTATGTTGGTTGATACGATTAAGCTAACATGTGTTAAACGGAGACATTAAGAAGGTTGGAGTTCCGACCATTACCATAAGTGTGCCCTAGGTTGATTAGGACCCCAGGACAAGTTAGAAACAATCAAAATTGGGAAATGGTTATAACTAGAAAGTAAGAATAGTTAAATTATGGAAATAAAGGTCATATAAATCAAGGTAATACATCATGCGGTCATACATTTACAACTGAAGCAAGCCACATTCGACAAGACCAAATGTTATTACATGCACGTACCTTATCATCGGTAGCTATACATCTATTTGATACCAGAGCTGATAATAGCTTTGATTCTTCTGGAATTATTCATTAACTTAGCATTAACCCTAGTTGCTTAGAAATTATCTCTAGACACGGAGTGTCAGTGTCTATCATCTCTAATCGTGACGCACGATTTACATCTATCTTTTGGGAAAACTTTAGAAAGCTCTAGGCACTTGCTTAGATATAAGCACAGCCTATCACCCTCAGACTGATGGTCAAAGTGAAAGAACCATACATGTAACACCCGGAAGTTTGACTTTTGAAGTGATATGCGACTGAGTCTCAGTCGCATGGAATTCATGCGACTGGGGGTTCAATCGCATGATGCTCGGACGATTGAAGCTCAACCATACGACTGGAGTTCAATCGCACGACTGAAGGTTCAACCGCATGAAACTCACGCGACTGGAGGTCCAGTCGCATGGTGTTCATGCGACTGAAGGTCCAGTCGCCCCTGGACTTTGGGCGACTGAGCTGTACCTATAAAAGAGGAGCAGCTCTCTTCTTTCCCCAACACTCACACGTTTCAGTCGGGAAAAGAGCACAGAGCGACAGAGCAGAGAAGGAAAAGAGAGAACGGGGTGATTCGGGCTCGAGATTTGTCGAGAGGCTATTCAAATCGAAGCTCTTCATATTCTCCATGATAATGTGAGTTCTAGGACCCCTCATTTACATGCTTTCAAACGATTTTGGGACTGGATCACATCTAAACCCTAGTTTTGTAAAAGTGTATGTTTTACCCATATGGGTGAAATCTTGAGTAATGTGTTTAAAGTATGATTTAGGACTTACACATGTTTACATGATGTCCTAGTATGATTCCCTAAGGTTTGGGAGGGTTAATCTGGGCTTGAATGGAGTTTAGAAGGGTTTTTCAGCCGAGTGTCGCGGCTGCTGTTCGTGATGAACTTCAGTCCCTGCCCAGTTAGGGTTATGCGACTGAAGGGCCAGTCGCACGACTGAGGAACGACTGATGTTCAATCGTACGATTGAGGCTCAGTCGTACGATTGGGTCTCAGTCGCATGACAGGCCCTGCGACTGAGGGTTCAGTCGCATAGATCCATTCGCATAGTAGTACCGATGCACGACTGAGGGTTCAGTCGCATAGATGCCCGTTCGCATAGGGTTCATTCGTACGGTAGAAGTCCATCCGCACGACTGTATGCCCATTCGCATGACCCAGTCGCATGGAGGCCATGCGACTGGAGTATGTTCAATCTCCCTAATAGGGCTGATGTGAATGTGGAGAGAAGAGTATGTATGATGTATGTAGGCTAAGTATGATGTAGCCTTATATGATAGTACGGACTGATGATTTGTAAATACCGATGTTCCTCGATTTGATGCATGCTTATCTTTCCACAGTTTTACATGTTATCACTAATAGAAGAAATGAAAGTATTATGTACAGTACAGTGAAAGAGTAATAAAGAAAGTGAAGGAACATTAATAAAAGTTAACAAGTCTTGCAAGCTAATAGGAGTTACACGACTATGTGTCGTTAGCTCAACTGTGTTGCGGGCTAGCTACCCATTGACGCACACAGGGTCAATCAATTGAGATTGGCAGGACCTTTGTGGCGTGCCCCGGATGATCGGGTCAGCCTTGTACACAGTACACATAGCCCTTTCGAGGGAATACAGTTGACCCTTCGGGGGATACACATAGCCCTTTCGGGGGAATACAGTTGACCCTTCGGGGGATACACATAGCCCTTTCGGGGGAATACAGTTGACTCCTTCGGGGTATATAGATGGCCCGTCATCCGTTTTCCCATCGCGCATATAGTTGGGGTATCGCTCACTGGTCCATACAGAAAGTGAAACATAAAGATAAAGTTTACAGACAAGGCATATAGTACAAAGAACGAACGTTATTTGTTCACACAGTTGATGCGTGCTCGCATATACATTACAGTATAGTATTTTACAGAAAAGAGTATTTTATATACTACATATAGAAAGTGTTTTACCATATATAAAACTAGAACTCACTCAGCAACGCTGACTTTTTATGTGTTTCCAGTTGGCAGGTAGGGTTGCTGGGGACGGCACGAGGCGGCTACTCAGCTCTTTTGGGATGGCATTCTCCTTTTGATAATGCTGCAACGTCATGTGTTGTGGGCCCATGATGCACGCAACACATTATGTTGCATGCCGTCAGGAGATTCCTTAGGGTTCCGATGTACGGGACTACTTGAGGAAATCTCCTTTATGATGAAAAATTTTATATTTTTATAATAGAGGTCACTGTTTATGACCCTATGATTGTTGAGGATTCACATAAACGAGATTATCCTCGGTTTCATATGCTTCAGCAATAATCATAGTAAAAGTTAGGCATTGTAAAGAAGGCTTGTATTTTGTATTTAAATCACGATGTAATGCATTGTAAAAGCCTTCATGATGTAATGAGAATGACCAACTTTATAAAGTTCCGCTGCATATTTTATCAAGTTTATATCAAATCTATGTTTTATGTGCGATGAATGACCAACCGTAAGGTGCCCGGGAATGGGGCCTTACAAGTTGGTATCAGAGCCAAAGTTTAAGTGAAATGGGTAAATTTTCAAAATAAACCTAAACTTAAACTGAAAATGGGACAGAAAAAGGAAAGAATGCCATCTGAGTAGCTGCGTGCCATCAGGTATTTTCTTAAAGTTAATCATGATTACGTGTGCATGATATGTGTTTATGTGTACTGTTAGACTTAGATACTAATGTAGTCAAGACAGGTAATGCTCGGGGTGCGAAGAGTAAAGTAAGTGGCTAATCACAACTGGCCACTGTAATTAGGAACTTGCTATACTTGACATAAACTGAGCTATTTCCTTGAATGACCGTGTTGGTGTTTGAATCTTTCAGTGTGAGGTAGAGAATGGCCGGTGGTAGATCTTCCAAAGCTTCCCGGGGTGGAGGTGGTGGCGGACGTGGTGCTGAAGCACGAGCCACAAGAGGAAGACCTAGAGTAGAGAAAGTGGTTCACGAGGAAACTGAGACCCCTCATCAGGAGGGGGTAGATGAGAGCGCTAACTTGAGAGCCACGGTAAAAGAGGCAGTGGTTGAGGAGGTACATCAGGTCATGCAGACGATCTTACCGTCTGTGGTGACCGAGGTAATTAAGGCTGTCAGGGAAGGTTAAAGAAAAGAGAGGAACAGGTCCTCAGGAAGGCAGGAGCAACAAGAGCCGGAAACGGTTCTATTTGATAATGAGGAAGAGGAGGAGGAGCCGGTACGAGAGATAACATGAGGTTGTAACTAAGGGGCATTTATGAGATGCAAGCCCCCGACTTTTGATGGTTCTGGTACTGCTGCTGATGCTCACCAATGGGTGAGAGAAATGGAGGTTTTCCTCGATATTAGTGATTGCCAGGAGGACAAGAAGGTGAAGTTTGCTACCCACTCTTTCACAGGGTCGGCTTTGTGCTGGTGGGACAATATAGTCCAAGCCGAGGGTAGCAGGGCCATAGGGAATATGAAGTGGGCTGAGTTAAAAAGGATGGTGATCGAGGAGTTCAGTCCTCGTCAGGAAATGGACAGAGTTGAGAAAGAGTTCCTGCAGTTGGAGGCGGGGATGATGACCCACCAACAATACACCACCAAGTTTAACGAAATGGCGCGGTTGGTGCCAGAGCAGGTGACGCCGGTGTCTCGAAAGATCAACCGGTATATTCAGGGGCTGCCAGCTGAAATTCGTTGGCATTTGATTTCTGCTCGACCGAGCACTTTCAGGTCGGCAGTGATTTGGCGGGAAGGTTATACAATGAACGGGCTGTGTTGGTAAAGGCTGAGGGTAGTAAGAAGGGAGGTGGAGAGAGAAACTGGCAGGGGAAGAGGTTTGGTTGAGGTGATACTTCGACGAGTAATAAGAAGACGCGGGTGGATGACCTCCGGGGGGTCGCGTCGAGTTCAGGAGGAAAGAAGTGTGGTAAATGCGGGAGAGAAAACGGTGGGGAATGTAGACTGGGGATGAACGTATGCTTCAGGTGTGGTCAACCTGGCCACATCGCTAGAGACTGTAAGAAGCCTAGGGCTGAGGCTTCAGGGGTAAAGAAGACGGGAAGTGAAGGTCCGAGAGCAAGCGCCAGGGCATTCACAATGACGCAAGAAGAGGCTAGGACGGACCCCGATGTAGTGTCCGGTACGTTACTGGTGAACCAAACTTTGGCCTCTGTATTATTCAATTCAGGTGCCAGTAGGAGTTTTATTTCTGCTGCTTTCTATGCCAAATTGCCTGTTAATAGTAGACGTGTGGATGTACCGTTTGATGTAGAGACTGCTATAGGTAAAACTACCAGAATTTCCGAGGTAATAGAGGGTTGTGACGAGAATTAGAGGGCCACAAATTTCCGGTTAGGCCGTTTGCGATGACCTTGGGTGGTTTTGATTTGGTGCTTGGTATGGATTGGTTGGAGGACTTTGAGGCGAACATTATATGTCGCAAGAAGATGATTTATTTGACAGCGCCCGATGGTAGTTCAGTGACGGTTTATGGTGATCGGGTTACGACGATTCCGAAGGTGATCTCAATGGCGGTGGCGGGAAAATGTATGAGGCGTGGATGTAGCGCCTTCTTATGTTACGTAAAGGATGTGGAAACGCCAACACCACAACTATCTGATGTCCCTGTGGCGTGTGACTTTCCAGATGTGTTTCCCGAAGACTTATCGAGATTGCCACCTGACCGAGAGATCGAGTTCCAGATTGATCTGATACCGGGTGCTCAACCTATTGCCAAAGCAACATATCGATTGGCCCCGACGGAAATGAAAGAGTTGATGGAGCAGTTGCAAGAGCTACTAGACAAGGGGTTTATTAGACCGAGTATCTCGCCTTGGGGTGCTCTGGTCTTGTTTGTGAAGAAGAAAGACAGTAGCATGAGAATGTGTATAGATTACAGGGAGTTGAACAAGCTGACGGTAAAGAACCGATACCCCTTGCCGAGGATCGATGACTTGTTTGATCAACTACAAGGTGCTAGTGGGTTTTCACGAATAGATCTTCGATCAGGCTACCATCAATTGAAGGTGAAGGAGCAGGATGTCCCGAAAACAACTTTTTGTACGCGCTACAGTCACTATGAGTTCCTTGTCATGTCTTTTGGTTTGACCAATGCGCCAGCTGCTTTTATGGATCTGATGAACAGGGTGTGCCGGCCGATGTTGAATAAATCAGTGATCATATTCATCGATGATATCCTGATTTATTCGAAGAGTGAGACTGAGCATGCCGGTCACATTCGCGAAGTCCTGGAGACGTTGAGAAGGGAGAAGTTGTATGCTAAATTCTCCAAATGCGCATTCTGGTTACGTGAAGTTCAATTCTTGGGTCACGTGATAAATCCGAACGGGATTTTGGTTGATCTGGCGAAGGTGGAAGCGGTGATGCAGTGGAAGTCTCCAAAGACGCCATCTGAGATCCGAAGTTTCTTGGGTTTGGCGGGTTATTACCGAAGATTCATTCAAGACTTCTCCAAAATCGCTTCCCCACTAACCAAGTTGACCCGGAAAGACGTGAAATTTATATGGGGTCAAGCTCAAGAAAAGGCATTTGAAGAGCTAAAGATGAGGTTGACCCAAGCTCCAGTTCTGTCATTACCCGAGGGAAGCGAAGATCTAGTGGTTTATTCTGATGCTTCTTATTCGGGATTGGGATGTGTGTTGATGCAGAGGGGAAAGGTTATAGCTTATGCATCCCGGTAGTTGAAAGTTCATGAGGTTAATTACCCTACTCATGACTTGGAGCTAGCAGCCGTGGTTTTTGCATTGAAGATTTGGAGGCACTATCTCTACGGAACGAAGTGCACCATCTTTACCGACCATAAAAGCTTGAAGTACTTCTTCGAGCAAAAAGATCTGAATATGAGGCAACGGTGATGGTTGGAGCTCATAAAGGATTATGATTGTGAGATTCATTACCATCCGGGCAAAGCCAACGTAGTGGCGGACGCCCTTAGCCGAAAAGAGAGGCCCGAGCCAATACGGGTGAAGGCGCACAAATTGATCATGACCTCTGACATGATGAAGCAAGTGAAAGAGTTTCAAGATGAGGCGTTGAAAGAAGATCATCTTAACTCTGAACGAATGAGAGGTCTGGTCGCGGAACTGGGTGAAAACACATTGGGCGTCAAGACTCGGTTTGGGCGTATGTGGATTCCTCGTCTTGGGGATCTGCGAATAAGGATTATGGATGAAGCTCACAAGACTCGGTACTCCATTCATCCCGGTGCTACCAAGATGTACCAAGACATGAAGAAAGATTATTGGTGGCCGGGTATGAAACGTGACGTGGTGGAGTATGTGAGTAAGTGCCTTACTTGTCTGCAAGTGAAGGCCGAGCACCAGAAGCCGTATGGAAAGATTCAACCTTTGGATATACCGGAATGGAAGTGGGAGCACATCACCATGGATTTTATCACAAAGCTGCCACGTACCCCGAAAGGGTACGATACTATATGGGTGATTGTGGACCGTCTGACGAAGAGTGCTCACTTCTTACCGATGCGCGAGACATATTCGTTCGAAAGGTTGGCCGATCTTTTCATCAAAGAGATTATGACTCATCATGGAGTACCGGTGTCGATTGTGTCTGATCGCGACACCCGGTTTACATCCAAATTCTGGAAGAAATTCCATGATGCTATGGGGACGAGGTTACATATTAGCACGGCTTATCATTCTCAAACTGATGGTCAGTCTGAAAGGACCATTCAGACATTGGAGGACATGCTCCGGGCATGTGTTATTGACTTCGGAGGAAGTTAGGATGACCACCTACCGTTAGCTGAATTCTCGTACAACAACAGCTATCATGCCAGTATTGGCATGCCACCCTATGAGATGCTATACGGCAGGAGATGCAGGACATCCGTTTGTTGGGGTGATATTGGTCAGAAAGAATTGGGGAGCGTTGAAGTGATCGAGGCTACGACTGAAAAGCTCGAAAGGATCAAAGCCTATATGAAGGCAGCCAAAGACAGACAGAAGTCGTATGCTGACAAACGACGCAGACTGATTGAGTTCCAGGTGGGAGACCGGGTTATGTTAAAGGTCTCGCCTTGGAAAGGAATCATTTGATTCCGGAAGCGGGGTAAGTTGAGCCCGCGGTATATAGGCCCTTTCCGAATTGTTGCTCGAGTAGGGGAGGTGGCCTATAGGTTGGATCTACCAGATGAGTTAAGTGGAATTCACCCGACCTTCCACGTATCTCATCTGAGAAAATGTTTGGCCGATGAGGATCTGATCGTTCCACTGGAAGATATTGAAGTAGACGAACGGCTCAACTATGTAGAGCAACCAGTGGCGATCGTCGATCGCAAAGAGAAGAGGTTAAGAAATAAAGTGGTTCCCCTTGTGCGTGTACAGTGGCGGCACAGGAAGGGATCCAAATCAACGTGGGAAACTGAATAAGAAATGAGACAGCTTTACCCACGATTGTTCGAGGAATAACAGGTTTCGGTGACGAAACCTAAATAAGGGGGTGGACTTGTAACACCCGGAAGTTTGACTTTTTGAAGTGATATGCGACTGAGTCTCAGTCGCATGGAATTCATGCAACTGGGGGTTCATTGGCATGATGCTCGGACGATTGAAGCTCAACCGTACGACTGGAGTTCAATCGCACGACTGAAGGTTCAACCGCATGGAACTCATACGACTGGAGGTCCAGTCGCATGGTGTTCATGCGACAGAAGGTCCAGTTGCCCCTGGACTTCGGGCGACTGAGCTGTACCTATAAAAGAGGAGCAGCTCTCTTCTTTCCCCAACACTCACACGTTTCAGTCGGGGAAAGAGCAGAGAGCGACAGAGCAGAGAAGGAAAAGAGAGAACGGGGTGATTCGGGATCGAGATTTGTCGAGAGGCTATTCAAATCGAAGCTCTTCATATTCTTCGTGATAATGTGAGTTCTAGGACCCCTCATTTACATGCTTTCAAATGATTTTGGGGCTGGATCACATCTAAACCCTAGTTTTGTAAAAGTGTATGTTTGACCCATTTGGGTGAAATCTTGAGTAATGTGTTTAAAGTATGATTTAGGACTTACACATGTTTATATGATGTCCTAGTATGATTCCCTAAGGTTTGGGAGGGTTAATCTGGGCTTGAATGGAGTTTAGAAGGGTTTTTCAGCCGAGTGTCGGGACTGTTGTTCGTGATGAACTTCAGTCGCTGCCCAGTTAGGGTTATGCGACTGAAGGGCCAGTCACACGACTGAGGAACGACTGATGTTCAATCGTACGATTGAGGCTCAGTCGTACGATTGGGTCTCAGTCGCATGACAGGCCCTGTGACTGAGGGTTCAGTCGCATAGATCCATTTGCATAGTAGTACAGATGCACGACTGAGGGTTCAGTCGCATAGATGCCCGTTCGCATAGGGTTCATTCGTACGATAGAAGTCCATCCGCACGACTGTATGCCCATGCGCATGACCCAGTCGCATGGAGGCCATGTGACTGGAGTATGTTCAATCGCCCTAATAGGGCTGATGTGCACGTGGAGAGAAGAGTATGTATGATGTATGTAGGCTAAGTATGATGTAGCCTTATATGATAGTACGGACTGATGATTTGTAAATACCGATGTTCCTCGATTTGATGCATGCTTATCTTTCCACAGTTTTACATGTTATCACTAATAGATGAAATGAAAGTATTATGTACAGTACAGTGAAAGAGTAATAAAGAAAGTGAAGGAAGATTAATAAAAGTTAACAAGTCTTGCAAGCTTATAGGAGTTACACGACTATGTGTCATTAGCTCAACTGTGTTACGGGCTAGCTACCCATTGACGCACACAGGGTCAATCAATTGAGATTGGCAGGACCTTTGTGGCGTGCCCCGGATGATCGGGTCAGCCTTGTACACAGTACACATAGCCCTTTCGGGGGAATACAGTTGACCCTTCGGGGGATACACATAGCCCTTTCGGGGGAGTACAGTTGACCCTTTGGGGGATACACATAGCCCTTTCGGGGGAATATAGTTGACCCCTTCGGGGTATATAGATGGCCCGTCATCCATTTTCCCATCGCGCATATAGTTGGGGTATCGCTCACTGGTCCATACAGAAAGTGAAACATAAAGATAAAGTTTACAGACAAGGCATATAGTACAAAGAACGAACGTTATTTGTTCACACAGTTGATGCGTGCTCGCATATACATTACAGTATAGTATTTTACAGAAAAGAGTATTTTATATACTACATATAGAAAGTGTTTTACCACATATAAAACGAGATCTCACTCAGCAACGTTGACTTTTTATGTGTTTCCAGTTGGCAGGTGGGGTTGCTGGGGATGGCACGAGGTAGCTACTCAGCTCTTTTGGGATGACATTCTCCTTTTGATAATGCTGCAACGTCATGTGTTGTGGGCCCATGATGCACGCAACACATTATGTTGCATGCCGTCAGGAGATTCCTTAGGGTTCCGATGTACGGGACTACTTAAGGAAATCTCCTTTATGATGAAAAATTTTATATTTTTATAATAGAGGTCACTGTTTATGACCCTATGATTGTTGAGGATTCACATAAACGAGATTATCCTCGGTTTCATATGCTTCAGCAATAATCATAGTAAAAGTTAGGCATTGTAAAGAAGGCTTGTATTTTGTATTTAAATCACGATGTAATGCATTGTAAAAGCCTTCATGATGTAATGAGAATGACCAACTTTATAAAGTTCTGCTGCATATTTTATCAAGTTTATATCAAATCTATGTTTTATGTACGATGAATGACCAACCGTAAGGTGCCCGGGAACGGGGCCTTACAATACAGACTCTTGTGGATATGCTTAGGGCTTGTGTTATTGATTTTGGAAAGAACTGGGAAGGTCATCTACCTTTGGTAGAGTTCTCATATAATAATAGCTATCATTCGAGCATCAAGGCGGCACCATTTGAGGCCTTATATGGACGTAAATGTAGATCACCGCTTTGTTGGGCAGAAGTTGGAGATAGTTAACTTACTTGCCCAGAATTGATCTTTGAAACTCATGAGAAAATTGTCCAGATAAGAGAACGCATGGCTGCTGCCAGGGATCGCCAGAAAAGCTACGCTGATAAACACCGCAAGCCACTTGAATTTCAGGAAGGAGATAAAGTTTTGCTAAAGTTATCTTCCTGGAAGGGAGTTATACGCTTTGGGAAATGAGGGAAATTGAACCCTCGCTACGTGTGGCCTTTTGAAATTGTCAGAAGGATCAGCCCAGTAGCCTATGAATTAAATCTACCTGCTGAACTTGGTGGTGTGCACAATGTTTTTCATGTATCTAATCAAAGGAAGTGTTTATCCGATGAATCACCTGTTGTGTCTCTAAAAGAGGACTCTGAAATTATGTTGTGTCCTTATTTTGATGAGTCTCTATTCGTTTCGATTTATTTGTTTTGTGAAATTTCATCCTCTGGATTAGGGTGATTTCTTTATCTTAAGGATTGACTTCAACTATTATCATTGGAACTTACATTTCACAAATGACATGATCTTACCAAAATAGGATTGAAATCCGTACCTTGGTGACAAATGACAATCTTCGATTGTTTTCTTGTTATTATGAAATTCAATCATCAAGATGGACATGAAAACCATACATTGATGACAAATCTCATTTCTTGATCTTCAACTTACCATGGTTGTAATCAAGTGACGAAAAGCATGAAGTAACTTGAAGGGTGAATCAACGTTGGTGATTCGACCTATGAAGCCAAAGCATGATCTCTGAACCTGAAAGGAAACCCGATCGTTTTAGGTTGATTTTTATTCTAAGCTTGGAGCACTTAAATTCCTAAATTGATTTCTCTCCCTTTATCCTCATGTTCTGACCTAGCTGTATGGAATCATTTATTCCTTATCTACCGACTATCATTTGAGTTATCATCAAAACGTGATTGTGCGATGGTAGCCTTCCTAAACAATCTCTTTGCTGAAGATATTATCAACTTATGTTCATGACTTTCTAGTCATACCAATGTTCTCAGCTGCGCTTATGGTTTGTTTAACTGCGTATGTAAACTTACTTAGATATTGCTACCTTGCAAAGCATGTTTACAAATATCTTTCCTATTGTTCGAGTCACTTTTTGAATCATTTTTGAATCCTTAACCTTGAAAATCATTAAAATTCTATCTTGGATTTAAACAACAAGACTCATTATTATCCTCATTGCGATGTGGATATAAAGGTTCATAAACCTTCGTAACTTGTAGACATGGGTTTGGCCTAAAGGAAAAACGTAACTTGGTATGTGTCCAAGTGTCTTATCTTCACAAGTGACAAGACCTAACCTTTGTGATCCTATGGATCTCTTGTTTAACTTTCCTTACAACTAAAATGCTTCTTATCTTAGAGGTCATGATGACAATTGGTACATTATAGACCATTATCGTGAACTCATTCCAAGATCTTCGCATAGCGTATTTTTAGACCAATGGTTGGTCAAAGGAGGAATACATCTTCACAAGATATGCGTTAATATCGTTTCATATGGTGACGTTTGGGATTCTTAAATTCCGACGGATAACCTTTCTTATCATTGTTGGTCTTATCACCTTACCACGAAATTATATTCTGGAAATTATGGATCGTGAAGTTAAACAACTAAAGCATAGCAAAATTCCGATTTGTCAGAGTTCGGTGGAAGTCCCGGCGTGGTCCTGAGTTCACTTGGGAACGAGAGGACGAAATGATCCGCAAGTATCCTAACCTGTTCAAGAATGTTGCCAGTACTTCTTATCTTTCGGGACGAAAATTCCTGTAACAGGGGGATGATGTGACAACCCGGAAAAAAAATTATGATAAATTCATATTTATGTGATTATACAAAGTAGTTTTTATATTTCTATTATTATTTAATAATAATAATAATAATAATGATAACAATAATAATAATAATAATAGTAATTTATAAAAATTTATTAAACTTTGAAATAATTAAAAATTTGGGTTTAATAAGTCCAGGGGGCAGTTTTGCCAAGTTTGAAACTTCAAACAAATAGTTTGAACATAAAATAATAAACAAAACAAACTTCAGGGAACATTTGTGTAAATTTATTTAAAATCCTCTCTTTCTCTCTCCCCGATCTCCGGTACCGGATTCCGGCCGCCGGCCGCGGCTCCGGCGAGGCCACGACACCCAAACCACTCGATTTTGACTCAAACAAATGTTCCCGACACACCCATATGGAAGATTCGAACCAAAACCCCATATCAATTAGAAAAATGATAGTGCGATCGATCTAAATCCAATCACTTTAACTTTCGGCCACTTTACAGGCCAACAATCGCACTACAATTCTATAATAATCAAATTAACACTACCTAAACAATTATATAAGTGTTACTAATCGAAGACAACCTTCAATTACACATGAAATCCACAAATCACACCGTTTGATCATCATCATCATTCGCGGACCTGCAACTAGTCGAACACCATCATCAAAGCCTCAAACCTCGAAATTAACATAGGGCTTTTCATCATTGGCTCCCTTAGAAGCTTTCTGTACAATCGATTTGATTAACATGATCGTTTGGATAGCAATCGATCTTCATCCTCTGTTGCGACTGTTCTTCAATGGTCCAGCACCAATTCGTCTTCAATTTAGGTAATTTAATACATGTACACACTCAATTTGACATGGGAAACAAAAGCCACATGTCTATTGCAGTGATCATTCGATTTTTAAGCTACAATTTGATCCAAAATCGAATTAGGGTTCACGGATTTGGGGATGGAATTCGATTAACCTTTAAAAGATTTACAAACCAGAGTAAACCGCGGCTGAGGCCTTGGTTTACTGGTTTGTGTGTGGGATTGTGAACAGGAGGTCACGGGTTCGAACCCGGCCCCCAATATATATTTTTTTAAAGGCCATTTTCACATTTTAAAAATACAGAAAAATTACTAAAAATTATAAAAATAATTTTTATAAACTTTGTTTATTTTAGAAGTTATATAATTATTTTCTGGAAAATTATTTCTTTAAAAACCTTATTTATTTATTTATTTATAAAATTGTTACAAAGGTTATAAATTGTTATTTTTATAAAAATGGATTTTAAATAATAATTTAAATCATCAAATTATTAATGAACGTTATAATATTAATTATGAATTATCTTGATAAGATAACTACAAATTAGATTTTATAAATTTAAATATTTATAAAATCTTACAAAATTAAATATAAACTTACATAGTTAAATAATGTTTACAATTTATTTAGAATATAATGATATGTTAAAAACATTATTAAACAAATCAAATTTTATGAAATATAAATCTTTAATTATTAAAGAATTAACGAAGATAATTAAATGATTAGTTATATGTTTATAACAAATCCCCGAAAACCAAACCTTAGATCAATTGAACCCCAGGTTCAAGATCTAACTTATTTAGGTTATGGATTTGTATCTATTTGCTTATGTGAATTATAATTCCTTAGGAGGAATTTACTAGCTTGTCAACACCATAAAGAACCGAGGTGAGTTCATACTTAACTGTTCCCCTTTTTAAATCATTTAAATATTTTGGGGAAGGATACATGTTGTAATTAAAATTACAAATTATTTTTGTGTATTGTGTTAAATAATAATTGAATCATATTTATGATCACATATGGTTATATTGAAAATCCTTCTCTGTAAACTGGACTATTAACAAGGCAGGGATCTTTTGGATAGTACTATCGGGGAGTGACTGACCCCCACAAAGGTTTGGACATGTGGTCCATACCAAGATGTACAAAGATCTTGCTGTCATTCGGGATGACTGTTCTGGTGTTGAGAAGGCAGATGTGCGCTATATAAAGTTTGCCATTATAGTTCCACTTACAACCCATATGAGGATAAATGTAAAGAGAGGATTCGCGCCCTCTGATTTGAATTATTATAAATAACATAATATATACATGAAAATGATATTAAACTATGAAACATGGGCAAATCCTATGTGAAGGATTTGTTGGGCTTGTACATAGTGGATATGTGAGATAGCGGGTTCACCTTATTAAAAAGGGTTCCGACAGGCTATTCATATACCGGTGAGTAAATTAAATTCATACTTTTACAGTAAATCCTAATTGATGATAGTTGATGATTTACTTACCTATGAACTCACCAACCCCGTGTTGACATTTGATTTACGTGTATTCTCAGGTATCTACTAGGAAGCTTATGGACATGCACGTAGGATCATATAAGAGCTCAAGATACATATTGTATATTATCTAAGATATGATTTGACGTGTTGTTAAGAAACAATATATCTTTTATTTCCGCTGCGTATAATAATTATTACTCTGATTATTAATGAAATGGTTATCTAAAACTTATCATACAGATAATTGCATCTCATGTGTGACTACTGTGTTCGTTCCTGTTTGCTCACCCCTCCATGATAGATTCCAGACCCGGAATTTGAGGGTGTGATAGTATACAAAGAAATTTTCAGATATATTTAAGATTACTTATTTTATCTATAAAATTACTTATCTTTCTTTTATCTAATTGTTACAAGTGATGTTTTAAAATAATGTTTATGCTTATTATGTTGTTCAACAATGTTAATAAAAATATGTTTCTTCTCATAAACCGTGTAGTACACGGGTACTAAACTAGTATATATATATAGGAGGTTCTACTAAAAAATAAATTTTGCCTAAAAAGTGTAAGAATTAATCTTAGTCTTCCATTTCTTAATTAATGTCTAAGATGATAATGTTATAAATAAAAAGATGGAAGGGTATTTTGGGTATGTAACCACTTTTGTTGACTTTTTTCAATTTCCCCCAATTTTTTTAAACGTTTATAACTTTTTCATGCTAGATTATTTTTTAAAAAAAATTACACCATAAAATGAAGCATTTTTTCTCTTTACATTGTGTATAGTATTGCTATATTTTAAAAAAAAACAAATTAGGTGAAATTGTGCTGCATTTTAACGTTTTTGTGCTGTATTTTATAAAACAACACAAGGTTGTGTTGTATTTCATAAAACAGCACAGGGTTGTGCTGTATTTCATAAAACAGCACATGGTTGTGCTGTATTTCATAAAACAGCACAGCGTTGTGCTGTATTTCATAAAACAGCACAGGGTTGTGCTGTATTTCATAAAACAGCACATGGTTGTGCTGTATTTCATAAAACAGCACATGGTTGTGCTGTATTTCATAAAACAGCAAAGGGTTGTGCTGTATTTCATAAAACAGCACAGGGTTGTGCTGTATTTCATAAAACAGCACATGGTTGTGCTGTATTTCATAAAACAGCACAGGGTTATGCTGTATTTCATAAATCAGCACAGGGTTGTGCTGGATTTCATAAAACAGCACAGGGTTGTGCTGGATTTCATAAAACAGCACAGGGTTGTGCTGGATTTCATAAAACAGCACAGGGTTGTGCTGGATTTCATAAAACAGCACAGGGTTGTGCTGGATTTCATAAAACAGCACAGGGTTGTGCTGGATTTCATAAAACTGCACAAAATTGTTAATAACCAAAATACCAAAATACCCTTTAATCCTATTTTCTAGTTTTGTCACATGTCACCACCTCATTTCTTCTTAGTCTTCTTAGGCAAAATATATTTTTTAGTGGAACCTCCCCCTATATATATATATATATGAAATTGTTTGAATAGATGGACAAATAAATATATGTGCACAGCACTCCACATAGATTAGAAATGTTTGAATAGAAGGACTTTGATCAAACTCAAGAGCCTAATCAAAGGCTTTTACCAAAAAACTAATGAAAAGCTTTCTTTACACATATTGGAAATGTTCAGTTGCATCTGGATGACATTTTATGTACAAAGTGCATGTGGATTTATTTCAAGTACATAAGCTATTTGAAAATATGGTTCGCATTTTACTGGTACATGTTTTGTTAAGCTTAAGCAAAATGTTTTATAATCATACTTTTTCAAAACGTTTTTTGGAGTTCGGGAAATCATTCTAAGCTAGGTGATTATCTGTTGTTTCAAGCTACTGTAACTGCTATTCATGAAAGCAGGCTGAAAATCCTTTTGAGAACGTTTAATAAGGAAACTTACATGTTTTGTAGGTTTGTGTAAACAAAATTTTTTTAGCAGGTTGTAGCTGTTGCAATAAAAAGCTAGAGTTTCTTCATAACTTGCAAGTTGCATTTTGTACTTGTTTACATGTGAGAAATTTTGATCCCATATTGTTCCCTTTTAGCTTCTAATTGGTTGTTGTGAACCCTAAAACCTGTTCTAAAATACTGCACTTATTTTTTTCATAATTATCATTGTTTTCTAGAAACTGACAGTGATCTGCACTATTATTAGTAAGAATCCATTTGTTATTAGATTTAATAATCTCACTTCAGATGAATTTGTAAGCAGTTTGAAGAATTGGGATGAAGCATCAGCTTAAAGTCTATAGTGGTACTAAGCAATCGAAGATCTTTTTCAAACACACCATCTTGTCATCTTGAATATTCATATGCTTCACACGTTCTCAAATTATGCGTTAATATCACGATTAGTATATTCAGATTGATTATCTAAATCTTGATTTTGTTTGCTTAGGTTAAATATTA
Source organism: Flaveria linearis (assembly GCA_024085815.1). Lineage (NCBI taxonomy): Eukaryota > Viridiplantae > Streptophyta > Magnoliopsida > Asterales > Asteraceae > Flaveria > Flaveria linearis. The sequence continues at coordinate 56,849,935 of CM044007.1, read as the reverse complement.
GTTGTTATTGAGATTGAAGAAAATTCAAGCACATAAAGAGAATGAAGCAAAGTGCAGTGCCAGCCGTCCACCATGGTTATGCACCATCTTCCTGCCCCTACAATTGGGTCATCCTAACAGGCTTGCGAATATATGCGATGTAAGTCCCTTTTCATGATTAGCCATTTGAATAAAACTAATTAAGAATGAGTTTATTTTACTGATTCAAATAACAATGTGGGTAATGGTTAAATTTAGTCATTTGTACGTCAAGTTTTCAAGTTATGTGACCAGTGGCGAAGCTAGAACCACACCATGAAGGAGACGGAGGAGAAATTAACTATTTTATGGGGGAAATCTCTATATATTAAAAAGTTTAGACTAGCGGCTGGAATTTATGCTAGCGGATCAAAAATTAACACTACTGGGTAAAAAAAGATGGGTACTAAGCTTTGCCCTTCCATGTGATGTAAGTGGATGGCTCACCCTCAACATAATTTATGCATCGATTCTTATCTCATCTAGTTTTATTAATTGAATATACATGTTAATAGTGTAATATATCAAGCCTAAAATACAAATTATACGCACCGTCTTTGAGTTTTTACGTCCACTCATAGATGTAAAAAAGTGGGAAAGATTTAAGTACAAGGTTTTTTTTGTGAAAATATATTTTGTGGTTGGTACTTTGTATTTACTCGAAATGGATTAAAACTTAGTTTCATTTACTGATATTGTAATCACCTAGTAGAAAATTTAGATGACATCATTCATTTGTTGAAGTTAATTCATACAAATTTAGAGGTTTCACAATGTTCTTGTACTTCGATTTCCCCTCCCTCGTTTTTATAACTATTTCCATGTATACTTATTTCTCATTAATCAGTCTAGGTTTCTTTTAGGTATTCAATAGGGCTGATATGGCGAGTACAATCTTGTTTCTTCTGATTTTTGTGGTTGATATGGTTTGCTGATTAACCAATTTAGTTGAGGTGTGCATAAATCATAATCATAATGTACAGGAAAACCTCTTTGTTTTTTATGGCGCATCTGTAAGCCTGAAGCTAAAATATCTATTTAATCCAAAGAGAAGGTTATCCTCTTTACCTTTCCTTCGTCATGCAACATTTTCTAACAGCTACAGTAATTTATCGCCCAGAGCTGCCTTCAATGGTGCAAATTGGGTGATTTTACGTAGCCATAATAGTTACAAAGGAATTATACTTGGTTATAATCAGTCGTAACAAGTATTCTCTTTGTTTTAACGTGTTATGTTAATTCTAGTTGCATTAATTGAAGGAGAAAATAGCAAAGATTTAACAAGAGATAAAAACAGAAAAAACAAGAAAACTCACAATTACGGAGAAAATATTAAAAAAATGGGTAGCAATGTCATAATGAAAGAGGCAAACACTCAATCAATAGAGCATTATGAATTCCTGTTGAATAAACACCAACAAAATTTTCACCTATTTTAAGTATGTAACTTCTTAGATCAGGGTCGGCTTAATGTTTTTGGAGGCACTAAGCGAAACAAGAAAATTGGGGCCCTTTCTAATAAACTGAATAAAACTAACCTTTTAGGAAACTATTGAGAAGGCTAATTAGTTGACTTCATGACCAATGAACCAACATAAACTGTTGTTGCATCACCTTCTATCCCTATCAAGATAACAACTTTGTAATATGCCTCCAAAGATGGCCCTATAGTTCCTATACCAAAAACCACAATAGTTGATGCCTTGGAAACTCCAGCAACATTCTAGAAAAGATAGCCGAATGTTCAAATTAAGAGCTTATATATAAAAGGTTAGGATCAAAACCATTTTTATAAAAGTTCTATTCACATTTCAACAAACAAACCAAGTGGTCAAAAAGAAGTTAACATTAATACATAGGTAACAAGACCCTACATCATACTCAAACATACTCAAATCATAGACACCTTAATTACTCAAACTAGAACATAGAAACTTCAACCAATATTTTTTTAAACTTTAAAACAATATCAATTGTCAAGCATAGACATGGACTCTTATACAAAGAAAGACTTATGTACAATTAAACTTTAAAACAATAACAAAGATCCATATTTTCACAACTCAAGACAACATGAATCATAACTTTAAAACCTAGACTTAATCATCCTGTATACCAAATCAAACTCATAGTACTACAACCCAAGTCTTATAAAGGATATACAACCTAATAACTTCAATACCTAGACTCAATTATCATCCAAAGCAAACCAAACTCATATTACAGTTAATTCTTATAAATGATATAGGAACCAAAAACTTCTAAGCTTGTAAACATCCGGGTTGTATCTTTGCTGAACAATTGTTCAAATTGCTAAATCACTTAGAATAAAGACATAAATTATATTAAAAATTACCCTGATAGTCTGATATATTGATATTACGAATCAACAACATTACAAAAAAATCACCAAAGAAAACAAAAAAATGTAATTACCATACTGTACAATAACAAAACGGTGAAAAACTTACGGATCGAAGTAAATCAGACAAACAACAAAACAATCGCTCAATTAATAATAAAACGACTGACGAATGATGATTACTTTTAACAACTGGTATTTTTTATGATGTCACATCCCGACGAAAGCGTGAAATGCTTGGGTGTGACTTTTTGACTCAAAACATATTGATCACAGACAAAATAATTATAATAAATAATTTAACAAAACATCACCTAACCTTTATATGTGTGTATATATATATATATATATATATATATATATATATTTATATGTTTGGGTTAACTTATAATTCATACAAAATTTGTCTTTATAAAGACTTTTACATAATTTCCAAGTAACCCAAATACAATAGTGACTAATAACTGCTTCAGCCTTCAGTAAAAATGGATATGCGCATTCAGTCTCATGCTAAGATCAAACACATTCACAATTATTTTGACACACGTCTTCCCTATTATTTCACCATATCCGTTGTATACATAGAATGAAAACATAACAGTGTTAGTCATTTTGGTTACCTGAAAAATCATGCTTAAAACAGTCAACATAATGTTGGTGAAAACATAGGTTTAACGACTAAACAAAATATATTGATGCAACATAAATAAAATTACAATCAAACCTACTTATATGCCAGGTGATTTATAATTGTCACAAATATAAATCACAAAATCAGATAATATAGCATCACAACACTCCTCCTGTTGGTGCATGAAATACTTTCCTAAGTAGCGCTACCTATATTACTAGACGCTTACTCATTCGAATTAATGGTTGTAGCTTATGGCATAATGACAGCATATCTCAAAAAGTCTTATTTATATTAGCATCAATCACAAAACCATATGCTTTCCCCCCCCCCAAAACTCATTAAATCAAATGAGGCTATGTTACTCACCTTAATTCCAGCGAAACCCTTTAAAATAATTATATGTTAGAAATAAAATCGTATTTCTTTAAAATTTTCAGCACTTATCAAGTAATAATTTCAAAACAGTAGTTACAACTATCCATATATTACCAAATTTTAAAAGCAGTAATATCTTAAAATCCAAATTAACCTATAAAATTTCAACTAATAATTATTTACAGAAAATTTTCTAGAATTTGTACAAGATTTATATAAAATAGCAGAAGTAGCTATGGATCTTTTAAATTACAAAACCTTACCAGAATAAATTTTCTGAAATCTATACTATTTCATAAAATTTTAGGTTATTAACTCATAATAGCCAGTTTACCATGATTTTTATAAATTTAATATAAATTAGCATAAAAAGTTAGATATCTCTAAAAATTCTGAAATTTTTACATACTGTTCTATTTGGGATATCATAAATTATATCAACTATTTTCATAATTTAACTCACTGTTTTGCTATTTCTTTCAATTTTTTATTTACAGAATATTCTAAAATAAAAACTTATTCATATATACGAGTTAAGTCACGAAATTTATTCAAGAATATCTATAAAATATAAGAGTTATCATATAATTTTTCCAAATTTTTACCAAGTTCAAAGCTTCCGAAATAAAATTTTCTTTTATTATATTAAATTAATTATATAAATTAATCCACCCATTATTATTAAAAAAAACGTATAGATCACTATTCTTAATGTTTCTAAACATGTTCCTAATTTTATTCCCCCAATTACAGTCATTTAAATATTTAACTCATTCTACTTTAATAATTCATAAAGTATCATAGGTTTTAATCCTTTAATTATTTTTTAATTTTTGCACCCCTTTTCTTACTGATTTCTAAACAAAAATCATGTGTTCAAGAGGTTTATCAAAGAGTCTTGATGTTTATACCTAATGGGTAAGTTGCATATGTATGTATAACACATATGTAACCCTTTTAAGACTTTGTTTAACATAGTTTGGGAGGATCAAAACCTTGTTATTGGATGAGAGAAAAGCTGAAGATTGATTAAAGATGACTTTAGCTTCTTGCTTGAGGGGATAGTTCTTGATCTTGAAGTTTCTTCGAAGTTGTAGATGATGATTTGTTTTGGTGATATAGTAACCGGAAGACAAGGTTTCTTGAAGTGAAATGGTGGCTTCAAGAGTGTTGTAATCAAAAGAAAAAGTGATGGTTGTGTGGTTTGCGGTTATGGAGACCGAGAGAGAATGAGTCGAGAAAGAGATATGATTGTAGGGGTTCACGGTTGTGGTGTTTGTGGATGTATAAAACCGAGAGAAAGAAAGAACTTGGAGAATGATGGTGGTGGTTGTGTTGTTGTATGTTTTGTCCAAGAGATATAAGGGAAAGAATGCCATCATTAGTTGTCATCTAGGTTTGATGAGTGGTTGATTATTGCTTCACTATGTGGTACTTGAGGTGCTAGGTGTCATCATTTAAAGTGTGATTAGTTTGTGTTGGTGATGATTCATGTATTGGCCGAAGACTTGGGTTCTAGGAATGTTGGGGATTTGCCACCTTGACACAAGTAATGATGTTCTTAGTGTTAGTTTAATAATGATGCTTGTGATCCATGCGTAGATGTAGTGGCGGTTGTGGTGCTTAGTAACCGAGATTAAGATTAGGGTTGTGTTTGTTCTGATGTTTAAGTTTTAAGGTTTGATTAGTTTTAGTTTTTAATACCAAAGTTTCTAAATTTTGTTTGGGTAATGTTTGATTAAGCTTGGTTCTTTATCTCATTACATATATATAGAGGAGGCAAAAGCGATCCAAAGACGTGATTTTGGGTCATAATGTGTGTTTTAAAAATAAAGATGGGTTAGAATGGATTAAATAAAAAACACAAGTGGGTCAAGATGGGTTAAAAGCTTTTTTGGAAAAAAAAAACATAGGTCAAGATGGGTTTTCAAAATTAGATCTATAAGTCTAAGTCAAAGTTTCTTTCACTCAAATTGATCGCCACGGGTCCGTCGCGTCGACGCGTGTCCGCCGCGTCGACGCGTGTCCGCCGCGTCGACGCGTGTCCGCCGCGTCGACGCGGGTCCGCCGCGTCGACGCGGGTCCGCCGCGTCGACGCGGGTCCGCCGCGTCGACGCGGGTCCGCCGCGTCGACGCGGGTCCGCCGCGTCGACGCGGGTCCGCCGCGTCGCCGCGGGTCCGCCGCGTCGCCGCGGGTCCGCCGCGTCGCCGCGGGTCCGCCGCGTCGCCGCGGGTCCGCCGCGTCGCCGCGGGTCCGCCGCGTCGCCGCGGGTCCGCCGCGTCGCCGCGGGTCCGCCGCGTCGCCGCGGGTCCGCCGCGTCGCCGCGGGTCCGCCGCGTCGCCGCGGGTCCGCCGCGTCGCCGCGGGTCCGCCGCGTCGCCGCGGGTCCGCCGCGTCGCCGCGGGTCCGTATATGCATCTATCTATATGTGTTGTTGGATTGTAGAATAGTAGTAAAATAGTGTTGACTTTTTTAAAAATGATCCATCCTGATCCGAACCCATCCTGATCCAAACCCATATTGACCTAAACCCATATTGACCCAAACCCATCCTGACCTTTTTTTCTAAATGACTCATCCTAACCCAAACCCATCCTGACCCAAATCCATCCTAACCTAACATCCAACCCAATCCAACCCACCCATTTTGCCACCTCTACATATATATGTAGCAATTGTTTTATTATATTTAATTCCATGCATATTCATGTAACATATATTCATACTTACTTATGTTCAACTATATATGTACACATAAAATTCAAATAAAGTTACCTTTAGTAAATTCTAATAATATATATATATATATAGATACATATATATAAATATAATATCAATTTATAATAATTCTTAAAACGTCAAGTCACCTAACCTTAGATTGAGGGTTGTCACATTCTCCACTTGTAAAAAGAATTTCGTCCTGAAATTCAATTGTTGTTAGTATCTGATGGCATGAAAAGTTTGTCTTTATAACTGTTCTTTTTATTCAATTTAACCTCCAAATAAGTGAGGATACTTTCTTTTGATTTCATCTTCTCGTTCCCATGTAAATAAGGGTCCTCTTCTTGAGTTCCAATTGACTCTTATTATTAGGATTTTACTTCTTCTCAAACTTTTCACTTCTTTGTCCATAATAGCTACTAGTTCTTCTATAAAGTGGAGTTTCTTATCTATTTTGATTTCTTGCATTGGTTCCCTCAATGTCTCATCTACCAAACATTTCTTCAAATTAGATACGTGAAAGGTTTTGTGTATTTCACTTAGTTCTTAAGGTAAATTAAACTTATAAGCTATAGGACCAATTCTATCTATTACCTCAAAAGGGCCAACATATCTAGGGTTTAACTTATTTCTCTTTCCAAATCAGATAATTCACTTAGTTGGTGATACCTTTAGATACACCTATCTCCTATTTGAAATTCTAAAGGCTTTCTTCTCTTATCGGCATAAATCTTTTGTCTATCACGTGCTGCTTTTAATCTGCCCTTAATTTAATTGATTTTATCAGTTGTTTCCTGTATCAGTTCTGGACCTGTAAGTTATCTATCTCCTACCTCATTCCAACACAGAGGTGATTTACATTTCCTTCCATATAAAGCTTCAAGTGTTAATCCTAATTTCCACCAAAATCTAATGCACAGGCTTGTAACATATCTTCTAATGTTTGGATTGTTTTCTCACTTTCTCCATCTATCTATGGATGATATGCTAAACTCATATTTATCTGGGTTCCTAAGGCTTTTTGTAACGTCTGCCAGAATCTTGAAGTAAATCTGCTATCTCTGTCAGATATTGTAGATATGGGTATTCCATGTCTAGACACAATTTCTTTCATATAAATTCTTGCTAGTTTTTCCATCTTACAATCTTCTCTTATTGGTAAGAAATGTGCTGACTTAGTCAGTTTGTCTACTATAGCCCATATTGCGTCATACCCACTTATGGTTCTAGGCAACTTAGTTACAAAATCCATGGTGATTTGATCCCACTTCCATTCAGGGATTTCCGGTTGTTGCAAACATCCTGAGCCTTAACGAACTCGTAATGGCCTACTTCTCTCTTTTCTGCTTAAAGCCTCAACTACTTCATTTGCTTTTCCTGGGTGATACTTAATTTCACAATCATAATTTCTATGCCTGACATGTAAGGCCCGTTCCCGGGCAACTCACAGTTGGTCAAATCATCGCACATAAAACATATATTTGTACATTAACATTTAAAAAGAGTTGCAGCGGAATAGCTTTTCATTCAATTTAAATGCTTTTGCAAGTTAATACAACATTCATTACAAAACATTGTTTGTTCGCATTACAATGCATAAACATTATACAAAAGAATGCCATTCAAAAAGAGCCGAGTAGCCGCCCCGTGCCATCCTCAGCAACATTACCTGCCAACTGGAAACACATAAAAAGTTAGCGTTGCTGAGTGAGTTCTAGTTTTAAAGTAAAACATACTTTACTTTCGATTAAAACCGTAATTTACATTCTTACGCGATCAACAATCATACGTACACATAGATAATATCGTTATTATCTTCATCGTTCGCTCGTTAACTTTCGTTCATTCAACGTACCTCATTACCTTTCACATTCGTTACTTTCATTCATATTCATTCTTAAATTCTTACTTTCATTCGTACGTTCATTACTTTCGATGACATGTACAATACCCCGAACATTGTGCACGAAGCTGGTTACTGGGCCTGAGGTCTTTTTATAGACCTCGAAAATTATGCACGAAGCTGACCCTAGTACCTAGGGCAAGTACATTCACCACTAGTCTCCTCTCTTTCATTCCGGATCAATGCCTTGTGCTATACCCCGAACATTGTGCACGAAGCTAGTTACTGGGCCTGAGGTCTTTCATAGACCTCGAACATTATGCGCGAAGCTATTCCAGTACCTAGGGCAAGCGGCAAGGATCCCATACATATGGTCAATCACAAGGATTGGACCCCAGTGTGCATCCTTCTGGGGTAGCTAACCCGCACACAATTGAGCTAACACCCTTTATTGGGTGTGAACCTCCATACGTTTGCTTGCAAGCCTTTCTTACTTTCATTCGTTCATTCATTAATGCATGCATTCTTTTATTACGTTCCTCTTTTCATTATCTTCCACTTTACGTTGGATAATACTTTTCATTCATTCATAAACATTCAATGTAAAGCCACAGGAAAATAATCATACATAAACAGGAACATAAACATAAACATACCAAGACATCACTATACAAGGCACCATCATACATATATATCATACATCATACCTATCGACATGCACAAGCATCAATCATATATCATCATACATTGCCCAACATATCATCCATGACCTCGAAAGCCAACTTACATAAACACCCAGGAACCTCCCAAGCCAAAGCCTACAACTATCCATTCCCCGAAAATCAGAAAATAAACTATGTCCTTTTGGGCGCATGAGCCCTATTTGGGCATATGGACACCCTTCAGTCGCATGGCATCCCAGGAAGCTGAACACTTAGGCGAATGAACATCAGGCGATTGGACCCTATACAGATGGACACTAATGCGGATAAACCTCGGTCGCATGACTCCCACGCGAATGACCCTCAGTCACACGACTCACATGCGTGTGGACCTCAGTTGCACGACTCACATGCGTATGGACCTTAGTCGTATGACTCATACGCGTATGGACCTCAGTCGCATTCCTTTCGGTCGCACGACCTCCAGTCGCATAGCCCTAGCTGTGTGCAGAATGCAGTTCATCCCGAACTCAATCTACTATTTTTGGCCTCCAAGCCCTCCCAAACCTGTTCTAAGCTCGATTCAACCATCCTAAACCTTAGAAACACATACCACAACACCATTCAAGCACACACAAGCTCGGAATCAAAAACCCATTCGAATCACACACAAACACCCACACACGGGTTAAACACACACACTTGAAAAACGGGTTTTGCTATGTGTTCCAGCCCCAAATCAGTTGAAAACATGTAAAAGAGGGGTCCTAGAACTCGCACAAACAACACCATAGAGTAGAGCTTCAATCTAACCCACTTGAATTTGACTCTTCCACCTTGATTCGTAAGAAAACCCGAAGTTTTTGGCTATTTTCTCCTCTCTTCTCTCTTTGGCTGATTTTCACAAGTGTGGTGGAGGGTTTGGGCTGCCCTCCCCTCTTAATTCCCCACTTTTCCAAACTTTCTCCTGTTTTAGCAACTTTGGTCCCTCGACTTTGGGCTTTATTTCTTTTCATTCTTTTTCTTTCTTCTTCTTCTTCTTTCTTTGGCTTTAAAAGAAAACAACTGGGTGTTACAAGTCCACCCCCCTTATATAGGTTTCGTCCCCGAAACCTGTTGTTTGTCGAACAAGCGTGGGTAATTGCAGGATCGATTATGGGTCACTCAACAGATGGTTTTTCTCTCAAACTCACCTTGAATCAACACACAGCAAGAGTCTATGAAGAGTTGATCACAATATAACAAGTAACAAGCACTAAGTAAATAAACACAGAATGTAAATTTTCAAGGTACTTTTATATATTGCTTCTCAACTCAAAGGATTACAAGACTCTTGGACTAAAATCGCTTATCTAAAGAGTTATAAGGAGAAGATATATATAATACTACCTACAGCCGGATATACTTTGTCTTCAGCTCTTTCATCAGACTTTGTCTTCGGAAGATAGTCTTTAGCTGTTGACTTCAACTGTTGTCTTCAGCTATTGACTTCAGCTGTTGCCTTCAGTTGATATCTTCAGCTGTTGTTCTTCAGACTCTCGGAAGATCTCATGCTTAGCTTCGGAAGCCCTTGAATGTAGCATCAAAATGACTACGTGAAGTGGTTTTGGTTGCACCAGCCTTATCATGACCTAACAAACTCCCACTAGGCTGATGCTACCAAAACTTCACTTCCCTCTTCTTCTCAAAACTCTCGGCACCAATGAAAGTAAGTGTTTATCAGTGTCTGCATTATTTCCAGATGTGGTGCTGAGGAGTTTGTACAAATCCTTAGTAGACAGAACCTCTACTCTATCACCTTGGATTATGTGTACCCTTTGTTATGGCCCTCTGAAAAGAGTTAGTTGATGGGAACTATAGTCATATTCCCATCTAACTATTGGTTCCAATTCAGGACCTTCCACCATCTATAGAAAGGCTGTGCCTTTGGTGGTTGGTCTTTCCTTGTCTTCCGCTCTTTTCAACTTCAACTCTTCTTCAATCTTGGCTCTTCTGCTTAGTTTAGCCAAGTGGAGACCATTGATATGATTTCTGATGTGTGCAGCAGTCTCAGAGTTGGAGGGATTGGAGAATGGCTTCTCTGCAAGCTTAGCAAGGTCAAATCTGCTAAGATGCAATAGAGAAGTGGCATTAAGCCTGTTGGTGTCGCCATTCTCCCTTTCCATAACAAAGTTGTGAGAAGGTTCATCGAACCTCCACTGGATTATAGCATTCCTAGGTCCAGGAGATTGACTAGAAATCCTGTCCTCTTTCCTTGTATCTAGTAGAGTCACCAGTCTCCTTCTTAGTCTCTTCTCCTCAGCATTGAGGGTATCGGAGTTGAGACCAAGAAGTCTTGCAGCCTGGCCCAAGGTGTCTCTAGGCAACTCAAGAAATTGGCCTAGGGTGAGGGAGCTTGAAGAGTTATCAACATAGGTGATGTTGATAAGGTCTCCCTCACAGGTGATGCTGCTCAAAGTGGTGCAGTTGATGAACCTTGTTTTGAACTCCTTTATTTCCTCAAAGGAGAGATGTTGACGAGGCTGAGGGGATGGTCCTGGTTTTTGTTGGGCATGCTTAGGTTTAGTGGTTTTGGGTTGTGTTTTGGGTTTTAGGATGGGTAGTTTGGGTGGTTGAGGTGATGTGGTAGGTTTAGGTTTAGTTGTGGGTTCAGGGGTGAAGGTTTCATCAGTGGGTTCGGTTTTGATGGGAAATGGGATTGGTTCTTTTGGTGTGGGTTGTGGTTTAGTGGTTGGCTGTGGTTGAGTGGCTGGGATGAAGACCATTCCCTGTACCCTCCTGTACATCTCCTTCCTTTTCCCCAAACGGATGTCAGCTTTAATTTCACTGACTATCCACTGGAGTGTCCTTTCGGACATAGGTCCCACCTGCCTACCAGAGAAGCCATGAGCCCATAGATAGTCTTTCATCCAGGCTTTGTCATTGGACTTCTTGGTGGCAGTGACCCCCTTCACTTCTTCCCTCCGCTTCCTCTCCTTCATCTTCTCCCTAGCAGCTTTCTTCCTTTCCTTCTCCATTTGATCCTGCTCTTTGTTGTGGAGCAGCAGGATCATGTCATCATCATATGGAGACAGTTCAGGAAGACTGAAGCCTCTTGAGAGTAGGAATTTGATCTTATCCTCTCTGAGCTTCAGAACCGCTTCTCTTCGCTCTTCTTCTTTCCTCTCCAAGGCCAACCTGGCTTCTTCTTCTTGCCTTAGCCGGGTTGACCTCTCCAAAGACACCAACTCCTCTAGTGGTAGCAGGAGTACTTCCTCATTGGCAGCTCCTAGGCTAATGAGCTGGTCAATGAGTGTTGTTCTTCTCTTGGTGTTGATCTCTTCCTGATTGACTGCAGCTGCCCTAGAACTAGCAGCTAGCAGTTTCTCAGTAGGAAACCTACCTTTCTTCTTGAGCTTCTCAATCCTCTCCTCCTCCTGAAGCTCTTCCGCAGTCAATTTCCTTTTGCTTTTGTCTTTGACAGAGCTTGACTGTGGTGGTTCTTGGATAGAGGGTTCAGATTGAGAGAGAAGTTCAGCTGGTGTTTGGGTTGGAGGAATATCAGAAATGTCCTCCCTGCTCACCTCAGATGCTATTTCAGCAATAACATCTGTGATGGTCAGTTCCTCGGACATCTGGAATAAGCCTTCCGCAGCTTCTATTTCGGCCTCGGAAGACTTTTCTTGTTCTTCCGAGACTTTAATATCAGCTTCGGAAGCTTCAGCCTGAGCTTCGGAAGATGAGACTGCTGCAAGTTCTGTCCCATCTGTTTTAGTTGCTGGGCCATCAGTCCCCATTTCCCCTTCGAAGTTAATCTCGGGTTCCATGTGGACCTTAGGTTGACCAACTTCTTCCACAGTGGTAGAAGGTGCAGTCAGTCTTAGAAGCTCCTCAGCCCCAAATATATAAGTGTGGTGTCAGGGCTAGGCTACTCTAAGGAGGATCTCAATACAAACTTTATGAAAAGTCTGTAGAGATCATGAAGCAACTTTGTGTCAATCTCTAGGAACGATTAAGATGACTCAGGTAGTGTGATGAGTTGTGAAGAAAAGGATTGGGTCTGTGGTTCCTCAAGTGTTTGTCTCTGATCTTTCTCCCCCTTTTTGGTAGCATCATCTTGAGAGCTAGATGAGCTAGAGGGAGAAGTCATTGAGACCTGAACAGGTACATGCCTAACAGACCTCTCCGTCTGTTTCTCAGCTAGTTGAGCCTTGAGATTGTTAATCTTAAGTTGCTGAGTGGCAGTCCTTGATTCTAAGATCCTCACATGTGATTCCAGGTTGGAGACCTTAGAAAGCAAGTACTGAAGTGTTAGTTGCATACTTCCCTCATCTTCATGAGAAGAATCACGGGAAGATGAGATAACATACCTAGTATGCTCAGCCTCACCACCGATGTGGCTTCTTGGCACTCTGAATACCTTTGCTCAAAGTCATCTCTTTCAGAGATGTCAATGGGCAAAGTTGTCGTAGACTCAGTCCTAATGATGTTACCACTGTCCTGAGAGCTCAATGAGAGACTCTGAGTAGTGGCAGCTGAGCCTACATGAGTCCCCTCCACATCAGTGGGACTCACCTTAGTAATTGGCTGCTGATGGGGGCTAGAGACAAGGGATCTCTCTTGGCTCTGTTGATCTTTCAGAGGGTGTTGTAGATCAACTTCATGGCCATGGAGAGATGTAATCTCTTCATTAGTACGGAGTAAAAGGTCAGTGAAAGATAAGGAGGTTAAACCTACTGACCCGGGACCTAGATCAATGTCTACAGGCATTGAGCCTATGGTGGGGCTGTCCCTAGAGGGCTGCACAGGGGAGTGTAAAGACTCACCCTGTGGGCTTAAGGCTTGGGGTTTGGGCTCTTGGGTTTGAGACTGAGGAGGCTCAAAACCCACATTGAGGTCAAATGTGAAGGATGGTGTGACCTCGGACTAAGTGGGAGCCCATGATTCCACTCTAGCCCTTTTGGTTTGAACTGTGGGAGCTTGTTCAATCAGAGTAGATTGAACAAGGGTTCGTTTGGGGCGTCTCTGGTAAGTGATTCTGATGGGTAAAGAAGGTTTTGTTGGCATTATGGTGGAGATTGCTGGTGTGGGTTCATCACCTGTGGGGATAACAGGGATGTCACCAGGAGCTATGCGCTCAATCATCTCTGGAGGTAATGGAGTGTACCATCCAGTGAAGTTGATGGAAACCTTCTTCAATGTTTGAAGATGGTAGGTCTTACTTGTGGAACAGTAAGAGCAGCTGCACAGACAAGCTTGCTCGTTCCAGCTCACAGTTGATTATGTGTTGAATAAATCTGGGATACATGAAGAATGTATCCCTGCTCAGATTGCCGAGAAGGTTGGTCAACATAAATCGTGAGTAGTTGAAGCGTAGACCTTTCACCAACCCATGAACTAGGCATCCTAGTTCATATGGGATTTGATCCCAACCCCTTGACTTATTGGAGAGGCAGTGCAGGATAATGTGCAGCAGGAATTTCCAATGGTAAGAGAAGTTAAACTTGTAGATGTAGACCTGCTCACATCCCCTCCATATCCCATGAGGATATAGGTGCCTTCCAAGTCTTCTTTGGGGAACTCAGTAGGAGCCCCATCATTGTGAAGCTCGAGATGCTCCCTGATGAGTTGTTCTGTGATAACCAACTCTTGGCCACAAATGCGGGTTCTCAGTACTCGAACCCCATTCAGAACTGCAGTTTGACCGTTACTCCAGAATTCGGACATATGGTTGGAGTATATGGTGGGGTTAACTGTTAGTGCAGTGAGGTATGTGGATTCGGTAAGAATGGTGATGATTTGGGTGAAGTCGGCATCTCTTGATAATCAAGTAATGCGACTTGGTTTTGCTGAGGGTTTAGCGCAATTGAAGAGAAGGTAAGCTTGAATTTGGTGAAATTGCAGGTTTGACAGAGAAGGGAATAGTTAGGGCAGTAAATTGGTAAAAGAAGATGAAATTGATCAGTCAAGATTATTTAAAGGGGATGAATTGTGGTAGTGGCAGTAATAGGGTAACTGTTTGGGATTACTGTGGGTTGTATGGAGGTTTACGGCGGAGAAATGATAGTGGCGGCAAAGGATAATTTTAATAATCTGACCATCATGAACAAAATCTTTACTTTTACAGAGTGGAACCAAAAAGATATCTGTTACATGGTAAAACCTTTACTTCCGATTGTAAAACATTTCCGAAGGTAATTTGTCTTCCGAAGGCAATTTCTCTTCCGAAGCAAGGCATTGCTTCCGAAGGTAAAATTGTCTTTCCGAATGGAGAGTTATATAAGCTTCGGAAGTAGATCTGATGTAAAATCAATCGCTTCTTCCGAGACCAAAAACTCTTCCGAGAAGAAAATTTCCATTGGAGAATTTGGCTTCGGAAGATATTCAAGAATATCTTCCGAGAGTTAATTCCTCTTCGGAAGGAATTTACACTTGGAATAATTTAATGATCTTTTGTAATAGGGCTTAAATTGTATTGACACAAGACCTTACACATTTAAAAAGCTTTTCAAAAGAGGTAGTTAATCAATGTTTATCATCCCAATAGCTGATATGTGATACTTAAATCTTTGTTCATCAAATGCCTTTGTGAACAAATCAACATATTGTTCATTTGAGTCAACTTTGATTAACTTGATCAAATTCTTCTCATGAATATCTCTAAAGAAATGTTACCTGATATCAATGTGCTTTGTCTTGGAGTGCTTCACCGGATTCTCAGTAATGGAGATAGCACTATTGTTGTCAATATGGATAGGAGTAGTCATGAAGTTGAATCCATAGTCTAACATCTGATTTTGAATCCATAGCAGTTGAGCACAGCAGCTAGCAGCAGCAATGTATTCAGCTTCAGCAGTTGATGTAGAGACACTGGATTGTTTCTTGCATTGCCATGAGATAATCCTTCCACCAAGAAATTGACATCCTCCTGATGTTGATTTCTTGTCAATGTTGCAGCCACCATAGTCGCTGTCAGAGTATCCATAGAGATTGAAATCACTATTTCTTGGATACCAGAGACATAGTTTAGGTGCTCCTATGAGATATCTGAGGATTCTCTTTGCAGCAGCTAGGTGAGACACCTTAGGAGCAGCCTGATATCTTGCACAAATGCATGTGGCAAACATGATATCTGGTATACTAGCAGTGAGATACATCAGAGAACCAATGATTGCTCTATACTGATGTTGATCATGGTTTCTGAACGAGCAATATGTCCCTCAAGGTCAGGACAAAGATTATGGTCTCTGGGTATAGGTGTCTTGGCTGGTTTACAGTCCTTCATTTCAAATCTATCTAAGATGTCTGAGGCGTACTTAGATTGACTTATGAAGAACCCTTCCTTCATCTGTTTCACCTGAATTCCAAGGAAAAAGTCCATTTTTTCCATGGAACTCATTTCAAATTTCTACTTCATAATGCTCTCAAAGTCCTTGCACATTTGGTCATTTGAAGAACCAAATATGATGTCATCAACATAGACTTGAACGAGCAATATGTCTTCTCCACTCTTTCTGATGAAAAGAGTCTTGTCAATGGTACCTCTGGTGTAGCCATTCTTCAGGAGAAACTGAGACAAGGTCTCATACCACAGCCTAGGTGCTGGTACAGCCCATATAGAGCTTTATCCAGTTTGCACACATAGTTGGGGTGTTGTGGGTCTTCAAATCCTGGAGGTTGACATACATAGATTTCCCTATCTATATCCCCATATAGAAAGCACACTTGACATCAAGTTGGTAGACTGTGAAGTTCTTGGATGCAGCAGAAGCAAGGAAGATCCTAACTGCCTCAAGTCTTGCAACAGGTGCAAAGACATCAGTATAATCAATTCCTTCCTCCTGGGTGTACCCTTGAGCTACTAGTCTTGCGTTGTTCTTGATAATCAAGCCTCTATCATCTTTCTTGTTCCTAACACCCATTTAGTGCCTATGGGTACTTGACCAGATGGTAGTGGGCATAGATTCCAGACCTTTTGTCTTTTGAATTGAAGCAGCTCCTCCTGCATCGATTCAACCCAACTACTATCCTTTAAGGCATCTTCCACCTTCCTTGGTTCCATTTGAGACAAGAAGCATGAGTACAAGCAGACATTCCCATGATGAGTTTGCCCTCTTGTTCTCACACCCTCAGAGACATTCCCTATGATGTTCTCAGTTGGATGAGTGTTGTGAATCCTAAGGCGAGGAATCACTTCCAGTTGTAGAGATAAGTCCAGGTTGGACATGTTCTGATCAGGAACTGGATCACTCTGTCCAACTGTTGTTTCAAAGTCATTGAATGAGGACTGATTGAATGATTGAGAAACATCATCAATGGTTGGTTGTGAAGTAGTATTAACAGTTGCCTGTTCCTTCAGAATGCCACTTCCCTCAACCTGGTGTTGTAATGGATCACCTGAAGAGCTTTGAGGTTGATCAAGTGATTCACTTGTTGAAGCTTCATTATTCCTGGAGATAGTTACACTATCAGATATGTGAATGGTTGAAGCTTGTTGCCTTTCAGCTCTTGGAGAATTTGGAAGAGGTCTGGGAAGCTCAAATAATTGGTCTGCATCAGCATCACACCTTGAGCACCTGTTCCAGCTGAAACATTCTCACAAGATTGTTTAGAATAGTTTGGAAACAATTCTAAATCAAAGATATACTGAGGTCCATTCCCCCTAACACAAGGAGTGTGCTCATTAACAACTATATTGGATGACTCCTCAAATTGTTGATTCTTGATGTTGTATACTCTATAAGCTTTGGAGCTAGAAGAGTATCCAACAAAGATAGCATCATCCGACTTCTCAGCAAATTTTGCTAAGTTGTCCTTTGTGTTAAGTATGGTACACCTGCAGCCAAAGGATCTTAGAAAGCCAATGAACGGTGGCCTCTTGTTCCATAACTCATAAGGAGTTTTTCCATGGGGCTTAACTACAAGAACCCTGTTCTGCACATAGCATGCAGTGCTGACTGCCTCTGCCCAGAATGTTAGAGGCAGCTTTGAATCAGCTAACATGGTCCGAGCAGCCTCAATAAGTGTCCTATTCCTCCTCTCAGCAACACCGTTTTGTTGAGGAGTTCTGGGGCACTATATTGTCTGGCAATCCCTTTTGAGTCACAGAATGAGTCAAGAACAAAGTTCTTAAACTCAGTCCCTTGATCACTTCTAATGATCTTAACCTTGTGATCAATTTGATTTGCTATTTTAAGAATAAAAGATTTTAACGTTTCAGCAGTTTCATCTTTACTTCTTAAAAAGAATACCCATGTAAATCTTGTAAAATCATCAACAATCACAAGGCAGTATGATTTCCTTCCAATGCTCATTATACTTGTGGGACCAAAGAGATCCATGTGCAATAAGTGTAATGGAGTAGTGATAGAGTTAACACATTTGGATTTATGAGATGATCTGTGTTGTTTCCCTTTCAGGCATGCAACACAGTTATCTTTGCAGAAAAATTCCTTTTTAGGCAAACCATGTACCAAGTTATTTTTAGCCAATTTATTCATTGTTTTAAAATTCACATGACACATGCGTTTATGCCATAGTGTTGACTCATCACTATCAGCTTTGGAAAGAAAGCATGATACTTCACCCATAGGAGAAGCATTGTTCATATCCAGCTTGTACATATCCCCTTTCCTGGGAGATCTAAGAAGCACCAATTCCGGAGGAATTGTCATCCCTGGTTTGAGGATAATGCACTCATGTTCTGTGAAAAGCATCTGTCTGGTCACAGAATTGAGAAACACTTAACAGATTGTGTTCAAGCTGTTTGACAAAGCGAACTTTGTCAATGTTTATTCTGCCATTGGATATACTTCCTCTGCCAGAAATATATCCTCCGGCCTCACCTCCAAATTGGACAGGCCCTCTATCAAAGTTCTGGAATTGTTGAAGGAGAGATCTGTTCCCTGTCATGTGCCTGGAGCATCCACTATCTACAATCCAGACATTGTTGTTCTTGTCGAATGGATGTCCTTGCACATAAGATGAGATGGTTAGTTTTGTTTGAAAGCCCAAGCCTTGCTGGTCTTAGGCTCTTCCAAAGATAGTGACATAATTGAACCGAAAGATATGCATTGGGGTTCAATAGAGGTCGTTGAAGAAGAGGTTTGGGCTGCAGCATCTTCTTTGATCTTCCAATCCATCCCTTGGTTGATCTTGAGGATGAGCTTGTTGAAGCTTTTGCAGCATGGTCTTCTTCCGAAGCTTCTTTCTTTTCGGAAGAAGCCTTCACCACCTTTTCTTCCGAAGTAGTCTTCTTCTGAGAAGGTTTCAAGGGAGCCTTCTTGTTCTTCCAAACCTTAGAAGGTTTGGCTTCTGAAGCCATTTTCCCTTCGGAAGGAGTACTTCCTTCCGAAAGCAACTTGGCTTCCGAGATCAATTTTCCCTTTTTTATCATTTGGACCATTTGAAGTGGTCCAACTGAGAAACCTTCTCTGACTCCTTCTCTTCTAACATTATTTGCATAATGTGTGCTTGCTGGATTGTAGTAACAATCTTTAGCCATGTGATTGTGTAGACCACACATTATGCATGCAATGTTAGCCTTCTGGGAACTAGCAGGTTGCTGTTTCTTGGATTTCTTCTCTTCATCAGCAACTTTCCCTTCCAACTTCTGATCCTTTGGTAGGACAGGAGTGCTGGTACTACACTCCTTTCCTGAATCAGAAGTACCTACCACTTGAAATCCGGCAGAAATGAAGACACCCTTTTTCTTTGGGTCAATCTTAAGCTTGGACTCTGCAACCTTCTTGGCAGTCCTTCTAGCAGCTTTAGCTCTGCTTCTTCTTGCCTTGGTGGTTAGGATTTTGTCTTCACAGGTGGAGATGAGTGTATCCTCCGGTTTCTCCCCTGTGGTGGCCACTATTGTTGCTTCATCCTCTAGTTCCAATGGAGAAGGGTCAGCAGTTGGAACCTCTTGCTCTTCAGTACCACATCTAGGTAGTCTAATAGACTCATAAGACTGTGGTGGAGCTATTTCATTAGTTCCCAACCCTTCTTTGTTTTGATAAAACATTTTGGAATAAGAGGATGATGCAAGAATAGTTTGGAAGCTTTGCTCAGTAATAGCTTGCTTCCTGGCCTGAGCCTCAGCAGTGACTAACTGGGCTTGAACTTCAGATAGTTTGGATATCAGATCTTTGATTTGAGTCTTATAGTTGGTCTTTTCATGTTTTAAAAGAGACACAGTTTTCTCTAACTCTTCAATTTTCTTTTGATAGTCAGATTCAGCTCTCTTAAAATCAGATTTTAACACATTTAAAGACTCAATCTCAGATCTGATTTCTGAAATGTAATCCTTATAAAGTTTAACTTTAGCAATACATGCAGCAATACAAAGATGTTCATATACCTGATCATCATCTGTTCCGGCCATGAGTGCTTGAGCGGGAGTCACATCCTGTACCATGAAGCTCCAGTCAACTTCTTGAGCCACAGCAGCTGTTTTAGTTGACTTCTCTTCATGCTTTGAAGCAGTGGGATGTGTGGAGGCCTGTGGGGTTCCCGGGTTATTCTTGGGAGCCTTGCATTCCCTAGCAAAGTGACCAAGTTGGTTGCATTTGTAACACTTTGCTTTACTCTTATCAAACCAAAACCTGCTGTTGACTGGGTTTTGAGGGAATTGCCTTCCAGTTCTCTTGAAGAACTTCTTCGCTCTGTAAGTTAAAAGAGCCATCTGTTGGACAATGTCCATATACTCCATATCATCTAGACTGAAGCACTCAAGATCATCAATGCAGTATTGAAAATCACCAGAGTGTCCACTTCCAGGACAAAGGCACAACTATCCTAAAAGGAGTTGTGTTGAACCTTTTGAAACTTTAGAGTCTCAGGTAGAGTAATGTAGGGTCCACTATGTGAGTTATCAGGGTAACACAGCAACTGATGTTGTGGTTCTATGATTTCCCTTTCAACCACATGAAGGGCCGAACTCAGTTGGTTATTGGAGTGACCAGAGGAGTTCTGCATGTTCATCTCCATCTGGAATGCACTTAGGATACCATACAACTCTGTCAGAGTAAGAGTCTTAAGGTCCGAAGTTCTCTTGATTACAGCACAGTAGTGTGTCCATAGTTTAGGAAGGGAAGACATAAACTTCCTAACTATGTCTCTATTCTCAAGAGCTACTCCAATATCCACCAGAGTATCTACTATCTCAACATACCTGAAGTATTGTTGAGTCAAGGTCTCACCAGCCTTGAAAGTAAAGTTCTCAAACTGCTGCTTTAAGAGATCCTTCTTGTTCTCTTGGGTTTCCTTGGATCCTTCATACATCAGTTTCAATGCTTCCCATAAATCTTTAGCAGTCTTGCACTTCTTGAAGCCTCTGTAGACGGAGTTGGGGAGAGCAGTTTGGAGAGAAGTCATAGCACTTTGATCTAGCTCTATTCTCTTCCTATCTTCTTCTGAGTAATCATCAACATCTTTTGGAATGATACGATTACCAGTGGCAGAAGTAGTGCTTGGTATGAGAGGACCATTGACAACGGAGTCCCACATCCTTGAATCTTGACACTTAATGAAGCCTTCTATTCTGATACACCATGTGTCAAAGTCTTCAGGGGTGATCAGTGGGGACTTGGTCATGGTACCGGTTTCCATATCAGCCTTGGAGAGAGCAGCCATTTGAGTGAGTGGTTTGTAGTGAGGAGTGAAAAACAGGTTGATTTGGATGGTAAGATCTCACAATCAAGAGCCTGGAGCTCTGATACCAATTGCAGGATTGATTATGGGTCACTCAACAGATGGTTTTTCTCTCAAACTCACCTTGAATCAACATACAGCAAGAGTCTATGAAGAGTTTGATACCAGCCGAATATACTTTGATACCAGCTGGACACCTCTAACCTTACATCTATACTACAAGACTCTAGGTGAGGTCTTTGAGACATTTTGCCTGAGAGTTGGTAGTCAAGACATCTCCCTGACTTACCTTTTGTCACCAACTAAAGTTGGTAACATGTACTATCATAAAAAGGTGAACAGTAGAGTAAAGTATGGTCAACAACATGGCTTTTTAGGAAGATGCCATGTTGTATCAGAGGTCCGCAGCGGACTGTCAGGGACCATACTTTTATCTGCTGGTCATAGCAATGTCTTCCGGAGGATAAAGTACTTCGGAAGAATAACTTCTTCCGAAGCCACTTATACTTCGGAAGACTGCTTCTTCCGAGGCTTGGAGTCTTCTTTGTCTTCGGAAGCAGACTTTGTCTTCAACTCTTTCATCAGACTTTGTCTTCGGAAGCTCAGACTTTGTCTTCAGCTCTTTCATCAGACTTTGTCTTCGGAAGATAGTCTTCAGCTGTTGACTTCAACTGTTGTCTTCAGCTGTTGACTTCAGCTGTTGCCTTCAGTTGATATCTTCAGCTGTTATTCTTCAGACTCTCGGAAGATCTCATGCTTAGCTTCGGAAGCCCTTGAATGTAGCATCAAAATGACTATGTGAAGTGGTTTTGGTTGCACCAGCCTTATCATGACCCAACAGTAATGCTGTCTCATCTCTTCTTTAGTCTCCAATGTAGACTCGAATCCCTTTCTATGCTTCCACTGTACGAGCACAAGTGGGACCACTTTATTCCTCAACCTTTTCACCTTGCGGACAATGATTGCCACTGGTTGCTCTACATAATTGAGCCGTTCATCTACTTTGATATCTTCCAACGGTACAACCATGTCCTCGTCTGTCAAGCATTTCCTCAGATGAGATACGTGGAATGTCGGATAAATTCCACTTAACTCTTCTGGTAACTCTAGTCTATAGGCCACCTCTCTTACTCGAGCAATGATTCGGAAGGCCCTATGTATCTTGGGCTCAGCTTACCCCGCTTTCTAAACTGAATGATGCCCTTCCAAGGTGAGACTTTCAACATAACTTTATCACGCCCTGGAACTCAATCAGTCTATGTCGTTTATTAGCATACGACTTCTGTCTATCTTTGGCTGCCTTTATGAAGGCCTTAATCCTTTCTAGCTTTTCAGTCGTAGCCTCGACCACTTCGACGCTCCCTAACTCTTTATGGCTGATATCACCCCAACACACTGGTGTTCTGTAACTCCTACCGTATAGCACCTCATAAGGAGGCATACCAATACTTGCATGATAACTGCTTTTATATGAGAAATCCACTAACGGTAAGTGGTCATCCTAACTTCCTCCAAAATCAATAACACATGCCCGAAGCATATCCTCCAACGTCTGAATGGTCCTTTCTGACTGACCATCAGTCTGGGGATGATAAGTCGTGCTATTATGTAACCTCGTCCCCATCGCATCGTGGAATTTCTTCCAAAATTTGGATGTGAACCGGGTGTCACGATCAGACACAATAGACACCGGCACACCTTGACGAGTCATAATGTCCTTAGTGAAAAGATCTGCCAACCTCTCGAATGAATATGTCTCGCGGATCGGTAGAAAGTGAGCACTCTTCGTCAGACGATCAACAATCACCCATATAGCATCATACCCTTTCAGGGTATGCGGTAGCTTTGTAATGAAATCCATGGTGATGTGCTCCCACTTCTATTCCGGTATATCCAACGGTTGGATCTTTCCATACGGCTTTTGGTGCTCGGCCTTCACTTGTGAACAAGTAAGGCATTTACTCACATACTCTACCATATCATGCTTCATACCCGGCCACCTATAATCTCTCTTCATGTCTTGATACATCTTTGTAGCATCGGGGTGAATAGAGTATCGAGTTTTATGAGCTTCATCCATAATCTTCACGCGTAGATCCCCAAAACGAGGAAACCATATTCTCCCGAATCGGGTTTTAACACCGAGTGTGTTTTCACCCAATTCCGTAACCAGACCTCTCATCCTTTCAGAGTTAAGATGATCTTCTTTCAATGCCTCGTCTTGAAACTCTTTGACTTGCTTCATCGCATCAGAGGTCATAATCAGCTGGTACGCTTCCACCCGAATCGGCTCGAGTCTTTTCTTTCGGCTAAGGGCATCCGCCACCATGTTGGCTTTGCCCGGATGGTAATGGATCTCACAATCATAATCTTTTATGAGCTCCAACCATCTCCTCTGCCTCATGTTAGAGTCTTTCTGCTTGAAGAAATACTTCAAGCTCTTGCGGTCAGTGAATATAGTGCACTTCGTCCTATACAGGTAGTGCCTCCAAATCTTTAACGCAAAGACCACTACTGCTAGCTCCAAATCATGAGTATGATAGTTAACCTCATGAACCTTCAACTGTCGGGATGCGTAGGCTATAACTTTTCCTCTCTGCATTAACACACACCCCAACCCCGAGTAGGAAGCGTCAGAATAAACCACCAGATCTTCACTTCCATCGGGTAATGACAATACAGGAGCTTGAGTCAACCTCGCCTTCAATTCTTCAAATGCCTGCTCCTAAGCTTGACCCCACACAAACTTTACATCTTTCCGGGTCAACTTGGTTAGTGGAGAAACAATCTTAGAGAAGTCTTGAATAAACCTTCGGTAGTAGCCCGCCAAACCCATGAAACTACGGATCTCGGATGGCGTCTTTAGAGACTTCCATTGCATCACAGCTTCCACCTTTGCCAGATCCACCATAATCCCCTCCGGATTCACCACGTGACCCAAGAATTGAACCTCGCGCAACCAGAACGCGCATTTGGAGAACTTGGCATGCAACTTTTCCCTTCTGAACGTCTCCAACACCTCTCGAATATGACCGGCATGCTCTATCTCACTCTTCGAATAAATCAGGATATCATCAATAAACACAATCACTGATTTATCCAACATCGGCTGACACACTCGATTCATCAAGTCCATAAAAGCAGCTGGCACGTTGGTCAACCCAAATGACATATTTTAGGAATATACTATTCTTTCACCTTTAGCTGATGGTAGCCAGATCGAAGATCTATCCTTGAAAACCAACTGGCACCTTGAAGCTGGTCAAATAAATCATCAATCCTCGGTAACGGGTACCGGTTCTTCACCGTTAACTTGTTCAACTCTCGGTAGTCAATACACATCCTCATACTACCGTCCTTCTTCTTCACGAATAAGACCGGAGCACCCCAAGGAGAGATACTCGGTCTAATAAACCCCTTATCAAGCAGTTCTTGTAATTGATCCATCAACTCTTTCATCTCAGTTGGAGCCAACCGATACGGTGCCTTGGCAACAGGTTATGCACCTGGTATCAGATAGATCTGAAACTCGATCTCTCGGTCAGGTAGCACTCCTGGAAAGTCTTCGGGAAGCACATCTGGAAAGTCACACACAACCAGTACATCAGACGGTTATGGTTTTGGCGTATCCACATCCTTTACATAGGCCAGGTAGGCACTACATCCATGCCTCATGCATTTTCCGGCCACCACCATCAAAATCACCTTCGGAATAGTCCTAACCCGATCATCGTAAACCGTCACCAAGTTCCCATCAGGCGCTGTTAGTCTAATCATCTTCTTGCGACACACAATGTTCGCCTCGTAGTCCGCCAACCAATCCATTCCAAGGACTACATCGAAACCGCCTAAGGTCATCATGAATGGTCTAACCGGAAACTTATGACCTTCTAATTCAATATCACAGCCTTCTACCACCTCAGAAATCCTGGTAGACTTACCTATAGCAGTTTCTACGTCAAAGGGATCATCAATACTTCTACTTCTAACTGGCAACTTAGCACAAAAGGCAGCAGAAATGAAACTCCTACTAGCTCCAGAATCAAATAATACAGATGCAAGGGTTTGGTTTACTAGAAACGTACCTGACACCACATCGGGGTCCGTTCTAGCCTCCTCCCGAGTCATCGTGAAAGCTCAGGCGCTCGCTTTCTGCCCTTCCATTCTAGTCTTCTTCACCCCCGAACCTTCAGCCCTTGGCTTCTTGCAGTCTCTGCTCATGTGGCCCTCCCCGCCACAATTAAAACATCTCCCTGCTTTGCACTCCCGTGCCATATGACCTTGCTTCCCACATCTAAAGCACACATTCAATCCCTACCTACACTCGCCAATATGCTTCTTCCCACACTTTTCACACCTCTTCACCCCCGCACCATATGTGACCACACGACGGTCATCCACCTATGCCTTCTTATCACTCGTCGACGCACCACCCCGACCAAATCTTTTCCCATTCCAATCTCGGTCTCCTCCACTCTTCTTGCTTGCTTCAGACACCACCACCGTTCGTTCATCATAAAACCTTCCCGTCAAATCAACCGCCGACCTAAACATGCTCGGTCGGGCAACGATCATGTGCCTACGGACATCTGCCGGCAAGCCCTGAATATACCTCTTGATCTTCCGTGACAGAGGCACCACTTGATCCGGCACCAGCCGTGCCATCTCATTGAATTTGGTGGTGTATTGTTGGTGTGTCGTTGTTCCCGCCTCCAGCTATAGGAATTCCCTTTACACCTTATTCATTTCCCTGTAAGGACAGAACTCCTCAATTACCAACATTTTCAGCTCTGCCCACTTCATCCTTCCAATTGCCTGACTACCCTCGATTTGGACAATATTGTCCCACCAACATAGAAGTGAGTCCACAAACGAGTGGGCAGCAAACTTCACCTTCTGGTCTTCTCGGCACTCGCTGATATTTAGAACAGCTTCCATTTCTCTCACCCATCCGTGAGCAGCAGCAGCAGTGCCATTACCATTAAAAGTAGGGGGTTTGCACCTTTGAAATGCCCCATAGTTACAGCCTCGTGCCGCCTTCGGCATAGGCTCTTCTTCTTCCTCTTCTTCTTCGTCATCAGATAGAACCGTCTCAGTCTCGGGCTGTTTTCTTTAACACGTAGGTCTACTTCTTTCCTTCCTTTCTCCTTTCCTCACAGCCTTGATAATTTCGATCACAACAGACGGTAAGATTGTCTGCATGACCTGATGAACTTCTTCAACAATAGCCTCCTTTACCGAGGCTCTCAGATTGGCACTCTCATCACCGCCCTCCGGATGAGGGGGCTCAGGTTCTTCATGAACCACCTTTTTCATCCTAGGACTTCCTCTTTTGGGCCGCGGTTCAGCACCAAGCCAACCACGACCTCCACCCCTCGAAGCTTTAGAAGATCTACCACCGGCCATCCTCTAAAACACACTGAAAGATTCAAACACCAACACGGTCATTCAACGGAACAACTCAGTTTATGTCAAGTATAGTAAGTCCGTAATTATAGTGGTCAGTTGTAATTAGCCACTTACTTTACTCTTCATACCCCGAGCCTTATCTGTCCTGAGTACATCAGTATGTAAATCTACGAGCAACACATAAACCACATAACATGCGCACATAATACCGGTTAACATTAAGAAAATACCTGATGGTGCGTAGCTACTCAGACTGGCATCCCTTCCCTTTCCATCCCATTTTCTGTTTATGTTTAGGTTTATTTTGAAAATTTACCCGTTTCACTTAAACATTGGCTCTGATACCATCTTGTAAGGCCCCGTTTCCGGGCACCTCACAGTTGGTCAAATCATTGCACATAAAACATATATTTATACATTAACATTTAAAAGAGTTGCAGTGGAATAACTTTTCATTCAATTTAAATGCTTTCGCAAGTTAATACAACATTCATTACAAAACATCATTTGTTCGCATTACAATGCAAAAACATGATACAAAAGAATGTCATCCAAAAAGAGCCGAGTAGCCGCCCCGTGCCATCCTCAGCAACATTACCTGCCAACTGGGAACACATAAAAAGTCAGCGTTGCTGAGTGAGTTCTAGTTTTAAAGTAAAACATACTTTACTTTTGATTAAAACCGTATTTTACATTCTTACGCGATCAAGCATCATACGTACACATAGATAATATTGTTATTATCTTCATCCTTCATTCGTTAACTTTCGTTCATTCAACATACCTCATTACCATTCACATTCGTTACTTTCACTCACATTCATTCTTAAATTCTTACTTTCATTCGTACGTTCATTACTTTCAATGACATGTACAATACCCCGAACATTGTGCACGAAGTGGTTACTGGGCCTGAGGTCTTTCATAGACCTCGAACATTATGCACGAAACTGACTCCAGTACGTAGGGCAAGTACATTCACCACTTATCTCTTCTCTTTCATTCCGGATCAATGCCATGTGCTATACCCTGAACATTGTGCATGAAGCTGGTTACTGGGCCTGAGGTCTTTCATAGATCTCGAACATTGTGCACAAAGCTGACTCCAGTACCTAGGGCAAGCGGCAAGGATCCCATACATATGGTCAATCACTAGGATTGGACCCCAGTGTGCATCCTTCTGGGGTAGCTAACCAGCACACAATTAAGCTAACACCCTTCATTGGGTGTGAACCTCCATACGTTTGCTTGCAAGCCTTTCTTACTTTCATTCGTTCATTCATTAATGCATGCATTCTTTCATTACGTTCCTCTTTTCATTATCTTCCACTTTACATTGCATAATACTTTTCATTCATTCATAAACATTCAATGTAAAGCCACGGGAAAATAATCATACATAAACAGGAACATAAACATAAACATACGAAGACATCACTATACAAGGCACCATCATACATACATATTATACATCATACCCATCGACATGCACAAGCATCAATAATCATACATAGCCCGACATATCTTCCATGACCTCGAAAGCCAACTTACATGAACCCCCAGCAACCTCCCAACTCAAAGCCTACAACTATCTATTCCCCCAAAAATCAAAAAATAAACTATGTCCTTTCGAGTACATGAGCCCTATTTGGATGTATGGACACCCTTCAGTTGCATTGCCTCCCAGGCGGCTGAACACTTAGGCGAATGAACATCAGGCGATTGGAACCTATGCAGATGGACACTAATGCGGATAAATCTCAGTCGCATGACTCCCATGCGAATGACCCTCAGTCGCATGACTCACATGCGTGTGGACCTCAGTCGCACGACTCACATGCGTATGGACCTCAGTCGCACGACTCACATGCGTATGGACCTCAGTCGCATGACTCGTATGCGTATGGACCTCAGTCGCATTCCTTTCAGTCGCATGACCTCCAGCCGTATAGCCCTAGCTGTGTGCAGAATGCAGTTCATCCCGAACCCATTATGCCATTTTCGGCCTCCAAGCCCTCCCAAACCTGTTCTAAGCTCGATTCAACCATCCTAAACCTTAGAAACACATACCACAACACCATTTAAGCACACACAAGTTCAGAATCAAAAACCTATTCGAATCACACATAAACACCCACACACAGGTTCAACACACACACTTCAAAAACAGGTTTTTCTATGTGTTCCAGCACCAAATCAGTTGAAAACATGTAAAAGAGGGGTCCTAGAACTCACACAAACAACACCGTCGAGTAGAGCTTCAATCTAACCCACTTAACTTCGACTCTGGCACCCTGATTGACATGAAAACCCAGTGTTTTTGGCTATTTTCTCCTCTCTTCTCTCTTTGGCTAATTTTCACAAGTGTGGGGGGGGGGTGTGGGCTACCCTCCCCTCTTAATCCCCACTCTCCCAAACTTTCTTCCTTTTTGGTAAGTTTGGTCCCTCGACTTTAGGCTTTATTTCTTTTCTTTCTTTTCTGTCTTCTTCTTCTTTCTTTGGATTTAAAAGAAAATAACCGGGTGTTACATTTCATTTAACATCTTTTGGTCAAATATGTGTTGTAAACTTTTACGGTATATATAAACTATACACTTAGTTCCATATAGATAATGTCTCCATATTTTAAATGTAAACATTACTGCTCCTAGTTTTAAATCATATGTAGTGTAAATCTTTTCACTTACCCTAAGCTGTCTAGATGCATATGCAATTACCTTATCTCGTTGCAGTAAAACACATCCAAAACCTTGATGTGATACATCACGGTATATAATAAAATCAATGTTCCTTCTGGAAGTGATAAAATAGGAGCACTACAGAACTTATTTTTTAAGAGTTCAAAGACAATGTTTTGTCTTTCTCCCCAAATATATGGCTTATCCATCTGAGTTAACTCTGTTAAAGGTTGGCTATTCTTAAGAAATTTTCTATAAACCTCATATAATAACCTGCCAAACCTAAGAATTGTCAAATTTTAGTTGGAGTTTTTATAATTTCCTATTTCTTAATTGCTTCAATCTTTGCTGGATCAACTTGAATTCCTTCTTGGTTAATCACGTCCTAGAAATTGTACTTCTCTCTTTCAGAATTCACACTTTCAGAATTTTTCATACAATTCCTCATTCCGAAGTAGTTCTAAGGTTATTCTTAGGTGTTTCTCATGTTCCTCCTTATTCTTAGAATAGATTAAGATGTCATCTATAAAAACTATGACAAATTTATCTATATAAGGTTTACATACCCTATTCATTAGATCTATGAACACTGCTGGGGCATTTGTTAACCCAAATGGCATTACAAGGAACTCATAATCAACATATCAAGTTCTAAATATAGTCTTAGAAATATCCTCATTTCGCACCCTTAACTGGTGGTATCCTGATCTTAAGTCAATCTTGGAAAAGTAACTAGATCCTTGAAATTGATCAAATAGATCATCTATCATAGTGAGAGGATACCTATTTTTTATGGTTACTTTATTAAGTTCTCGGTAGTCGATGCACATCCTAAAAGTTCCATCTTTCTTTTTTACAAATATAACTGTTGCTCCCCAAGGGGATACACTAGGGCGTATAAATCCTTTATCTAGTAATTCCTAAAGTTGAGTTATTAATTCTTTCATTTCTGTTGGTGCTAAACGATACAGAGATTTAACTATAGGGGTAGTTCCATGTACTAATTCAATTTTAAATTCTACCTGATGAGGGGGTGGCAATCATGGTAATTCATCAGGAAATACCTCTGGATATTCCCTAACAGTAGGAACATTTTCTAAATTTTTCATGTCTACTTGTGTATCAACTATATGAGATAGAAATGCTAAACATTTCTTCCTCAAATATTTTTGAGCTTTCTTACATGAGACTACCCTTACTGTATCCCTAGGTTTTTCACCATATATGGCAAAGATTGTGTTATTTGAAGGAATTTTAATTATTCTCCTTCCGCAAATAACTTTGGATTGCTTCTTACTTATTCAATCCATACCCACAACAACATCAAAACCTCCTAATTCAATAGGAATCAAATCTATATTAAATTAATGATCATCTAACTTTAAAGTGCAATTAGGAATAACTTCACTAGCCTTAATTATTTTTCCATCAGCTAATTCTATCATATAATTTACTTTTTAGTTTTTCTGAGGCTAAGCTAAGTAAAGGCTTAAATGTATGTGAAACAAAACTACTGGTCGCTCCCGTATCGAATAACCCAGTTGCATGTTGGTCATTAATAGGAAACGTACCCGTTACTGCTTCCGGTTCTTGTCGTGCTTCTTCAGCTTGCAACACGAAGGCTCTACCACGTGGATTGTTTGTGGGATCTTTCTTTTTCAACTCCAGACATTCATAGCAAAAATGATTTTCATTTCCGCATTGATAGCAAACTGGTTTAGGGTTTGCAGGTCCTTTACAGTCTCGGGATATGTGTCCTTTCTTCTCACAATTTTAGCAGATCACTATCATGCATTTACCATGATGGTATCTCTGGCAAGCACTGCACCATGGTTATCCTACCATCTGAGGTCTCCTTTTTTGTAGAAGTCCCAAGAAGTTCCTTACTGGGTTTTTGACTATTTTCTTATTATGGTTTCCTCCAAACTTCCTTCCTATATTATAATTGGTCCATTTTCTTTTCTCTCCTACCTTTGGATCAGTTAAAGATCCATTTCTTATCATTTCATCAGTCAAGCTTCTTGTTAGGGCTACTACATCCTAAAAAGTTTTTGGCATTGCAGATTTTACCATTCCTCTAATCTGTGGTACTAAACCCCAAATGTATCTTCCTATCCTTTTTGTTTCTGGAGTCACTTGATGTGGCACTAACATAGAAAGTTTATTGTACCTATCAGTATACTCTCGATGTGCTGCATCTTTCATTTCTAATGCCAAAATTCTACTTCTATTTTCTCTATTTCATTATAAGGGCAATACTTTTCAATTACTAGTTTCCTAAACTCTTCCCAGCTTAATCCATTCATAATATTCTTTTGTCTGAACTTCCATTTTCCATCAAGACTATGCCTCTCCCTTGAGAGAATGTAAAGCAAACATGGTTTTGTGGTTATCAGCACAGTTACTAATATCCAGCACCGATTCCATTTCATCTAACCAGCATAAAGCTTATACTGCTCCACCTTTCCCGTCAAACTCTTGGGGTCTACATGACATGAAAGTCTTATAGGAACATCCTTTCCTAACTCTGACTACAATCTCCTCCTCTTGATGTTCTCCTATGTTAGCATTTTCTGTTTCCTCATTTTCAGGTGGTATACCTTCGTAATTAAGGTTTTGTTGTAATTGGGCTACTAAGGTGGGTATTGCAGCTTCCAGTTGTTAAGTCACTATCTGAGAAATCCTTTCATTCTCAATGGTTGTGGTATTTATTGGCGGAGCTTCTTCTCCTAGCCTAGTTCTTGGTCTTCCAACTCGTGCAGTTCTCTATACTGGTTGAGTAGTCCTTTTTGGCGGTATGTTTCACTACATTTTAATTGTATTAATATCTTAAGAAGACAAAGGGATATATGTAAGTTTTACTAAAAACATTATATTTAGTGGTCATAAAATCAAATGAAGTAATTCAACATATATTCTTATTCTTTTACTCTTAAAGTTACCACAACATACATAAAGTTTTCTAGTTTTCTAATTTCACTAAACCCATTTCCATAATTTTGTGATAATGCTTTTGCCTCTTTTCTTTCCTTCCTTGACATCTGCTTTAATTACCCGAAGCTCTCGTTGAATCTTCTTGACCTTTTTGAGAATCTGCTTGGTTGCCTCTACTTGCCATTCTTCCAACCTTTGCCTCTTGATTACTTCTTCTTCTGTTTCAGAATCATCAGATTGACTCATGGGTGTCATTTCAGATATATTGGAAGAAAAGTTTCTAGGTTTGGATCTCATGTTTCCTGAATTTCACTATTTAGAATTTTTCTACCATGTCGTACCCTTTTTCTAGGAGTCTGGATTGTATAACTTTCCATGATTACTGGTGCACATCGGACGTAAAACTTTAGCGCGGTCCGTATCTGGGTCTCAGGTTAAGGTGTTTCTATTTTGTTCTGAGGCTCTATCACAAATGTTGTTTCTCTATGGTTGCTATGATCCGAATGATCAATTTCGTATAGGAACTATCAGATTTATCAGAACTAATGCTGCAAAACTTCTTACAAATTTAACTCATGTAAATAACATAGAATTCATAAAACTTTCACAAATGAATCATATATATTTCAAGTTTCATTCTTACCTAGGCAATTAATATGATCACATAAAATCATAGAGAGAAAACAAAATCACATTGATGATATGTTATCATATGAGCTTATGGTTATAGTCTAGCCATTTGCTATTAATACCTAATTCTCTATAACCAATGGCTCTAATACCAACCTGTCATATCTTGGTGGAAGCGTGAAATGCTTGGGTGTGACTTTATGGCTCAAAACACATTGATCACAGAGAAAATAATTATAACAAATAATTTAACATAACATCACATAATCTTTATATATATATATACATATATATATATATTTATATTTGGGTTACACTTATAATTCATACAAAATTTTTTGTATAAAGACTTTTACATAAATTCAAGTAACCCAAATACAATAGTGCCTAATAACTGCTTCAGCCTTCAGTAAAAATGGATATGCGCATCCACTATCATGCTAAGATCAAACACATTCACAATTATTTTGACACACGTCTTCACTATTATTTCACCCTATCCGTTGTATACATCGAATGAAAACG
The DNA here is from genome assembly GCA_024085815.1 of Flaveria linearis. Lineage (NCBI taxonomy): Eukaryota > Viridiplantae > Streptophyta > Magnoliopsida > Asterales > Asteraceae > Flaveria > Flaveria linearis. Next base: position 56,816,523 of record CM044007.1, on the reverse strand, counting down.
TAACAATGTTAGTCATTATGGTAACCTGAAAAATCATGCTTAAAACAATCAATATAATGTTGGGGAAAGCATAGGTTTAACGACTAAACAAAATATATTGATGCAACTTAAATAAGATTACAATCAAACCTACTTATATACCAGGTGATTTATAATAGTCATAAATATAAATCATAAAATCAATAATATAGCATCACAACACTCATCCTGTTGATGCAGGAAATACTTTTCTAAGTAGCGCTACCTATATTACCAGACGCTTCCTCATCCGAATTAATGGTTGTAGCTTATGCCATAATGACAGCATATCTCAAAAAGTCTTATTTATATTAGCATCAATCACAAAACAGATGCTTTCCCCCTCAAAAATCATTAAATCAAATGGGGCTATGTTATTCAGGGATTTTATAAAATATAAGGGTTATCATACAATTTTTCTGGATTTTTACCAAGTTTGGAGCTTCTGAAATAAAATTTTCTTTTATTTTCCTAAATTAATTTTATAAATTAATCCACTCATAAGAACACTATTTTTAATGTTTCTAAACATGCTTCTTATTTTATTCCCACAATTATAGTCGTTTAAATACTTAACTCATTTTACTTTAATAGTTCATAAAATATCATGGGTTTTAATTCTTTTATTATTTTAAACCCTTGGTTTCAGGTTTTTAGTTTTTGCACCCCTTTTCTTACTGTTTTTTAAATAAAAATCATATGTTCAAGAGGTTTATCAAAGAGCCTTGATGTTTATACCTCATGGGTTAGTTGCCTATGTATGTATAACACATATGTAACCCTTTTAATACTTTGGTTAACATAGTTTAGGAGGATCAAAACCTTATTATTGGATGAAAGAAAAGCTGAAGATTCATTAGAGATGACTTTAGCTTCTTGCTTGAGGAGATAGTTCTTGATTTTGAGGTTTCTTCAAAGTTGTAGATGATGATTTGATTTGGTGATGTAGTAACCGAAAGACAAGGTTTCTTGGAGAGAAATGGTGGCTTCAAGAGTGTTGTAATCAAGAGAAAAGACTGATGGTTGTGTGGTTTGCGGTTATGGAGACCGAGAGAGAATGAGCTGAGAAAGATATATGATTGTGGGGGTTTGCGGTTGTGGTGTTTGTGGATGTATAAAACCGAGAGAAAGAAAGACCTTAGAGAATGATGGTGGCGGTTATGTCGTTTTATGTTTTGGACAAGAGACATAAGGGAAAGAATATCATCAATTATTCTGATCTAGGTTTGATGAGTGGTTGATTATAAGTTTACTAAGTGGCACTTGAAGTTCTAGGTGTCACCATTTGAAGTGTGATTAGTGTGTGTTGGTGATGATTCATGTATCGCCCAAAGACTTGGGTTCTAAGAGTGTTAGGGATTTGCCACCTTGACACAAGTAATGATGTTCTTAGTGTTAGTTTAATAATGATGCTTGTGATCTTTGCGTACATATAGTGGCGGTTGTGGTGCTTAGTAACCGAGATTAAGATTAGGTTTGTGCTTGTTTTGATGTTTAAGTGTTTAAGGTTTGATTAGTTTTAGTTTTCGATAGCAAAGTGTAAGGCCCCGATCCTGGAGACCTCACAGTTGGTCAATCATAGGATTAATTACATATATCATTACTTAATTCATAAAACAATACAGCGGAATTAATATCAAAAGTAATCCATTCATTAATAAAAACTGTTTCCAGGCAATACACACATAAATGTTATCAATTACAAAAGATCGTTTATCTGCATTACAAAGCAACAAAATTATTAATCATGAACGAATGTCAGTCTTGACCTGTCGAGTAGCTTTTCCCGCGTGCCATCCACAACAATAATTATCTACCAACTGAAAATGTATAAAAGTCAGCGTTGCTGAGTGAGTTGTAGTTTTAAAAGCGTTAAAATACCTTGAATAGTTTATATATGAAAACACTCTTCTTCATAAATCACTTCGTTTACTTTCGTACGTGAGCATACATCGTACATGCAACAAGGTATAACTTTATTCATCATTCATTCATTACCATACTCATTCTTTTATTTCATACTTTTATCATTATCTTTCACTTTCTTTCCGAACCAATGTGCAATACTCCGAACATTGTGCATGAAGCTTGACCCAGTCGCCTAGGGTATGCTACAAGGGTCCCTATCAATCTCAATGATTGACCATATGTGCATCCTTTGGGGTAGCTAACCCGCATCACAGTTGAGCTAACGACAATATGGTCGTGCACCTCCATTTATTTTGCTTGCAAGTCTTTCATTCTTACATTTATGTTCTAATTTTCATCATCATTAATCTTTCACTTTATTAATAATAATACTTTACCTTTACGATCATAAACACACCACGTAAAGTCATACAACATAATATAATATGAAACATAAGAACAAATCATATTCATGCATAAAATAAGCATATAATACCCTCAAGTCAAACTAGGGTCAAAACCCTAAAATCACAGATACCTAAAATTTCATAAATAGTTCTAAGTGTTCCGGGCACATGGGCCCTATGCAGGTGCATCAGCCTTACTTAGACGCATCATAACTATTTGGGCACATAGCCCAACAATTTAACTGATTTTCTACTAACTTAGGCACATGAACTATTCAGGCGCATGAGCCTGCACTTAGGCGCCTGAATAAAAGGTTGGGCACATGAGTACTATTGGGGCGCCTGACCTCAACACTTAGGCAATCCGGCATGCATGCATGTTCATGTAGCAAATGTCTTATTATATTTAATAGCATGTCTTTTAATATATACATACATGCATACGTAAATAATCATGCATGCATGCATGTTCATGTAGCATATATTCAAACTTACATATGTTCAACTATATATACACACATAAAATTCAAATAAAATTACCTTTAGTAAATTCTAATTATATATATATATATATATATATATATATATATATATATATATATATACATATACATATATAGAATATCCATTTGTAATAATTCTTAAAACGTCAAGTCACCTAACCTTAGATTTAGGGTTATCACATATGACTACCTTCAATAAACGGTTAGCAGATTTAAGCAAAGATTGATGATTTTGATGATTATCTTCAACGAGTCTTTTTACCTTTTTCATCATGTGGTCCAAAACTAATAATTATTTTTGTGCATCTTTTCCAACTAACAATTATTTTTGTGCAACTTTTTCAACTGAGATTCAACTTGTTAATATCATTAATCGTATAAAAAACCACAAACATTTATATCAAATAATTCTCCATTTAAATTTCATTAGTTTAAATTCATCATTTATAATATAAATTTCATTAGTTTAAATTCGTCATTTATAATATATGGAACTGGAAGCTTGTAATATAAGTACATTCTAAATGGCTATTTTTTTGTTCTGTTTGTGCATTTTCGAAACATTTGACTTTATGAAACTTGATTAAATAAAAATATGCTTGAGAAAAGTTTAATAATTCGTACTTCATTTATACCAATATTTAAAAATTGTTTGTTTATGGTTGACTTTTTAGGTAAGAAAGCATCTGAGTTTTATCGTAGGTGATTTGTTAAAATAGTACGTGCTGGGATAAGTTCCATGCTAGGACATTTGTTGTTACATGGAGTTACTTGAAAGAGTCCATGAATACGGTTGATACAGTTGCTATACTACTATTTTATGAACTAAATCATAAACCTTGTGTGTGCACTTACATTGTGGATTCATTATTCAACACTCTACCATTATGTAAATACATATTAATGTTTTTCATATTCGACTTATGTCAGTGTTTAATGATGCAAAATCGTAGGAGGTATCCGAATGCTTTCTTATGTATCATAATGTGTTGAAAAGTCTTCTACTCGACCAGTTATGTTAGTTATGTTTTAAGCTGCTTATAGTTTCAAGGTGGTTTTCTAAATCATTGTAATTGATTTATAAATTATAATATTTTTTTCAACTAATTTGATTTAACTTTATAATTTTGACCCGTGATACACGTGTCTATAGGCTAGTATAATATATAAACATTACAAGGAAATCCGAATTAACCTAGCGATCCCATGAGCTTAATACTTTAATTCCTAATCAGAGTTCCAATAATGAGACTTCCTCTATGATGATGATGAAAACGTCCGGTGCAAGAATAATCTGAATTGTTATAGTCGTTGTAGTGAAGACCAATATGTATTATTCCATTTCATTAATCTTAATTTAACTATGTTTAATAAAATGCTATAACTTTTGTTTTAGGGGTGTTTGTTTTTTCAGAAAATCTTTTCCGGACCTCTTTTATCTGCGTCGCGCTGACCACGCGCTGACATTGAGATATCCAGAGTGTTTGCTTTTAGAAAGAATTTTCTATAAAAAAGGTCTGCACAAAATCTGCATGAGCTAGACATAAATCATTCACTTCTTGCGTCTTCTACCCTCTTCTCATTCTCCACCTTCAACTCGACCCAACCCATCTCCTCTCAAAATCGCAGCGGCCGGCCACCTCACCCTCCAGTTTGCAGACGCCGCCGCCAGCCAACCGCAGCTTTCCGTCGCCGCCGCCCCTATCACTACTTTCCATTGCCGTCGTCCCCTCCAGCCACCACCACTACAGCGCACCCAAACGAAAATACAGCCCCTGTCGCCGCCGACCACCATCACCGCAGCGCACCGGCCCAAACGAAACTACAGCCCCCGTCGCCGCTGCCCCCTCCAGCCACCACCACCGCAGCGCACCCAAACGAAACTACAGCCCCTGTCGCAGTTGCCCCCTCCAGCCTCCACCACCTCAGCGTACCCAAACGAAACTACAGCCCCCGTCATCGCGGCCCCCTCCAGCCACCACCACCGCAGCGCACCCGAAGGAAACTACGGCCCCCGTCACCACCGCCCCCTCCAGCAACCACCACAGAAGCACACCCAAACGAAACTACAGCCCCCGTCGCCACCGGCCCCTTCAGTCACCGCCACCGCAGCGCACCTAAACAAAACTACAACCACTGTCGCCACTCCACCTTCCCGCCGACTGCCCCTCTATTCAAAAAGGTACCATGATTTGTTAAAGAATATTTTTATTTTAATTATAGAATATCAGTCTACAGATGTTAAAAACAAATGGTCTTCTTCTTGCATACTTCAGACGTTTGGTCCACCGCATCTCCTGCTGATATCTGCTGATGTCTGCAGTTGTAGTCCGCGGACTACAGACATTGTGCTGTAGAAAAAACAAACACCACCTTAGTAACTAGCAGATTAGACCCGCATGTCATCACGGTTTGGTTTTGAACGCATATGAGAACGTCACAATTATAGTTTTTAGGGTTATATTAGTTTTGACGAGTCTGATGATATGGACATTCAGATTCTTGTAAATATGTACACATGCTTTAGCGGTTCATTATTATATCGTAATGATACTATTACTGGACATATGGATCATGGATATTAATTAAATCAAATACCTTAAAAGTGTTCAAATAAATCTCTTATCAAATGTTAAAAAATTGTATACTGATTAAGTGTACATTACTATTAAATTATTATGATACAATAATATGAAGAAACCAAACCATGAAATTTTAACTAATAGAACAATAAAATATTGTTGTTGCTTTTGTTGTTATTATTAAAATCTCATAATTATAATTAGTATTGATATTATTATTATTATTATTATGATTATTATTGTTATTATTATTAATTTTATTATATTTATTCTTATTATAATTGTTTTGAATCATATGAAATAATATGTCATTAACTTATAATTCTTTTTTAAAAATATTAAAATTACTAAATACATAAAATATCCCTACAAGTAATAGTGATAATTATAAATAATAATAATAATATAATAATAATAATAATAATAATTATTATTATTAATAATATTGATATTAATATTAATATTAATATTAATATTAATATTGATATTAATATTAATATTAATATTAATATTAATATTAATATTGATATTAATATTAATATTAATGTTAAGATTGATATTAATATTAATATTAATATTAATATTAATATTAACATTAATATTAATATTAACATTAATATTAATATTAATATTAATATTAATATTAATATTAATATTAATATTAAGATTAATATTAATATTAATATTAATATTAATGTTAATATTAATGTTAAAACATTAATATTAATATTAATATTAATATTAATGTTAATATTAACATTAATATTCATATTAATATTAATATTAATATTAATATTAACATTAATATTCATATTAATAGTAATATTAATATTAATATTAACATTAATATTCATATTAATACTAATATTAATATTAATATTAACATTAATATTAATATTAATACTAATATTAATATTAATATTAATATTAATATTAATATTAATACTAATATTAATATATATTAATATTAATATTAATATTAATACTAATATTAATATTAATATTAATATTAATATTAATATTAATATTAATATTAATATTATTATTATTATTATTATCATTATTATTATTAAATATAGTATAGATAAGGGTGAGAATGACGTCCGAAGCAATTAAAAGAAGATTATAATCGATCATAAAGAAGATAATTGAAATATTATTAAAATTAACAAACTAATACATCAAGAACCTTAAAACATTTTCAATTTGACAAACGTTGTCAAATCCCATAGATTAATGTTATTAAATTAAATAATAAATTAAAGCTCTAATTAACATATATGTTAATAAAGATGGGAAATGAACAGTATCAGCAGGGAACTTGGGTGCCTTTCTACTTTGGTCACACAGGTTTCTTCACTTTGGCATTTTGCACCCCTTCAAATGTGTTTAAATAGAAAAATAGAGAAAAACCACCCTGTTATCCCCTCCGTTTCAGTTCTAGAGAGACAACATGTTCTCTCTTGTCATCACCGTTATCATGATCACCTTCCCCGGAATTGCACTTTACCCACAATCGTGGTTTCATCGTGTCATCTCTGTTGCCGTTCGTCGCTGTGGCAGTGGCGGTGGGCGCTGTTGCCGCTCCACCTCCCCTTTTGGTCGAGGTGGAGCAGGCGGCGGTTTCTCGACCATGATCGGTGGTGACGGTTGTTAGCCGTCGTTTGGTCTACCGGTGGTCGATGTTGAAGGTTGCGATGATGATGTTGTGCTTGTAAGCTCTGCCACCATTCGCGGTGATCTATCGTCGTTTGGTTCATTTAGGGTTTTCAGATCTTATGGTATTTTTATGGCGGCAGTGGTGGCTTTTGCTCCTTTTGCACTTCCGCCTCCCTTCAAGGTTGAGGTGGAGCTGACAGTTATCCTATAGCCATTTGATGTAGCGACTGTGATGGTGTAAGTAGCTTTGTTGCCCCTCTTTTCGTTGTTCACTCTAGATGTTTTTGTCTCTGCCATATGTTTTATCTTGGGGAAATCTTTGGATCAATGACAATGAGCGTCTGAGATTTTGTTATGTGATCAGTTTTGCATGTTATATTTCATGATATCATCTGTCAATGAAGAATCATTGTTCATCTGAGACCTTTAGCTGTTGGTTAATCGAGGGCTATGATTTTAGAGCAAAAATGGTGTCGGTTGCCATGGCTTGACAACCATTTATGGTTTGCAACCGCACCCGACTATCAGTTTTGAGCCTTATAAGTATTGTATTGTTGTTTCTTATGTTGTGGTGTCGGCTATTTCTGTCTTTATGGGTTTTGCTTCTATTGTACGACTGAATATCGTTTGTCGATGAAGATGAATCATTGTTCATCTAAGACCTTTGGCTGTTGGTAAATCGAATGCTATGATTGTAGAGCAAAAATGGTGTCGATGTCATGGCTGGGCAAACGTTTATAGTTCTGAGCCTTGTAAGATGCTGCATTGTTGTTTCTTATATTGTGGTCACAGCTAATTCTGTCTTTGTGGGTTTTGCTTATGTTGTGCAGCTGAATATCGAAGGTTGTGTTTAAGTTTTTGCCACTAATATTGTGACAATCCGAAAAAAAAAATTGTGATTTAATTCAAATAATATTTGTGTGGTTTCTATATATATTTTTTTATAATGATAATAATAATAACAAAAAATAATAATAACATTGATAATAATAAAATAATGATAATAATAAATTATTAATAACAATAGTAATAATAATAACAATAATGACACTGATAATGATAAAAGTAATTTATAAAAGTTTATTAAATTTGGGTTTAATAAGTTCAGGGGATATTGTGTCATTTTTAAAACTTGTTTAATAAGCTTTTTACATAAAATACAAAACATATTAAACCACAGGGACCATTCTTGTAATTATTTAAAAAAAAACCCAACCCGCCGCCCCTTCCCGTCGATCCCTGTTCCGGCCAACCTCCGGCGTCTCTCCGGCGACTCCAAACGCCAAGTTCAGTCGATTTTGACTCAATCATTCACTTCCGACACCTTCTAGAGGATGAACCGAACTCGGGGACCATTTCAATTTGATAATTTGAGTCGGTTAGGTATGTTTTCCACTTCGACCGAAAGTTCGGCCGACCCACTTATCAAAAACGCACCAACGGTTTATTTTAATCAAATTAAACGAACGGGAATGGCTATATAAGCAGTCCTAAGCTAATGAAACATTCACACACCTCTCAAACACTCGAAATCGAACAATCCGATTACCCCTATGCCGCGGACCTGCAATCGGTCGAACAACCCTCGATTCAAACATCAAACAGGTAATTTAGACCACAATCATGCTCGGTTTTACTTAGGGATTAAAAGCCCAAGTTTAATTTCTGTATTGAAATCGATTTGGCTCTCGATTTGGTTGAGAATCGAACCTGAGGTTCTTGGGTGAAATGGGATTACTGGGGGTTAAGTCAAAAGAATAAAGAGGTGGAGTTTAACCGCGGTCACGACTTTGGTTTACTGGTTTGGGGTGTGTGCTTGTGAACCGGAGGTCAGGGTTCGAACCCTGCCCCCAACACATATTTTTTTAAAGCATTTTTAAGCCTTTTAAAAATGCAGAAAAATTACCAAAAATTATAAAAATAATTTTTAAGAACTTCTTTTATTTTAAATACCTTTAAATGATTTTCTGTAATTTATTTATTTAAAAACACCTTAAAATAAATTTATAAAATAATATTTAAAAATATTATAAATAACCATTTTTATAAAATAGACTTTAAATGATGATTTAAAGTATTAATCTATTTATTGGACACCATATTAATTTTAATTGTGGATAAATTATAAAAATGGTGGAAATTTATTTCTTTAAATTCCTTATTTAATTATTTATTTATATACTTATTACAAATGTTATAAATAGTTACTTTTATAAAGATGGATTTTAAATGATGATTTAAATCATCAAGTTATTAATAAGGATTATATTATTTTAATTATGAATTTATTATGATAAATGAAGGAATTATATTTAATAAATTTCATAAATTATTTACAAGTACAAATATTATCATTATAATTATGATTACGCCATTGTTATTATTAATATCAATATTGGTAATATTATTAAGGCATGGTGTGTTTGTATACCAAATCGTGTACATCAAACCAAACCGACCCGAATCCGACCAAATATATTTATTCGCGTTAAACACGTTTTAAAAACTTAGTTACAATTAATGATAGGTGTTGATCGTGTTTGATCGTGCATTGCCTTATTCTTTGAAGTTCTTGTTCATTTTATTACATCAAATCAAGGTGAGTTCAAGCCCCACTATTTTACCAAATCTCTTTTGAGTAAGTTCATTTTATTAAAACTCTTTTGGGGGAGATAGCATACTGGTAATGTTACAAACGTTTTCATTATATGTTTAAGATGTGTATGATATTAAAGATAGTGCTGTTGATCATTATAAAAGTCCTCACACTTTCGAATTGTTAATATTGGATAGCGGGGAAAGTTGGGTAGTACTACTGGGAGTGACGACCCCACCTGTATGACTCGAGGTCAGTCGGGTGCAATTTGTCCTATGAATATTAGTCACGATCTGACATCGTGGCTGGAGGCAAACATAACACAGTCAGCTTCAATGTCGAAATCACTATTTAATATCGTTTGTGAATGGGCTAGCTATCCATTACAATGCACATGCTTAAATATACGCTGTTGTTAAACTGGGATGTTTAACTGTGAACTCTTGAACTGATCAACCGTTGGGTTGATACACGCTATTGTTAAACTGGGATGTTTAACTGCAAACTCTTAAACTGATCAACCGTTGGGTTGATACACGCTATTGTTAAACTGGGATGTTTAAACGCAAGCTCGAACTAATCAACCATTGGGTTGATTACACTATTGTTAAACTGTTATGATTAAACTCAAGCTCTTGAACTTACCAACCATTGGGTTGATACACACTTTTGTTAAACTGTTTTGTTTAAACATAAACTCTTGAACTCACCAACCGTGTGTTGACTTTTAGTATGTTATTCTCAGGTCATTAAATCTGGACTGCTGTTAGGAGCACTACACGGGTCAAGCATGCATCCTAACGCTTAAACAATGATACATTTGTTTATCTCTATATTTTGGGTTTGTTTTATTTGTTTAAACGCTTCCGCATGTATTACAAAGTTTGAACTTTGGTTTGTTATGTTAAACGTTGCATATAGAGTCGTTCCGAGTAACTATTGACTGTGATCCTGGTTTGTTCACACCCCTCCGTGATAGATTCCAGACCCGGAATTTGAGGGTGTGACAGATTGGTATCAGAGCCATTGGTTATAGAGAACTAGGTTGCATACACACTAGACTATAACCGCACACAGTTAGTTAGTTACTTGTTCCTAGTCTTCCTAAACTTAACTTATCATCGTAGGTTCAAATCCTTAGACTTTATGTCTAACCTATGAAAATCTTATCGAGGTTTTGAATTCCATAAACCAAATGAACTTGTGTGACACATAGACACCTGTATTCTGGATTTCCTGGCAAAAGGCCCTCAGGCTAAGGCTAGCATATCGCATATATCTCATTGCGAGACCTGGTATGCTTACCTGGGGATTTCTGGGATGAGTGATAAACTATGGTCAATACACAGGTCTCTAAGGCAAATGGGTCAAATTACCTTGGCGTGTCAATGATTCCCAGACTTTACTGATCCTTTCGTATACCTTGATTGATCGACCCCGATACAATACATACATATTTGGTACTTCAACCATTGATGACCACTATACTTGACAAGATATGTTAACCTGATAGGAGGAACCGGGGTGATCATGCAAAGCAACTTACCATTACGGGTGCACACGTAATTGTAATTTGTCGTGCATGCTAAGTCCGGTGAATCTGGTCGGGTGGTAACATTGTAGTCAGTATAAGTCATCATTCCTACACCTTCAACAAGAAAGTCTCGGTCTTCATAGAACATAGCCATTAATTATCTATCAGTTCTACTTGTAGGAATGCTCACCCTTACCTTGAATTTGGACGACATTCAAACCGTGACATTTGTGTTAATCCCGCGGATTCGAACAGATTCTCTAGCTTGTCTGTTTCTTTAAAACCTTGAATTTCTCTTCCTTTTCATTTCAAGACAAAAGGTCTATTTTCATACGACTGATAGCTTTTGATATCTGGTAATTTAAAGAATGTCTGGAAGAGGACGTGGACGTAGGGAGAAGTAACGATCATGAGTATTACAAGTTTCTATTCTATACCCTAGAGTGCTAGGATCATAATTCTAGTAAGACCTTGTTAAGGGTAATAAAACATTACTGACACTTGCTATTACTTAAGTCCTGTCCTACTTAGAGCCTTCATGGTATTTCCAATCATTTTAAGAGACATTCCTCCACTTAGTATTTCGGTAACTGAGGAACTGATTGAATACTTAGAATGGAAGTGAATTACAGGAAATATAGAATAGTGATGATACTCTCTATAACGTTATTCTTTAGGATGATGTTAAGGAAAAATTAGGATGTTGTGTAACCGGTTTAAGCACATTCTTAGTATACCGGTAATGCTATATATAGGGTTATTGAGGTGAGTTCAAAGCCTTGTTGATTGGGTACTATTACTTAAGGAATGAAATGTAAAAGTTAGAATTGTAATTCTAAAATCATGCAATGGTAGGGTTAGGTTGTGCTCTTTATACTGACAAACTCTAGGAATTGACAAAGCTGATGTCATACCTTATGACATTAGACCAAATAGAATTAAGAAGGACACTAGGAAAATCTAGTGAGTAGTAGAAAGAAGTTGGAGGGTTGAACAAGCAGTCTAGCGGTAAGGTAAGAATGCTAATGTTGTAAACCTAGCTATGTTGGTTAATACGATTAAGCTAAAATGCGTTAAACAGGAACATTAAGAAGATTGGAGTTCCGACCATTACTATAAGTGTGCCCTAGGTCGAATAGGACCCCAGGACAAGTTAGAAACAATCAGAATTAGGAAATGACTATAGCTAGAAAGTAAGAACAGTTAAATTATGGAAACAAAGGACATATAAGTCAAAATAATACATCACGCGGTCATACAATTACGACTAAAGCAAGCCACATTTGACAAGACTAAGTGTTGTTACATGTATGTACCTTATCATCAATAGCTACGCATCTATTTGATACCAGGGTTGATAATAGCTTTGATTCTTCTAGAATTATTCTTTAACTTAACATTAACCCTAGTTGCTTAGAAATCATTTTACTTAGTAGAAATAACCGATGGTAGAAATTAGTACGAGAAGGTCATGCCTTTGACATAGACTTAATACTGTAGGAATTGGTTATCAAAGAAGGAAACCAAGATAGTCCGTCAGGAGAAGGTGGTTCGACCTATCAAACCAAAGCATGATCCCTGAACCTGAAAGGAGACCCAATCGTTTTAGGTTGGTTTTTATTCTAAGCTTGGAGCACTTAACTTCGTAAATTGATTTATCTCCCTTTATCCTTATTTGACCTAGCTATATGGAACCATTTATTCCTTATCTATCGACTTTCATTTTGAGCTATCATCAAAACGTGATTATGCGATGGTAGCCTTCCTAAACACTCTCTCTGCTGAAGATATTGTCAACTTATGTTCATGACTTTCTAGTCATACAAATGTCTCAACCATGCTTATGGTTTGTTGAACTACGTATGTAAACTTACTTAGATATTGCTACCTTGCAAAACATGTTTACAAATACCTTTCCTATTATTCGCGTCACTTCTTGAATCGCTTTTGAATCCTTAAGCTTGAAAATCATTAAATTTCTATTTGAACAACAAGACTTTAAAGGAGAAGTTCTGGAGAGAGTTACCAGTAAAGAGAGGAATTACTTTTGAGACTGAGTTATTTGGAGCCAAAACATTTTAATATATGTTGAACCTGTGTTCAGCAAAGATGAGGAGGAAGTTGGTGTTAATTACATAGGCATGGAAATCACTCAGGTGAAAAAGAGAGAAAAGATGGCAAAACTAAGAGAAGAAATAGCTGTACAGAAGGCCAAGGATACAGAACGTAATAAAACTGTTCATGTTACAGAGGTAACGATGAGAGCAAAGCAAATGCTAGCAACCGTGTCACACGAGATAAGATCTCCATTATCAGGGGTCGTTAGCATAGCAGAAATTCTATCAATAACAAAACTTGATAAAGATCAGAAACAACTTTTGAGTGTCATGTTGTCTTCTGATGATCTAGTCCTTCAACTTATTAGTGACATCCTTGACTTTTCCTAAGTTGATTCAGGAGTTCTGAGGTTGGAGGCCACAAAATTAGGCCAAGAAGAGGTGATGTCCCAGTGAAGGTTAATGGTGATGTTTTACGGCTTAGACAAATTCTCACCCACTTGATCAGCAATGCTATCGAGTTTACTCACCAAGGGAAGGTTCAGAGTAATCTTTATGTAAAAGCAAACCCATTATCTCACAACGTCGAGAAATTAACCTGCATCCGTTTCAAATATTCGTACATCGTGGTATGACGTTAAAACATCAATCGTTATTCTGAATGATTGATTCATTTTCTGTTTTAATAATATTCTTAACCATTTTCATGAACTCATTCCAAGATATTCGCATAGTTTATTATTTCGTTAGGCCGATGTTTGGTCAAAGGAGAAATACATATTCACAAGATATGCGTTAAGATCGTTGCATATGGTGACGTTTGGGATTCTTAAAATCCGACGGATAACCTTTCTTATCATTGTTAGTCTTATCTTGATTTCTAGACATCACCTTACCACGAGATTTTATTCTGGAAATTATGGATCGATAAGTTAAACAACTTATGCATAGAAAAATTCTGATTGGCAGAATTCGGTGGAACTCCCGACGTGGTCCTGAGTTCACTTGGGAACGAGAGGACTTAATGATGCGCAGGTATCCTAACCTGTTTAAAGATGTTCCCAGTACATCTTAATTTTCGGGACGAAAATTCCTCTAACAGGGGGATAATGTGACAACCCGAAAAAAAAAAAAAATTGTGATTTAATTCAAATAATATTTGTGTGGTTTCTATATATATATTTTTTTATAATGATAATAATAATAACAAAAAATAATAATAACATTGATAATAATAATAATAATGATAATAATAAAATTATTAATAACAATAGTAATAATAATAACAATAATGACACTGATAATGATAAAAGTAATTTATAAAAGTTTATTAAATTTGGGTTTAATAAGTTCAGGGGATATTGTGTCATTTTTAAAACTTGTTTAATAAGCTTTTTACATAAAATACAAAACATATTAAACCACAGGGACCATTCTTGTAATTATTTTAAAAAAACCCAACCCGCCGCCCCTTCCCGTCGATCCCTGTTCCGGCCAACCTCCGGCGTCTCTCCGGCGACTCCAAATGCCAAGTTCAGTCGATTTTGACTCAATCATTCACTTCCGACACCTTCTAGAGGATGAACCGAACTCGGGGACCATTTCAATTTGATAATTTGAGTCGGTTAGGTATGTTTTCCACTTCGACCGAAAGTTCGGCCGACCCACTTATCAAAAACGCACCAACGGTTTATTTTAATCAAATTAAACGAACGGGAATGGCTATATAAGCAGTCCTAAGCTAATGAAACATTCACACACCTCTCAAACACTCGAAATCGAACAATCCGATTACCCCTATGCCGCGGACCTGCAATCGGTCGAACAACCCTCGATTCAAACATCAAACAGGTAATTTAGACCACAATCATGCTCGGTTTTACTTAGGGATTAAAAGCCCAAGTTTAATTTCTGTATTGAAATCGATTTGGCTCTCGATTTGGTTGAGAATCGAACCTGAGGTTCTTGGGTGAAACGGGATTACTGGGGGTTAAGTCAAAAGAATAAAGAGGTGGAGTTTAACCGCGGTCACGACTTTCGTTTACTGGTTTGGGGTGTGTGCTTGTGAACCGGAGGTCAGGGTTCGAACCCTGCCCCCAACACATATTTTTTTTAAAGCATTTTTAAGCCTTTTAAAATGCAGAAAAATTACCAAAATTATAAAAATAATTTTTAAGAACTTCTTTTATTTTAAATACCTTTAAATGATTTTCTGTAATTTATTTATTTAAAAACACCTTAAAATAAATTTATAAAATAATATTTAAAATATTATAAATAACCATTTTTATAAAATAGACTTTAAATGATGATTTAAAGTATTAATCTATTTATTGGACACCATATTAATTTTAATTGTGGATAAATTATAAAAATGGTGGAAATTTATTTCTTTAAATTCCTTATTTAATTATTTATTTATATACTTATTACAAATGTTATAAATAGTTACTTTTATAAAGATGGATTTTAAATGATGATTTAAATCATCAAGTTATTAATAAGGATTATATTATTTTAATTATGAATTTATTATGATAAATGAAGGAATTATATTTAATAAATTTCATAAATTATTTACAAGTACAAATATTATCATTATAATTATGATTACGCCATTGTTATTATTAATATCAATATTGGTAATATTATTAAGGCATGGTGTGTTTGTATACCAAATCGTGTACATCAAACCAAACCGACCCGAATCCGACCAAATATATTTATTCGCGTTAAACACGTTTTAAAAACTTAGTTACAATTAATGATAGGTGTTGATCGTGTTTGATCGTGCATTGCCTTATTCTTTGAAGTTCTTGTTCATTTTATTACATCAAATCAAGGTGAGTTCAAGCCCCACTATTTTACCAAATCTCTTTTGAGTAAGTTCATTTTATTAAAACTCTTTTGGGGGAGATAGCATACTGGTAATGTTACAAACGTTTTCATTATATGTTTAAGATGTGTATGATATTAAAGATAGTGCTGTTGATCATTATAAAAGTCCTCACACTTTCGAATTGTTAATATTGGATAGCGGGGAAAGTTGGGTAGTACTACTGGGAGTGACGACCCCACCTGTATGACTCGAGGTTAGTCGGGTGCAATTTGTCCTATGAACATTAGTCACGATCTGACATCGTGGCTGGAGGCAAACATAACACAGTCAGCTTCAATGTCGAAATCACTATTTAATATCGTTTGTGAATGGGCTAGCTAGCCATTACAATGCACATGCTTAAATATACGCTGTTGTTAAACTGGGATGTTTAACTGTGAACTCTTGAACTGATCAACCGTTGGGTTGATACACGCTATTGTTAAACTGGGATGTTTAACTGCAAACTCTTAAACTGATCAACCGTTGGGTTGATACACGCTATTGTTAAACTGGGATGTTTAAACGCAAGCTCGAACTAATCAACCATTGGGTTGATTACACTATTGTTAAACTGTTATGATTAAACTCAAGCTCTTGAACTTACCAACCATTGGGTTAATACACACTTTTGTTAAACTGTTTTGTTTAAACATAAACTCTTGAACTCACCAACCGTGTGTTGACTTTTAGTATGCTATTCTCAGGTCATTAAATCTGGACTGCTGTTAGGAGCACTACACGGGTCAAGCATGCATCCTAACGCTTAAACAATGATACATTTGTTTATCTCTATATTTTGGGTTTGTTTTATTTGTTTAAACGCTTCCGCATGTATTACAAAGTTTGAACTTTGGTTTGTTATGTTAAACGTTGCATATAGAGTCGTTCCGAGTAACTATTGACTGTGATCCTGGTTTGTTCACACCCCTCCGTGATAGATTCCAGACCCGGAATTTGAGGGTGTGACAAATATTATACCAATAAACCACATGTGTTTGGCTATGATGACGTATATAAGCATTTGCCCGTCCATCACACGCGCAACGCGCGTGGGTGTTTACTATATATGTTAATAAAGATTGGAAATGAACAGTATCAGCAGGGAACTTGGGTGTATTTGTGGTTTTGCCACACACCTTTTTTCACTTTGGTAAATTGCACCCCTTCAAATGTGTTTAGAGAGATAAGAGGGGGGAAACCTTCCTGTTATCCTATCTTTTTCATTATTACAGAGATAAAGTGCTCTCTTATCACCACCGGCACCGGCGCCGGCACCGCCTACACCGCCACCGCCTGCATCGTGAGGTTTTTTAGGGTTTTGTGTGGTGGCCGGCCGTAGCAAAGGCGACGACCGTGAAACAGACAATGGTGGTTGTTGTTGCGGTGGCTCTATTGCCGCTTTGCCTCCCCTCTGTGGTTGAGGTAGAGTAGGCGGTGGTTGTCCATTGCTCAACTGGTTGTCTACATGTGCATGTGCACCTTTGTGAATAGATACGAGTTCTTTCTGATTTTTGGTGGGCTTAGGCTGGTGGTGGTGTGTCACCATTACTGTCGGCCGCCTTTGAGTTGACTGTCGGTGGTGTTTATGTGGCTGTTGTTGGTGGTGTTTCAAATTACCGTGTGTTCTGCGTGGAAGTTGTTGGTTGGCCTTGACGGGAAAGACAACCCTCATGCTTTGTGGTTCAATGACCGGGCTTCACATGTCGGTGATATAGTTTGATGATGATGACGATTGTTCATCTGAGATCCCTGATCTTGTGTTCGCTTTTGAGATTATGTTGTGATGTTGCTTTTGGAAACATGAACCAATGCTTGTTTCAAGTCAGTGTTGATGATCTAATGATGTTGTATGTTTTGTATTTAGAAGAGTGTTGGGCTGTGATGATATTCAAAAGGTATCGGCTTGCTTTGGCGTGGCTACCGTTTACGGTTAGCAGCCATAACCGAAATCCGGTTCTGAGCCTCATTCAACACACGCGCAACGCGCGTGGTTGAAAAACACTAGCCACGAACACAAGATCTTTGACCAAATTTTCCAGTTTTGACCAAATTTTGATCGATTTTCTCTGATTTTTGACCTATTTTGATCTTTGTCCGGAGCAGCTCAGTCGTTCAGCGGTAATATCAAGGTATACTTCTGTTACTTCAATGTTGATTCTGAATTTGTTAGTATCATTTAAAGATTGGTGGTTTGTTGTTAAATGTTCATGTAAGTCTCTGTAATGACCTTAATTAGATTCTAAGAAGGGATGTATAGATGGAAAAACTGATAGAATTACTTGACTGTAGTTGTTGAGGAGTTACTAAAGGGTTAGAATTCATGTTCTGTAAGCTGTAGTCGTTGAGGAATTACTAGACTATGGTTTTCGATATGGAATTACATGACCTTACTGTACTGTCTATACAGGTTTGAGCTAATGAGGCTCAAGTAGTGGAAAGTGGAAACTACACCTAATAATGGTCTCCTCTCTTTGAATTTTTCATTTTTGTGTCATCAACTGTGAGGATCCATTAATAGGAAACTCACGGACCCGCCAATACGCTACTACGCTATGGGATTGGGTAAAACACAGCTTGATGTTGTGTTTCAATGCTGTTGCTGTTGGTTGATGCATCATAAAGGTTGCCCCTAAATTCATCAAGGGTTTATTGTACCCTTTAGGAAGGAAAATCTTGATGTTAGTAATGCAGGATCTTTTTTTTCCCAAAAAGTTTAGAAATGTATAAAATATAAGTTATGATGTGTGTTTGAGAAGTGTATTAAGTGTTTGCACATGCTATGTAGGTTAGTAAAGGCATGTAGGAATTTGTTGTTAGTGTTGAAATTAGTTGTTTTTTGTTATCGTGTGTGTGAGTCTGTGAGATTTAGTGGGTCAAGCGCGTATGTTTTTAACAATCCTTGAAGATGTTTGTTGTTAAAAATGGATCTGTGACTCCTGCTTTAAAGATGATTATATGATAATGACATGTTTGTATATTCATATTTTCATTTATTAACATTGTAATTGGTAGCTAATGTTCTTACTTCTACAGGATGCAAATCCTTATGTTTGAGCTAATGTCCTGCAATTCAGCACGAGGTACTCACTTCTTATTGCATATGATATGTATTGTTAAAACTACATATTAAAGTGTTTTTTGGTAGGAGTTGTTTCGTGCTTCTTTATTTGATCAACGCACCCATTGAATGTTCGTTTCAAAGGTGGTGTTTTCGATCTGAAGGTCAACAACGATACTGCTTTATTTTCTTGACATGACCATTTCGACCCATTTACTTATAAATGGATTGGTTTTGCGTGTATCTTAACTCCGCCGGGTCAAATTTTCAACGGTTTGGGTTGGGTTGACTTGACAAATACTTTTCCATTAAATAAGCACCAACGGTTTGGTGGTGGTGGTGGTGGCGGTGGAGGCGGTGGTGGTGGCGGTGATGACCCACCCACGACTGATCAAACAGATGATGATCCATTAGAGGTATGGATTTTATATTGTTTCTGATCGTGTACTTCATTTATCAAGCAGCAAATCTCATCATATGAATTGTGTTTGGGCATGTTTTTGTAGGATGATGATAATGATGAAGGTGAGTTTGAGATGTACCGTGTTCAGGGAACACTAAGGGAGTGGGTAACTAGAGATGAAGTGCGTCGTTTTATTGCTAAGAAGTTCAAGGAATTCATTGTTACCTATGAAAACCCAAAGACCCATGATCATGTATATCTTAGACAGATAAATGAGATGGTTTCAGGTGAAGAGTCTCGTCTGTGCTATATATATAAGTTCTCTTTTTATGGATAATAGGTCATGTGATTGAGGTGATTGTTATATAAAAAAATTATCCATCTTTGCAGTCAACAAGTGCAGTCTGGAGATTGATTATAAACAGTTTATCTATACCCACCCAAATATTGCTATCTGGCTGGCAGATGCACCTCAGTCTGTTCTTGAGGTTATGGAGGAAGTTGCAAATAAAGTTGTGTTTAATTTACATCCAAACTACAAAAGAATTCACCAAAAAATCTATGTTAGAGTTACCAACTTACCTGTTTATGACCAAATTCGCAACATAAGGTACACCTTTTTTCTTTATTGCTTGGAAGCTGCTATGTAGTTGACTTGAATGTTTGCATTTTGACCACTTAGCATTTTTTTTGTTTCAGGCAAATTCATTTGAACACAATGATCCGTATAGGAGGTGTCGTGACCCGAAGGTGTGGAGTTTTTCTTCAGTTGCAGCAAGTGAAATACAATTGTAACAAATGTGGGGCCATTTTGGGACCTTTTATCCAAAACTCATATTCAGAGGTGAAAGTTGGTTCCTGCCCGGAGTGCCAGTCAAAGGGACCATTTACAGTCAATATTGAGCAGGTCACGTATATTTAATGTTTCTTTTTCGGTAACATGGAAAATGACCTTATACATGTATTATACTCTTCTCGCTTAGACTGTGTATAGGAATTATCAGAAGCTTACCCTTCAAGAAAGCCCTGGAATTGTTCCAGCAGGTCGATTGCCACGGTACAAGGAGGTGATACTTCTGAATGATCTGATTGACTGTGCCCGCCCTGGGGAAGAGATTGTAATATTCTTTTCACTCAATCGATATTTTAGTGTTTTTTTCGCATATCATCAAACATTTTAATTTTGTTCTTTTCTTTTTCCTTTTCATTTTCAGGAGGTTACAGGAATCTACACAAATAACTTTGATTTATCATTGAATGCCAAAAATGGATTCCCTGTTTTTGCCACAGTGATTGGAGCAAACCATGTTACAAAGAAACAAGACTTATTTTCAGCCTATAAACTTACCCAAGAGGACAGAGAAGAATTAAGCAGTTGGCTAAGGACCCACGAATTGGAGAAAGGGTATATTTTTATAAACTCATTTAGAAATAAGCTGTTGAGTATACATATTCATGTCTGTTGCATACCATCTCATTTTAGTATGGATTATGTTTGAAAATGATCAGATTATCAAGTCAATTGCTCCATCAATCTATGGTCACGAAGATATAAAGACTGCAATAGCTCTTGCAATGTTTGGAGGTCAAGAGAAAAATGTGGAAGGGAAACATAGGTTGCGTGGAGATGGTTTTGGTTGCTTTTTGGCGTGGTTACCATCTATGGTTTGTGGTCTAAAGCAAGAAGCAGGTTAGATGAACTCATAAGTTTTCATTCAAAGAACAATTAAATAAGCGTATACGTGTGATGGTTTTGGTTGCTTTTTGGCATGGTTACCATCTATGGTTAGCAGCCACAACCAAACACCCGTTCCGAGCCCGATTATCGTGGTAAATTACGCGCGCAACGCGCGTTGATGATACATCCTAGTTATAATTTAATAGAATACATGATTTACATGTTCTTACTAGAGGAGGCAAAATGGGTGGGTTGGATTGGGTTAGTTGTTAAGTTAGGATGGATTTGAGTCAGGATGGGTTTGGGTCAGATGGGTTTGGGTCAGGATGGGTTTGGGTCAGGATGGGTTTGGGTCAGGATGGGTTTGGGTTAGGATGGGTCATTTAAAAAAAAAGGTCTGGATAGGTTTGGGTCAATATGGGTTTGGGTCAATATGGGTTTGGATCAGGATGGGTTTGGATCAGGATATGTCATTTTTTAAAAAGTCAACACTATTTTACTAGTTTTCTCTAATCCAACAACACATATAGATAGATGCATATACGAGCTCAAACAGATACATATAACACTTCATCTATAATGGACAGATGTATGTACAATCCAAAAACACATATAGATAGATACATATACGGACCCGTGGCGACGCGGCGGACCCGTGGCGACGCGGCGGACCCGGGGCGACGCGGCGGAACCGGGCGACGCGGCGGACCCGGGGCGACGAGGCGGACCCTGGGGGACGCGATAGACCCGGGGCGACGCGGCGGACCAGTGATGATGCACGATGAAACTCGACAGAGGTAGGAGGTTGTATGTGTGTTGGTGGTGTGGTGGACCGGTGGTGATGCGGTGGTGGTGTGGTGGACCGGTGGTGATGCGGTGGTGGTGTGGTGGACCGGTGGTGATGTGGTGGTGGTGGGTGCGGTGGTGTCTTGTGCAACGGAGGCGATCAATTTGAGTGAAAGAAACATTGACTTAGACTTGTATATCTAATTTTGAAAACTCATCTTGACCTATGTTTCTTTTTTTCCAAAAGACTTTTAACCCATATTGACCCCCTTGTGTTTTTTATTTAATCCATTTTAACCCATTTTTATTTTAAAACAACCATTAACAAACAAACAAACAAACATACCCAGTGTCTCCCGCTGAAGGGCAGGGTCTGGGAGGGGTATATGGTAGCAAGTCTTTCCTCTATCTAGAAAGATAGAGAGACCGCTTCCAAGGAGACCCCCGACTCGTTAACACAGGCAATAACAATAACAATCAAAATACGACGCATATACAAGCATATAACAAAGCATACCAAAGGCAATAACCATCATAATACGAAGCAAATAACACAATGATATATATCAATAACACTCCTAATACAACGCATATACAAAGCATATAACAAGCATAACAAAGGCAGTAGCCATCATGAATACGAAGCATATAACACAATGATATATATCACACGAAGAATTAGATAATGCGCATGTAACACCCAAAAGGGTAGAAGAGTAAAACTACACCTAACGTGTGGGTACGGCCATATGTCACCGTATACCCTTCCTACCCACAAAACCCACTAAAAATCCTTATTTTAATTCTTCGCCTCCACTCGCTTCTATCCTCGATCATGTTCTCAGAGAGATGCAAGTCCATCATATCTCTCCTAATAACCTCGTCCCAAGTCAACCTAGGTCTACCTCTGCTCCTCCTACCCTCTAAGCTGATATTCTCTACAACCATTATGATCCAAAATCACATCGTTGAATTTCTTTTGCCACCTCTAGTTTTTACAATCGAAATAAAATAAATCAAGGAACCAACGATTGCCATTTGTCATAAGCTTCATCCCGTCGATACTCTTACGTCCATATCTTGGGAGTCCTTCACTTTACACAAATCAACACAAACACTACTTGGTTTCGACGGCCCCAGGTATAAATTGTGTACCTCTTAGATTAACTTCATAGCCGAAAAGAGAAAAGAAATAAAGAAATAAACGTTAAATGATTAAGTTTTGATCTGTAAGTATATAATTCAAATAATATGTATAATTAGAAAGGCTAATTTTATCCTCTATCATTAATTTGTTTTCTTCTTATTTTAATTATTTATTTGCCTTATTAACTGAACTTTTAAGGTGTCTATTTTAGTGTCAAAATTCACCTAGCTGACACATCATCGTCCACAAATGTTTCTAACCGGTAAATTACACGATTAACGTAATGTGACATTTAGAATAAGAAAAGATAAACTTCATTGTTTATAAAAACATGTGAAAAATAGGTAATTTTTTTTACATAGTTATGTCGTCGTATGACACATATATGTAACAGCCAACGCCTATATATATAACCTCTCTAGAATATACAAAAAAACACAAACAAAATGTCTTTAACCTTGCTAGTTTTTCTCTTCTCTTCTCTTCCCTTTATTCTTTCGGTAGTTCTCTTGAAATCACGTTTTCCTACTTCGAAATCACGCCAAAACCTACCACCGTCTCCACCAAAGTTACCAATAATCGGCAACCTTCACCAACTAGGCTCGAGCCCGCACCGTGCCCTTCAGGCCATGGCTCAAACCTATGGTCCACTAATGTTGATTCACTTTGGTACTATGCCCGTACTTGTAGCCTCCTCCGTTGACACAGCTAAAGAGATCATGAAAACCCATGATTTGATATTTGCGAGTAGGCCACATTTAAGCATCCCTAAAAGAATATTTTATGCATGTAAAGACATAGCATTTTCGCAATACGGGGAGTATTGGAAGCAGGTTCGGAGCATTGCAGTACTCCATCTTTTAAACAACAAGAGGGTTCAGTCGTATCAATATGTGAGAGAGGACGAGATGGCTCGTATGATGAAAACAATTCAAAGAGCCAATGGATCGGTTATAAATTTGAGCGAGATGCTTATTTCACTTACAAATAATGTGTTTTGCAGGATTTCTTTAGGAAGAACTTATGAAGGGAAGAAGTTTAAGAACCTGTTAAGAAGGACTATGGAGTTATTGGGATGTTTTAGTGTTGGGAGTTATATTCCGTCACTAAGATGGGTCGATCGATTGAGTGGATTAGAGCGAAATGCTGATGAAGTTGCTAAAGAATTTGATGAGTTTCTTGAGGGAGTTATAGATGAGCATGTAAACAAGAAAGTGGATAACAGTGAAGGCCGTGATCTTGTTGATATCTTATTAGAATTTCAGAGAGATAATAATATGACGGGTTTTCGACTTGAAAGAGATATGATTAAGGCTATCATATTGGTAATGTGCATGTCTTCCTTTTGCCTTTTTTTTAAATCATATATATATGGATGGTTAAAATCTTGTGACTTTCTATTGCATATATATGTGTAGTTATTGAAACATGATTTCTTGTAGGACTTATTTAGTGCTGGAACTGATACTATATTCACAACCCTAGAGTGGGCTATCAGTGAGCTATTACGACACCCACGAGCGTTGCAAGAATTACGACAAGAGGCGCTTGAAATAGGCCAAGGAAGACCAGAGATCACTGAACATGACTTGGACCAAATGCCCTATCTAAAAGCTGTCCTCAAAGAAACCTTACGACTTCACACTCCACTTCCACTGCTTATTCCTCATGAATCAAGAAAAGACATCAAACTATTCGGCTATGACATTCCATCAGGCAGTCAAGTGCTCATTAATGCGTGGGCAATAGCAAGAGATCCTTCCAATTGGGAAGAACCCGAGGAGTTCAAACCAAAGAGGTTCTTGAATAGTCCTATCGATTATAAAGGCTTTCATTTCGAGTTGATACCATTTGGGGCTGGACGACGTGGGTGTCCAGGTATTCAATTTGCAATGAATGTTACCGAGCTTGTTTTGGCTAATTTGGTGTATAAGTTTGATTTGGCATTGGTGGGTGAAGATGATTTGGACATGAGTGAGACCAATGGTATTACGGTTCATAAGAAGTATCCTCTACTGGTTTCTGCAACTCCTTGTTCTTAAGCGATATTTCATGTTTTACATTACTTGCTATATAATAAATAAAAAATATTGTGTTTCATGTATTGCGTATTGTATAATAAAAGACATTATCATAAAATTTCATGTTTCACAATTGAAATTTCAATTCATGTTTTATATTTATTATATAAATTTTATTTCACATATAATTCGTAGTTCAGATATAAGATCGTCTAGTTCCTATAGAACCTATATATCACTAAAATACCCCTAGAGGTCTCTTTGTATGTGTTGTCCGGAAAGAGGACTCAATGATTATTCGTTCGCCGGAACCAGAAGTAAAAATTTTGGTAGATAGGGATCACATAAAAACTTCATTCATTGTACCGCAATTGGTGCATTGATCTTTGCAGCGTTAATGCTTTTTGCTGGTTGGTTTTATTATCATAAAGCTGCTCCAAAACTGGCTTGGTTTCATTATCATAAAGCTGCTCCAAAACTGGCTTGGTTTCAAGATGTAGAATCTATGTTGAATCACCATCTATTGTGACATTTTATTATCTTATAAGCATCCCGTACCTAGACGATGCACTACTAGAAAATTGTTAATAGATGACGCGTAAAAGATGACGCGCGAAAAAAGATGACGCGCATTTACGCGTATCATAAATTATTTGTCATCTTTTAAAATATTTTTAGAAAGGATGACACACATATTTGCGTGTCATCTTCGTGTGTCATTTTTTTAAATTTTTTATAACCTATATACTTAACCCGCCTTTCTACTCTCAGTCCATAAACCTATTTTCTACTCTCAATCCCTAAACCCACAATCCCGACCAGCCCTCTCCTTCACACCACACGACCACCGCCGGCCGTCACACCACACTGCCACCGCCGACCTTCACACCACCGACGCGACCACCACCGGCCTTCACACCAATCGCGACCACCACCGGGCGTCACACCGACCGCGACCACCACCAGCCTTCACACCATCGACGCAACCACGATTGGCCTTCACATTGATGTACGCATTCTGTCACACCCTCAAATTCCACGTGCGGAGTTTTACCGCGAGGCGTGTGAACAAACCAGGATCACAGTCAATAGTTACTCAGAACGACTCTATATGCTACGTTTAACATAACAAACCAAACCAGAGTTCAAACTTTAAAAATCATGCGGAAGCGTATACTAGATAAAACAAACCCAAAACATGTAAAAGTACCGTATGACAAAACAAGTGCCAACCAAATATTTTAAACCATAAACAAAAGACGAGTAATTATGTTTGAAGTTTAAATCTCTAATATGCATGCTGACTCGTGTAGTGCTCCTATCAGCAGTCCAGATTAATGACCTGAGAATAGCATACTAAAAGTCAACACATGGTTGGTGAGTTCAAGAGTTTGCGTATAAACATAACAGTTTATCAATAGTGTATAAATAAGCATGTGCATTGTAATAGATAGCTAGTCCATTAACAAATTGATATTAATACATAGTGATTTCGACATTGAAGCTGACTGTGTTATGTTTGCCTCCCGTCACGACTTCACCATATCGTGACGAATAATCATAGGACAAATTGCACCCGGTTAACCTCGAGTCACACAGGTGGGGCTCGTCAGACCCAGTAGTACTACCCAAGTTTCCCCGCTATCCAATATTAACAATTCGAAAGTGTGAGGACTTTATCATGGTAAACAACACCATATTAATATCATACACATCTTAAATATAAAAAGCGTTTGTAACATTACCAGTATGCTATCTCCCCCAAAAGAGATTTAGTAAAACAGTAGGGCATGAACTCACCTGATACGCGTATTGAGTACTAGAGTTTACTTGAAAGAAAAGTGAACAGTCAATCCTCAGAGGTTACCTAGATCACGTAAGTACATGAGTTTGTGTAAACAGTGAATATGAGAAACCCTAAGTGCACCATAACCAAGGACTCAAGGTTTTAGAAGAATAGACATGTTTGACCCAGTTGACCCGTTTGACCCGTTGGTGACATTATGTGTTGTAAACCATTTAAACAGACATGAGCATATATCATACAAGTCATGTAAGTTCTTAGTATCTAGCATACTCAGTGTGTTCATAACACAACTAGTGTATCATATAACAGGTTAGATCATGCATAACCTACTTATATAACCTATAATTATGATTTAGCGCATATGGGTCAAAACAGATAATCTACCAAATAATCATCCATACTAATCACAACACATTCAATATGTCCAATACATACCACATACATCAATATGATCAATTTCTAGTCCTAAACGTGATGTCCTAGTTACTAATCAACATACCAAACCATACATGATCATCAAAGTGCATAAATCACCCAATAACCTACTAAACATTTCATACAACCCAAATCTCAGATTCTAACAAATTAGGCATCTAGTACAAGCATTCTAGCATGATCCTAATGTCATGAACATGTCAAATTTCCAATATCCAATATTCATCCAAAATAAAGTTTCCATTTTGGGAAAGTTTATCCCAAAACCTACTAAACACCCAATGAATATACAATTCATCAATAATATACTATTTCAAGCTCATAACAACATCCAAGCATGATCAACAACATCAAACCAACCTAATTCATCAATTTATATCTAAAAAGTTTCTACTTTTGGCAATATATGAACAACAACATCCAACCTAAGATTTCTAGCATTCATAGCATCAATCTAGCATTCATATCATAATCCCAATGTTCATACAATATCATTAACACCCTAATAACACCAATTCATCCTTGAATTATCAAGTTCATACACAAAAGTTACTATTTTTAGTAACCTATGAACAAAGTTCTCAATTCACCAATTTCTTGCATGATTCATGTTTCCTAGCATTCATACTAACTAATTAACATCCAAACAACATCAAACAACAATCAATTCCATAAAACCCCAAAATTTTCGAATTAGGGTTCATGTACATCAAGGTTCATGATTGTTAGATCTAAATTGTATAGGGCTAGATCATTTTGTATAGGCTTAGTACTTGAAAATCAAGTCTTGTAATTAATATTTGTAACAGTCAAAATATATATATATATGTGCTTTGAATCTATAGGATAACCCCATATATATGTGTGTTGATTTATGACTTGACAGGGAAAAACAATATACTTGGACGGATTCCTGGAATTGACCAAGTGTAAGAAACATCTACGGATGAACAATTTTGTTAATCCGTAGATATGTTTCTTACAAGACCAAATGACCAAGTGAATGTTCCTGCGGATGATCAAGTACCGTGAAGTGAAGACTCCTACGGAAGAACAACTCTGCTACGGAAGACCAATTCATCTACGGAAGAACAAAAGTTCTGCGGACGACAAGACTCCTGCGGAAGACCATTATACTTGTGCGATTGCAACTATCAAGAAGTCAAACAAGTCAACACAATCAATAACAAATCCCGAGAGATCCGTTGTTTCCTAAGCCGACTCAAATCATCTATAAATATGAGTCCTAGGTTTCACATCTCGAGAACTCAATCAATCATCATTGCGGCTGTCAAGAGTTCATTGTGCAACCCTAGTTGCCGTCACATCAACATCAAACATTATTCGATTCACAGAATTCGTTGTTCATAGTTATCAGTTATTATTCTTTTGTAATCATTACCTTATAGTTAATGAAATACATTTGAATTATTATTGATTTCGCATTTATTTTGTTTCTGTGGTTGTGTTCATAATTAATCATTAAAACAATTAAATGTCAATTAGTGATAATTCCGCGATCATTAAATTGATTTATTTTAATACTGATAATTACTGAATTGAGATCCTTGGATTCACAGGTGGTATCAGAGCGTTGGTGCTCATTGATTTAGATCAATTGATCTATCAGTATTAAAATTGTTTAATTGATTTTCAAACAATTAAATCAACGACTTGTCGTTCAGCAAGCACTGTCTCATTGCTTGTTTGATTTAGATCTATATTCAAATCAATTGAATACTAGATCTGCGTCTTTGATAGATTTATCAATTTTAGCATTTAAGTTTTGATTAATTCTTTTGCATTAAACATGAGTACTTTTGGTGGATGATCTTATCAACTGCTAAAGTTGGAAACCAAAGCTGATTTTAAATCCTGGAAGATCAAGTTCAGGAATCATGTGAACTACACAGATTCTGAATTGTGGAGTCCATCACTCAAGGTCCTTATATTCCACCCACTCTTGGGCCGGATTATAATGACAAGAACCAGCCAATCAGCACTAAAGACCTGCCACCTGATGATGTCAAGAAGGTCAAAGTCGATATTAAAGCATACAGCTTGCTTAGCATGGCTTTGCCAGAAGAAATCTTGATCAGGTGTGAAAACTACAAGACAGCAAATTCCCTGTGGAAGATACTCCACACTCTCTGTGAAGGGAGTGATGAGATCCGAAGCATAAGGAAAGACACACTTAGATCACAATATGAAACTTTTCATCATATTGAGGGTGAATCAATTCCTCAGCAACTCCATAGATTTATGCAACTTGTTACTGAGATGAACATCTTGGAGTTAAAATATACTACTGAGGAATTAAACAAGAAGATGCTCCACACTTTGCCTGAAAGTTGGAAGCAAACAGTCTCCATGTTCAAGAATACCATAGATCTCAAGACAACAGGTCTGGATACATTGGTTGCTAAGGTAGAAGCTCTTGAACTGGTTGAACAATCAAGAAACAAGAGTGTGAGAACTCATGTCTCACCTTATCACTTCAAGGAAACCAAAAATGCTGGAAGTGCATTTATCTCAAACAATGAAAGTGATAACTCTTGTACTTTGAGTGATGATGAAGAGGAAGTAAGTTTTTATGCATCCAAACCCACTAAAAATCATCTCAAAGTAAAAATCAAAAGGAAAAGAGAAGATCTGAAGAGAAAAGAGAAACATCAGCAACTGCAAACTCTTCTCAACATAACAAACAATCAGAACCAATAACTGTCATATTGGATTCTGAAGAACAAAAAGCAGCCTTTGCAGCTTTTAGTTCTAGCTTTCAAGCATATCTTGGAAGTTCACTTACATCAGCAAACATCTGTCAGCAAGATTTGGAGGAACTCCCTCCTGATGTAGTAGAAGAGATGGATCTACAATGGCAGATGGCAATGATTGCTTACATAGCTAAGCAATATCTGCGGAGAAATAAAAATCTGGCAGCAGCAAGCAAAACATCAAAGATTGGTGTTGATAAATCAAAAGTCAGATGCTTCAAGTGCAATCTCTATGGTCACTTCTCTAGAGAATGCAGCCAACAATCATCTCCGCAGTATCAGCATCAGCAGCAACAAAATCAGCAGCAACAACAATATCAGAATCAGCAATCAACCTCTCAAAGATCTCTGCATAGACAACCTCAGCTAACATCCCCACCAGCCACAGATACATCAGCAGGACCAAGCAATCCTAAGGAGTCAGGGCTGATCATCCTTCAAGATGAAACATGTGACTGGAGTTTGTATGAGAAGGAAGTGATAGAGGAGAATCAAGCATTAATGGCACATATGAAAAACAAAGTTCCTCCTATGGCCAGAGAGGTAAAAGACAGGTTATGTTCATCATCATGTGTTGAGGTAGTTGAACGATATAGAGTCCATGCTCAATAATTGGCTGATAAAGTAAAGGAAACTATGATTTTAAATGAATCACACTTAAGAGAACAAAATTATATCAAATCAAAATAAGTTCTTTACAAAAATTTAGAAAAATATGTTTCTGAAAATTACAGCCTAAAAGCCCAAGTTGAGCATCTGACCACTTCCTTAACAAAATCCATGGCTGATCATGCATCAACTGAAGTGAAACTTCAGAAGTTTCAATTATCATCTCAACAATATGAGAAGTTGTTAAACTCACATATTGAATCAAAGAACAGGTCTGGGTTGGGTTATAATGCTATTGCACCACCTATTAATGATAACTACACACCTTTACCTGAAACAATGACTAACAATTTGTCAAAACATTTTGTGCAAAGCACTAAAATTGACATAAAAAAGTCATGAAGCTGAGATAAGTGAAGCTGAGATAAGTGAAACTAAATCTGCTGAATCTGAATCACTTAAACATAATGAATCAGATTTTGATAAGTATGATGACTTGAATGATTCTGATGAACATGATACTGATCAACTGAACATTGGTATGAATGTTCAAGTTGAAACTGGTCTTCCGCGAGTACTTGAAGAATCAAAGCTGCAGTATCCTCCAAAGCAGCGGAACATGCTGAAGACTATCTGCAAGAGGATTGCTGAATTGAATGAAGGACTTCAAGAACTGAACCTTCACAAAGTTGATATCTGCAAGAGGATTGCTGAATTGATACCTTTGTCTTCAGAGAAAGGTAAGAAACAACAAACTTCAACAAAGCAAAAGAAAAATTCAAGTGTTGAAGATCAGCGGAAAAAGAAATCTGAAGAATCCGTAGAACATCCGCAGAAAAGCAACGGAAGAGAGAAACTGATTCTGCGGACGAGGTAAAAAGAGAGACCAACAAACATGCACAGAAAAAGGTGAATATCAAGCAACAAATGGCAGCCAAAGGCAAACAAGCAACAACTGATGATGCTCCAAACAAAAAAAGAAAAAATCAACTGATGCTACAGCAAGTGAGAAAAAGAACAATAAAAAGAAGGCTGAATCTGAAGAAAATTCAGAAAAATATTGCAAATGGTGTGATATGAAGAATCACAATACTGATGAATGTTATTTCAGCAGCTATTGTTCCATTTGCAATATGAACAATCACATGACTGCTGATTGTTACTTCAACAAACACTATGCCATATGTGACAAAAATAACCATTCCACTCAGGAATGTTATTTTAATAAGAAGAACAATAAAAAGAGCAAAAAGAAGTCACAAGATATATCATCCGAATCAGATTCTCAATCATCAGTAAGTAACAAAGAGACAAAGATTCAAAAAGATCAACAAAAGTCAAAGAAAGGATCATCTGTTGAGAACAAGACTTCGAAGAAGAAAACACCAACACAGGCTAAGACACCTCACAAAAAGGTGGATTTGTCTGATAAACAGACTGAAGTAGTTGATGGTTTCTTGACAACTTTGCAAAAGGAACTCCTGTGTCTCAATCAAAACTGAAAGATGAAGAAACTTTCAAAACCACAGGATCCTCTTCAAAGTTAAAATACCAACCAAAACAAGCCACGTTGAAGAAAGACTCAGACAAGCATGAAGACATCCAGAAACCTGAGTCATCTTCAACAGAATCATCCTCACCACCATCAAATCAAAACGAAACAACTAATACTGAAACTTCAAGATTAATTCATGAAGGAGTAACTATTGTTGACACATCTGGGAAATCCAAGATAATTAAGCCTTGGATTGTCAATTCTAACTAATTTCTTTTTGTGTGCAGGAACAATCATGGAGAGCTGACAACAAGTGGTATGTTGACAGTGGTTGTTCCAGATATATGACAGGAACTGTGCACTTCTCCATGACTTCAAACATAAACATGCCTCTTATGTGGCATTTGGTGGGGATAAGAAGGGAGGTAAAATTGTTGGTGAAGGAATGGTAACTAATAGTGTGTTAACATTTGAAAAAGTAAATTACTGTGAAAATTTGCAGTATAATTTACTTAGTGTTTCCCAAATTTGTGATCAAAATTACTTAACACTATTTGATAATACTAACTGTTATATTCTTAAGCCAGGTTTTACAGTTCCAGCAGACTGGATCCTTCTCAAAGCATCAAGAAAAGGCAACACATATATGTTGGATATGAACAACACAACACTCACTAATCATGAGACATGCCTGCTGTCTAAATCTTCAGAAGATGAATCTCAACTGTGGCATAGAAGGCTTGTCCATTCCAACATGAAGAACATGAATCATTGGATTACCAAAGAAAGAATTTCACTGTTCTAATCATTGTTCTTCATGTTATAAAGGAAAACAACACCGAGTGTCTCATAAATCCAAAACAATTAACACTAACACTACACCACTCAAATTGCTTCACATGGACCTCTTTGGTCCAACCAATGTGCTGAGCATTGGAAAAAGGCAATATTGTTTGGTGATAGTAGATGATTTCACTAGATTCACATGGGTCTTCTTTTTAAAACATAAGAGTGAAACATCTGAAACATTAATGGACTTTGTGATCAAGATTGAGAATCAACTTGATTTAAAAGTTGAAATTTTTAGGAGTGATAATGGAACTGAGTTTGTTAATGCTGATCTGGATTCTTTTTGCAGGAATAAAGGAATAGCAAGACAATTCAGTGCACCAAGAACTCCACAACAAAATGGAGTGGCTGAAAGGAGAAATAGAACACTCATAGAAGCAGCCAGAACAATGCTAGCTGATTCTCAGTTGCCCATTACTTTCTGGGCAGAAGCTGTGAATACAGCTTGCAATGTTCAAAATAGAACTTTGATAGTCAAAGAACATAATAAAACACCTTATGGACTCTTATTTAAAAGGAAACCTTTTATAGGATATCTTAGAGCTTTTGGGTGTCATGTGTCTGTTTTGAATACTAAAGAACAATTGGGAAAATTCTCTGAAAAACCTATGATGGTTTCTTTGTTGGATATTCATCCACTTCTAAATCATATAGGGTCTATATTCCAGAACATAACATAGTTGAAGAGACTCCCAATGTTTCTTTTGATGAATCCATGTTTACTACTAATGTAAAAGGATCATCTTGGTTATTTGACATAGATGCATTAACGGAATCATTTAACACTGGTTATCTGATCAATGCAGGTGTTGCGGATACATGCTATCCATTTATACCTCCAAGCTTGAATGAAGTGCCCTGACAGCTGACCCACCACGTGCACAACTTTCAACTGCACCTCAGCAAGAATCAAGTCAGCAGCATGAAGTTACATCTGTAAATACATCCGCAGATGCATCAGTATCGCAGATGTAAGTCCTGTCTCAGCTGCTGAACTAAGGGATAAAGAGGTGTTAAATCAACAACCATGCCTGCAACACAACAATGTTCATCCATGGATGGTGATGCATCTTCTACGGAAGTACAAAATGCGTCCGTAGATGCTGCAGTTACTCCTGCGGAAGAACAAAATGCTGCTTCCGTAGAACCTCCTGCGGACGAACAAAATGCTGCTTCCGTAGAACTTCCTGCGGAAGAAGACAAAGCAGCAACTCACACACAAGCTGATCCAAATGACCATGAGCCTTTTTATTATTTCATCGACTCAACTTCTCAGTTGACACCATCTGCTTCAATGGGTTTCTCAAACTTAGACTCCACAGTTCCAGTTGATGCTGTCTCAACAAGCAGAATCCACAAGGCTCATCCAACAGACAATATCATTGGAGATCTGAATATAAAACTATAAGGAACAAAGAGGTGTGGCAAACATCTGTTTGTTCACCTGCTTCTTGTCCCAAACAGTTCCTGCAAACATTACAGCTGCACTAAAAGACAACAGCTGGATTGAGGCTATGCAAGAAAAGCTACAACAATTCAGAAAACAAAAGGTGTGGACTCTTGTAGACTTGCCTACAGGTCAACATCCAATTGGAACACGGTGGTTATTCAAAAACAAGCTGGATGACAGAGGTATCATCGTGAGAAACAAGGCTAGGCTCATTGCTCAAGGATATACCCAGGAAGAGGGAATAGACTATGATGAAGTCTTTGCACCAGTTGCCAGGATTGAAGCTATAAGGGTTTTCCTAGCCTATGCCTCCTTCAAAAAGTTCACAGTCTATCAAATGGATGTGAAGTGTGCTTTCCTCTATGGGAAAATTGATGAAGAAGTCTATGTTGCTCAACCCCCTGGATTTGAAGACCCTGATTATCCACATAGAGTATACAAGCTTGATAAAGCTTTGTATGGTCTTCATCAAGCACCCAGAAAGTGGTATGACACACTATCATCCTTCCTGCTGAAGAATGGCTACAAGAGAGGAACATTGATCAGACACTCTTCCTCAAACATGAACATCAAGATCTTTTGGTGGTTCAAATATATGTTGATGACATAATATTTGGATCAACCAACAGAAGCTGTGCCAAAGCTTTGAAGACTTAATGAAATCTGAATTTCAGATGAGCTCCATGGGAGAATTGACATTCTTCCTTGGCTTACAAGTTCATCAGAAACCAGATGGCATTTTCATCAATCAAGAAAAGTACATTCATCAAATTTTGAAGAAGTACAATCTTGCTGATTCCACTTCATGCAAGACACCAGCATCAACAATAGACAAGATTATGCCTGACCCTGCTGGAAAATCTGTAGATCAAAGATTGTATAGATCAATGATCGGTTCTTTAATGTACTTAACTGCCAGTAGACCTGACATCATGTTTGCTGTTTGTGTTTGTGCCAGGTATCAATCAGACCCAAAGGAGTCCCATCTGAATGCTGTAAAGAGGATTTTCAGATACCTGAAAGGCAAACCTGCATTGGGACTTTGGTATCCCAAAGATGGAGATTTTAGCCTCTACTCCTACTCAGATAGTGACTATGGAGGGTGCAACAACAACAAAAAATCCACAACTGGTGGATGTCTGTTTTTAGGACCAAGACTTGTTTCATGGCAGTGCAAGAAGCAAACAAATGTATCTGTATCCACAGCTGAAGCAGAGTACATAGCTGCTTCAGCAGGTTGCTCTCAAGTACTTTGGTTGCAGAACCAATTACTTGATTATGGTTACAATTTCCTTCATACACCAATTCATATTTTGATAATTCAGCTGCTATGTTTATAACTGCTAACCTAGTTCAACATAGTAAAACAAAACATATTGAAATCAGATACCATTTTCTGAGAGATTGCTCTGAAAAGGGTCTAATCAAGTTAGTCAAAGTAGACACAACCAATCAGCTTGCTGATTTGTTCACTAAAGCATTTGATTCTGTTAGATTTAATTTTCTGATAGAATCTTTGGGGATGATTAACTTAGAATAAATCAACAAAAGCATATGACTGACTTTGTGAGGAGTAATCGTTAAGGATAACTTAAGTGTCTGATAGAACATCTATACATGCATTATATTAGGGAAATGATAGTAGACTATACTTGGTTATTAAACAAAAACTCAATCTGACTTATATCATACTGATATGTGAGTAGGTTCATCTTGAGTGGAAACAAAGCTAAGAGCATGCCAAACTAAAAGCATCAGGTAACTGTCTGTGAGGATTCCATTTGAGAATCAGGAAGGTATGTTCTCTCCTGATGTGATCAAATCACTTACACAAGCACACTATGTAAAATACCTTATAATCTTCTATCTTTGCAAAGTCATATTCCCTCTGTGTTGTATGAACAAAGACCTGGGAATGTGATTAACAAGTGTGATCTTCATTCTCCCTCTGTTTTGTGTAAACAAAGACCTGGGTTAAAGTTCACCTCTGTTTTACGAAAGTTTTTGTTTGTTTGTTTATTTCAGCTCTAAAAAGGAATCACTTGTGATCTATTGTACATCAAGTCAAAGAGCTTCAACATCAAAGCATTCATGAGACTGTACTATGTCTCAAGATAGAACTTATAACTTAATGTACATAGTCATTAAGTGTGAATGTAGTGATTTGCCTCACCTACGGAAGACATACTCTAATGATAATTGAATGTGGGACCCATGATTGCTACTGATTAACAAACTTCACAACATGATAAATAGCATGCCTAGTTGATACAATACTCATGTTTGAATTTAAGTGGATCTATATACTTGCAATCAGGTGTGTATTGAATCAACTAATCAACATCAGCAGAAGCCAAGTTATAGTATGATCCCTCTATATATATATGCATGCATGTAACTATTTAAGCCAGATGTTTAATTGTCCTCTTAACTGAATTTCTCTCATTTAGACTGTCATATGCCTGTCATGCCTGTTTACAACTTAAATTTATGATAAATGTAACAGTCTCACATTAATCACAAATTTAGGGGGAGTAGTTCATGCATGAAAAACAATAAAAGCTGATAATTGATTTGAATTACTTTGAAGGAATTGGAACTTGAGCACTAACTTGAATGCAGGATACAGGAAACTTGCTTTCCTGTACTTAATTGCCATGCAAATAAAGTCACAATGTCCAACATCAACATTTGATTCTACTCAGTAGATATCATACATTTAAAGTTTTAAAACTTTTATGTTCCGCAGAAGTTTCAGTAATACCTCTCATCCGTAGAAGTATTATGTGATTTCTGATTCAGCAGCAAAACAAATGCATTGCTTGAACTTATACATCCACAGATGTTAAGACATCCGCAGATGTAAGGTTCCGCAGATGTTGACATCCGCAGATGTAAGGTTCCGCAGATGTTGACATCCGCAGATGTCAAGGTTCGCAGATGTTCTGCGGAAGAAGTAATGCATTCTAAATAAACTTGGTATGCGGATAGGAATGAATGGGAGTGGGCCCAACATAATTAATAAAAGAAATTAATGTGTTCGCCTATAAATAAGGTTTCTGACTCTTAGAATTATTTTTATAGAGCACTTATTCACTTTTAACCTAGAAAATCACCCATTTTCCCTCTTTTTCAAAATTTCAAAATATCCGTTCCAAGAACACATTATCAACATTATCCAGTAATCGATTACCGTTACTGCGAAGGTAAATCATGTCTTAAACATCAGTACGGAACTGGTTAATCGGTTATTGCCATTAAAACGATTCAACTGCATGTTTTCTAACTTGATTTTCTTTACAGATGGCCAATAGATTCTCTAAAGAACATAATGTGTGCGCGTTCTTAAACGCTGATGATCCTGCGGCGGAAGGATGTCGAGATATCATAAGATATCTCCGACGATCCAGGCTTTTCTACGCCTTGACGGCTGAGCCTGTGATCCATCAGGCACATAATCGATTTCTGAAACTCAGCACGAGTTTAAGAACAAGGTGATGAGGAAGTGATTGTGGCTGAGATTTTGAATGAGCGTCTTCGAATCACTGAAAGCACCATACGAAGATGCCTGGAACTGGGTGATAGAGAGATAGGTCACCCCGATGTATTCGAGAATGAATATATTGAGAAAATATTCAACCTGATGGGGTATGATGGTGATTACGAAAAGGGGAAATCAAAAAGGGTAGGCTGTGCAAACCGTACAGATTCTTGTGCCATACCTACCTAAAGTGCATGTCAAACAGGAAGTCGGGGCTCGACAGATTCTCTCGGCACATATCATCTGGAATCATTGGGATATTCGAGGGGAGAATTTATAACTACGCCAAATACATCTTTAACTGTCTGAGTGAACAAGTCAAACTGCAGAAGAATGACAAGATGTACATGTTTCCGAGATTCCTGCAACTGGTGATCAACTTAGAACTACCAAGGTTGGACAGAGTTGGCAATGTGTTTGTTCAAGCACACTTGAGCAAATCTGTGCTAAACAAGCTTAGTGGGAAGTACCAGGGTCGAGATATGCCAATGTTCGCACATGTAGTAGATCCCCAAGCAGACCTTCCACAAGAGTT
Organism: Flaveria linearis; assembly: GCA_024085815.1. Taxonomy (NCBI): domain Eukaryota; kingdom Viridiplantae; phylum Streptophyta; class Magnoliopsida; order Asterales; family Asteraceae; genus Flaveria; species Flaveria linearis. The sequence goes on along the minus strand of CM044007.1, from coordinate 56,777,790 downwards.
GGCTTGGGCAGATGAAGCAGAGTCATCTGCTGATTCTGCACAAGCATCTCACTCACCACTCCAAACACCACCACACCAACACCACTCACCAACCCAAACTCCACCACTCCAACATCAAACACCTAGCCAAACACCCCCTCAACAATCACAATCACCAACAAGCTTGAACACCCAACCAATCTCCCCAATTCATCAACATCAATCACCTCTACTAATATCCTCATCATCCACCAAAAACACTCAGCTGATATCTCCAGCCCAACAACAATCACCATCAGCTTCTCAGTCATCATCTCATCACACTCAACCTCTCTCTCCACTAAACATTCAATCCCCTGTACTACCACCACCAGAATCACCAAAACATGCATCACCGGAAAGTGCTGGCACTGAACCATTTGAGATAACTGAGTCTGTACACTCTGTACACTCAGGAGACACAAAGATATTATCTCAAGCCAGCACTGTTCCCTTCTCACCCACACACACAGAAGAACAAGTGTCATCAGCCCATACTGAACCAACTTCATTGAAAGATGAACAAATTGCTGATGAGCACGGGGAAGTACAAGGATCTGCTCAGGATGTCATTGCATACCATGAAGATGACTTGAGTGACAGTGACATTCCTGTGAGCAAGAGCTTTTTGGTTGCTAAGTACAACAAGTTAGTACTCAAATCAAACAAGCGAAAAGAAAGAATTCAAGAGCTGAAAGGTGTAATTAAAGAAAAAGATGAAGAGCTGATGAAGAAAGATGCTAGACTAAAACGGCTGAGAGAAGATGCTCTAAGCAACAATGAAGTTATTGATGCATTGTTGCAAAGACAACAAGAGTTGGAGGCTTCTTTAAAGACTGAGCAAAATGATAAAGCTGAACTGATCAAACAGAAAGATGCAGAAATAGAAGAGCTGAAAAAAAGATATCTGCTCTGAAAACAAAAGAAGCTCCAAGTGCTGAGCAACCAAACCCGTCGGGTGAAGCTGCTAAGCAAATGATTTCATACACCCGGAAAAGAAAATACTTTGGAGCAACTCAAAAGAAACCTGAAGATGAAAGCTTACCAAAAAGACCAAAACTTCCATCCCCTGCACCTACACCTTCAGTAGATGTGTCTAATGTGAAGGTATCATCCGTAGATGATGATGATAGTGATAAAGAGTGGGAGGAGTTGAAAAGAATGGAGTCCCCCACTGGTGAAAAGGGAGGAAAGGCCGATGATCTTCTAACAACAGCAGACATCATGGAAGAGAGGCCTGATTCTAGCATGTTTATGACCCTCATCAACCATGGTTTTCCATATGACATGGTTGAGAGGATGAACACTTCTGAAATGAAGAATGCTCTGAAAGAGTTTGAGTTTGCAAGGTTCACAATCCCAAACTGTGATTATGAAGCCTTTACAACCTTTCAGTCATTGGAGAAGATCAAGAAGGATCTGGGCCACAGTGACACAGCCAAACTTACAAAGTACAATATGACTTGCTGGTTACAGATCCACAACTACAAACCGCATGAGCTTAAAGGCAGAACCACTAGAGAATTGCGGAGGATGATGGAGCATGTGATGAAGGTGGAATTAGAAACTGGTGTCAAGTTCAGAACCACTGCTCCACATCCAAAAGAACAACAAACTAAACTTGCTGCTGATCCAATAACAGTTGAACCAAAAGATCAGCACAAGGAAAAAGAAACACTGATCAGAGAGCCAAGGGCAGTGATCTCCGGAAAGGTATGGCCTCTGGGAACCACAGTTCGAGAGATCACAGAGAAGAAATCAACTCTCATTGAACTGTATGACCATATCACAACTCCCAGTTCTGCGGAAGAACACAGGATTATGGCCTGGAAATATGATCCAGACTGGGATTGTGCAATAATAAAAAGGACATCTGGAAGGATTCAATACTTCCATGATGTGTCAGCTCTGCTTAGCCTTCCGGAACAAGATATCAGGGATTTGCAAAGCATCCTAATATCTAACTATCCAATTCATCTCAGGGGGAGAGACTTCTTTGGAGCTGTAAATGGTATGAAGACCAGGTTCATTGATGATGTGCTGACACAAGCAAAGAAAGATGATAAAGAGCATATCAGAATCAAACAAATCAGGAAAAGAAGAACAGCTGAAGTCTCATCCCTTGTAGATGAAGACATGCTAAAGAGAGTTGGATGTAATAAAAACTCAGATACCATCAAAAGCATAAAGGAAATCAGTTCACTTATCCTATCACAGAATGGGGATATGTTGAAAAGACCAAAGAGATGGTATTGCTGAGAAATGCTGATGGGAAGAATGCTGATAAGATCAGGATCTTTGATCCAATTGAGATAAAGATGCTGCATCCTAGCTACACATCATACCTTCACGACAAATTCTTCCCAAAGCTAACAGATGAAAAAGCCCAGAATGATCTCTGCCTGTACGTGCACATGATACAAGTTATTGATAAACTGCATGCAAAGGCACACAAGAGAAGGAGACATGAGGCTGGGCTACTGAAGGGGACAACCATAGCTGAAGTGTCTGAGCTCAGAATCTCAGAAGAAGATGAATTAGAGATTGTACATAATGATAGTGTAGTGGAAACACTCACTACGGAAGAAGATGTTTTGGGTCTGAGCTATGACACGTTGAAGAAGATCAGCAGGATGCAGATCAAGTACAAGTACGATGATCAGAAGACTGCTGTATCTTACTTCTATAATAAAATGATAGTAAGAGTCAAGGAACTAGCAGTTTTGAAAGACTGATTACTAGTAGCTAAGCCTAAGGGGGAGTATTGTTAGATCTAGATTGTATAGGGCTAGATCATTTTTGTATAGGCTTAGTACTTGAAAATCAAGTCTTGTAATTAATATTTGTAACAGTCAAAATATATATATATGTGCTTTGAATCTATAGGATAACCCCATATATATGTGTGTTGATTTGTGACTTGACAGGGAAAAACAATATACTTGGACGGATTCCTCGAATTGACCAAGTGTAAGAAACATCTATGGATGAACAATTTTGTTAATCCGTAGATATGTTTCTTACAAGACCAAATGACCAAGTGAATGTTCCTGCGGATGATCAAGTACCGTGAAGTGAAGACTCCTACGGAAGAAGGATTTCCTACGGAAGAACAACTCTGCTACGGAAGACCAATTCATCTACGGAAGAACAAAAGTTCTGCGGATGACAAGACTCCTGCGGAAGATCATTATACTTGTACGATTGCAACTATCAAGAAGTCAAACAAGTCAACACAATCAATAACAAATCCCGAGAGATCCGGTGTTTCCTAAGCCGACTCAAATCATCTATAATATGAGTCCTAGGTTTCACATCTCGAGAACACAATCAATCATCATTGCGGCTGTCAAGAGTTCATTGTGCAACCCTAGCTGCCGTCACATCAACATCAAACATTATTCGATTCGTAGAATTCGTTGTTCATAGTTATCAGTTATTATTCTTTTGTAATCATTACCTTATAGTTAATGAAATACATTTGAATTATTATTGATTTCGCATTTATTGTGTTTCTGTGGTTGTGTTCATCATTAATCATTAAAACAATTAAAGGTCAATTAGTGATAATTCCGCGATCATTAAATTGATTTATTTTAATACTGATAATTCTGAATTGAGATCCTTGGATTCACAATGATCAATCAACCAAAAGTGTAGTTTTATTGCATAATCAACTTTAAACAACATACATACAACCTAACAAACATGTGAACAACATCAAAACATCAAAATATCAAAATTTCAGCCTATTGAACACCAATTTCGTAGCTATAGGTTCGGCCCTATCAAGAATCCCACAAAACATCAAGACTAACCTTTAATTCAAGTGCGTACTTGTCAATGAAGGTCCAATTCGCGTTCTATGGCTTGAAATCGAACAAAACCATGAAGAATTGAAGGTTGAAGGCTGAAAAACGCAGAGAAGAGGGCTGGAGATGGCTGCAGGTCGGTCATGGGTGTTTGGGTGGGGTTTGGGTTGTTTTATTTTAGCCAATTTAGCTTTATACCCCCTCTAAACTTGCATTTTGTTATTTTTATAAAAATTAAGTTTTTAACTATTTGTAATGTGTTTTTAACTTAATAATATTAACATATAAACTAATGGTAACCCTTAGATATTTTATTTTGTAAAAACACAAGACATACGAAATAACACGCGTGTTTCCGCGTTACGCGATAAAATTCCCGAATAGTCTTTAAATCGCGTAAACACATAAGCATAACACAATAATCCTCTAATCAAGTAGATCATTATTAAATTAACATTATTAATTATTATTAGGTCACCAACGTCAAACGACAACTAGTGTGTGCTTACGACGCGTGTATGTAAAACTTAACGGAACTAACGGAGTTTGGTAACGGAAAATCACCGGATGTCACATTATCCCCATGTTGAAAGAATTTTCGTCCCGAAAATTGCGTTACATGGTGAGAGTGTTCCATCACACGGTGAGAGTGTTCTATCACTGGTCTACTGCATTGGCACGCAGAAATCGAAATCGAGTGAGTTTTGGATGAGTTATGACATCATCCCCATGTTGAAAGAAATTTCGTCCCGAAATTTAAATCAATACCGTTGTTTGCAGGCATCATCTCGAACAGTTGAGGGTACTTAAGCTTCATTTGATCCTCACGTTCCCACGTGAATTCCGGTCCACATCGCGAGTTCCAACGAATTTTGACTGTAGGTATTTTGCTCTGCTTAAGTGTTTTCATCTCACGATCCATCACCTCGACGGGTTCTTCAATAAAGCGCAATTGGTCATCCACTTGAACGTCTTCTAGTGGCACAATTAGTGTCTCTTCAGATAGACACTTCTTCAGATTGGAAACGTGAAACACATCATGGACTCCACTCAGTGAATCAGGTAAGGCTAGCCGATAGGCCACTAGACCTATCCTTTCCAATACCTCAAATGGTCCAACATACCTCGGATTTAGCTTTACTCGCTTGCCAAACCGAACTACGCTTTTCCACGGTAAGACTTTCAATAACACTTTGTCGCCAATTTGGAATTCTAGAGGTTTCCGTCTCTTGTCAGCATAACTTTTCTGTCTATCTCGCGCTGCTGCCATACGATTCCGTATCTGCACAATCTTCTCAGTGGTTTCATGTATTAGCTCGGGACCCGTTAGTTGACTATCACCAATTTCAGCCCAGCAAACTGGTGATCGACACTTTCTTCCATACAAAACCTCGAAAGGTGCTGCCTGTATGCTAGTCTGATAACTGTTATTATAGGAGAATTCCACCAAAGGCAGGTGAACTTCCCAATTGTTCCCGAAGTCAATCACACAAGCATGTAGCATATCCTCCAAAGTCTGTATGGTACGCTCACTCTGTCCGTCGGTTTGTGGATGATAAGCAGTACTCATATCCAATCGTGTACCCAGAGATTTTTGTAGTGATTGCCAGAAATGTGACGTGAAGCGAGCGTCACGGTCAGAAATAACTGAGATCAGTACACCGTGTCTCGAAACGATTTCTTTAAGATACAGTCGGGTTAGTTTCTCCATCTTGTCTGTTTACTTGATTGCAAGGAAGTGAGCGGACTTCGTCAACCGATCTACAACGACCCAGATTGTGTCACAACCGGTATTAGTCCGGGGTAATTTCGTGATAAAATCCATAGAAATTTGTTCCCATTTCCACATTGGTATCTCGGGTTGTTGTAACAGTCCAGATGGTTTTTGGTATTCGACCTTGACTTTTGAGTAGGTCAAACACTTGCTCACATACGTAGCTACATCTGCCTTCATGTTAGGCCACCAATAGTGCGCCTTTAGATCATGATACATCTTGTCAGATCCAGGATGTATAGAGTATTTAGACTTGTGTGCCTCGCTCATAACCAAATCCCTTAGATTTCCATAAACAGGCACCCAAAGTCTATCCATGAAGTACCAAATTCCATCCTCTTTCACTACTATTTTTTATCCATTCCCCGTAATGACTCGGAAACAATGTTTTCCTCTTTCAAGGCTTCTATTTGTGCTTCCTTAACTTGTGCGGGCAGATGGGTACTGATTGTAAGCTGTAAAGCTCGCACCCGCCTGGGTTTAACTGTTTCTTTTCAGCTTAATGCATTGGCAACCACGTTCGTCTTTCCAGGATGGTACTTGATAGCGCAATCATAATCATTCAAAGTTCCACCCAACGCCGCTACCTCATATTCAACTCTTTTTGCTCAAAGATGTGCTCAAGACTCTTGTGATCGGTATAGATAGTACATATGGTACCGTACAAGTAATGTCTCAAAATCTTCAAGGTAAAAACTACTGCACCCAATTCCAGGTCATGGGTGGTATAGTTCTTCTCGTGAACCTTCAGTTGTCTCGAGGCGTAAGCTATCACTTTGTCGCGTTGCATCAGGACAGAACCCAATCCTTGAATGGATGCATCACAATACACCACGAAATCATCTGTTCCCTCTGGTAGTGCCAATATCGGTGCACTACAGAGTTTCTGTTTTAATAGCTGAAAAGCCGCCTCTTGACTTTCACCCCATTTGTATGTCGTTCCTTTGTGGGTTAAAGCTGTGAGAGGTTGTGCAATCTTAGAAAATCCCTCTATAAATCGTCGGTAATATCCTGCTAACCCCAGAAATTGCCTTACCTCGCTCGGTGTTTTGGGTATAGCCCAATTCTTTATCGCCACAATCTTGGCAGGATCAACATGTATACCCTTCTCATTAACGATATGACCTAGGAACTGCACTTCACGTATCCAAAAGTCACACTTAGAGAATTTAGCGTATAGTTTCTCATTCTTCAGTAATTCCAAGATTAATCGTAGATGCTCTTCATGGTCCTCTTGGTCTTAGAGTATATCAGTATGTCATCGATAAACACAATAACAAACTGATCAAGATAGGGTTTGCACACGTGATTTATGAGGTCCATGAACACCGCAGGTGCATTGGTCAACCCAAAAGGCATGACCAAGAACTCGTAATGACCATAACAAGTACGGAATGCGGTTTTGGAGATGTCTTCCTCACGGACTCTGAGTTGATGATAACCAGACCTCAAGTCGATCTTCGAATAATAACTTGATCCCTGAAGCTGATCAAACAAATCGTCAATACGAGGTAGAGGGTATCGGTTCTTGACTGTGACTTTGTTTAATTCTCTATAATCGATGCACATTCGGAACGTGCCATATTTCTTCTTAACAAAGAGAACAGGGGCTCCCCAAGGTGATGTGCTAGGTCGAATAAAGCCCTTATCTAAAAGCTCCTGAAGTTGTGATGACAACTCCTGTAGTTCGTTCGGTGCTAATCGATAAGGTGCTCTAGCAATCGGGGCTGCGCCCGAAGTCAGTTCAATTTGGAATTTCACTTGACGATGAGGTAGTAGTCCAGGAAGATCCTCTGGAAACACCTCTGGAAAGTATCGTACCACGGGAATGTTTTCTATTTTTCTTTCCTCTGGTTGCTTATCGGTGACGAGTTCCAGAATAGCCAAACGGCCTTTTCGCAATAACTTTTGTGCTTTCATGTAAGAGATAATGCCCATCACTGCACCACTCCTATCACCTCGGACTGTAAGGATTTCGTCACTAACAGGGATTCGTATGATTTTCTCGTGACATATGACTTCCGCTTGCTTATTAGAGAGCCAATCCATGCCTACCATAACGTCGAAACTTCCTAGTGTAACAGGCATAAGATCTATAGCGAAAGTATGACTAGCTAGTTCTATCTTACAATCTTTAAGGATGTGTGTTACATGGATTTGTTTACCGTCAGCCAATTCTACGGTATATTTGGATTCTAAGGCAGAAGGAATATCACTTAGAAGGCTATAGAACTTTAAGGATATGAAACTCCTATCGGCTCTAGTATCAAACAGTACTGTAGCAAAACATCCATTGACAGAGAACCTACTAGTAATAGTTGTAGGGTCATTTAGAGCCTCACCTGAGCCAATGACGAAGGCTCTCCCTTTGGCTCCAGTATTATTACCACCATTTCCATTGCCTTTTCCATCATTGTTGTTGTTGCCTTGATTGTTGTTTTGACCATTGCCATTACCGTTTTTTCCTCAGCTGCAGGCAGTTTCGCCTGTAGTACCCTTCTATCCCATATTCATTGCAACCCTTTGGGGTCTCATGAGGTTGCTGTGGCTTCCTAACCAAATCACCACGGCAATCCTTGGCCAAATGTTCCATTTTGCCACACCGCTGACACTTGTAATTATCACATCTTCCAATATAATGATAGTTTCACCGCGGGCACCTAGGTTGTTTACCACCCTAACCGCTCGGTCCTTGATTGTTCGAGGTTGACTGGTTGAAATTATGATTGTTGTCGAACCTCCTTTGTTGTTATTGCGGTGGTTGTTGCTGAGATTGATGTTGACCACCGGACGATGATGCTCTATTGTTGTTGTTGGTGTTGGAGGCATCCCACTTCCTCTTGTTGTTGGGCACGCTCGCCACAGCGCCCTATTTTGGTAACCGTCCTTGCTCCACAGCTTCATTAGTTAGTTTGTGGGCTAGGCGGATAGCTTGCTGGATAGTAGCCGGGTTGGAGGAAGTCACCATACTCCTAATCTCTGGCACCAATCCCCGGATGTAGTGTTCCACTTGCTTGTGCATCTCGTTTACCATTCCTGGACATAGGGTAGCCAGTTCATGAGTTCTTGTGGTATAAGCCTCGATCTCTGAACCTTGCATTTTCAGCTGCCAAAATTCCATTTCCAGCTTTTGGACTTCGCTTCGAGGACAGTACTCCTCGGTCATCATATCCTTAAACTCATTCCAAGGGAGTTCATTTGCCATGGCTTGCCCCAGCATCTGCACTTGAGCATTGCACCAAGACAATGCAGCACCATCCAACGCCCCGGTAGCGTATTTCACCTGGTCAGCAGGTGGATAGTTACACTTTGAGAACATGGACTCCGCCTTCTCAAACCACCTTACCAACCCTACAGCTCCCTCGGTTCCACTATAGGTGTGAGCTTGCAGTCCATAAAGGACTTGTAGGTACACGCTGGTGGTCCTGCTGGCTGTCCTATTTGGGTAGCAGCTACCGCTGCCTAGACTTGTGCATTTATTAGAGCAGCCAATTCCGCAGGGGTCATATTAATAGTACCGGCGCCTTGGTCACCGGCACCTTGGTCACCGGCACCACGTCCACGCCCGCGTCCTCGTCCTCGACCACGTCCACGTCCTCGGGCATCCATTATTCACTTTACATTCACAAATACAATAGTGAGTAATATCAAACCTATTTATCTCATTGAAGTATAGTGAACAATAAGAAAATAATGAATTCGTCATCACCACAACATTTATAAAAAAATAATAACAAAAGGTAAATAAATTTGCAAATGAGTCACAAATTATTTATCAATGTCAAAATTTGAGTTTGTTGTTCGGGTGGAGAAACAACTCTTCCCACATGGGTTCCAAAATAAAGAAACGCTACATAGTCCAAATCGTTTAAAGGAATTAGAATAGAATCATTCAACAATGTCGTGCCGTAGTGTACAGACATCGCTCGTGAGTCGCCGGACCTGGTGTTGTTCCGTGTCCAGTGCTACCACCAATGCAGCAATCACCTGCTCGTTGGACTACACCGTCCTCGGGAGTGAAGGTAGTGGTTGCTCGGTGTTGGTCCTAGTTCTAGGTCTCGGTGTTGGTACACGTTCCCTATACATGAGGTGATCTACGAACTCAGGGTAGAAACTCCAGTCTCGTGGAGGGTCGCGTTCAGGTGGCACAAACGATTGATCCCAGTCAAACTCACCTCGCGGGTAATCCAAACGAGGCCAGTCAAGTCCATCGTCGGGTACTGGTCCCGGAGGTGGGGACTCTGATCGGGTGGGTAATGCTGGTCGTTTACCAGTGCTCTCGATGAAGATGCCATGCTGTAGAGAGTGTGATTTGTGTATGCCAATGAGTATACAGTAGAAAAATCAGGAACAAGTAACTAACTAACTGTGTACGGTTATAGTCTAGTGTGTATGCAACCTAGTTCTCTATAACCAATGGCTCTGATACCAATCTGTCACACCCTCAAATTCCACGTGCGGAGTTTTACCGCGAGGCGTGTGAACAAACCAGGATCACAGTCAATAGTTACTCAGAACGACTCTATATGCTACGTTTAACATAACAAACCAAACCAGAGTTCAAACTTTAAAAATCATGCGGAAGCGTATAGTAGATAAAACAAACCCAAAACATGTAAAAGTACCGTATGGCAAAACAAGTGCCAACCAAATATTTTAAACCATAAACAAAAGACGAGTAATTATGTTTGAAGTTTAAATCTCTAATATGCATGCTGACTCGTGTAGTGCTCCTATCAGCAGTCCAGATTAATGACCTGAGAATAGCATACTAAAAGTCAACGCATGGTTGGTGAGTTCAAGAGTTTGCGTATAAACATAACAGTTTATCAATAGTGTATAAATAAGCATGTGCATTGTAATAGATAGCTAGTCCATTAATAAATTGATATTAATACATAGTGATTTCGACATTGAAGCTGACTGTGTTATGTTTGCCTCCCGTCACGACTTCACCATATCGTGACGAATAATCATAGGAAAAATTGCACCCGGTTGACCTCGAGTCACACAGGTGGGGCTCGTCAGACCCAGTAGTACTACCCAAGTTTCCCCGCTATCCAATATTAACAATTCGAAAGTGTGAGGACTTTATCATGGTAAACAGCACCATATTAATATCATACACATCTTAAATATAAAAAGCGTTTGTAACATTACCAGTATGCTATCTCCCCCAAAGAGATTTAGTAAAACAGTGGGGCATGAACTCACCTGATACGCGTATTGAGTACTAGAGTTACTTGAAAGAAAAGTGAACAGTCAACCCTCAGAGGTTACCTAGATCACGTAAGTACATGAGTTTGTGTAAACAGTGAATATGAGAAACCCTAAGTGCACCATAACCAAGGACTCAAGGTTTTAGAAGAATAGACATGTTTGATCCAGTTGACTCGTTTGACCCGTTGGTGACATTATGTGTTGTAAACCATTTAAACAGACATGAACATATATCATACAAGTCATATAAGTTCTTAGTATCTAGCATACTCAGTGTGTTCATAACACAACTAGTATATCATATAACAGGTTAGATCATGCATAACCTACTTATATAACCTATAATTATGATTTAGCACATATGGGTCAAAATAGATAATCTACCAAATAATCATCCATACTAATCACAACACTTTCAATATGTCCAATACATACCACATACATCAATATGATCAATTTCCAGTCCCAAACATGATGGCCTAGTTACTAATCAACATACCAAACATGATCATCAAAGTGCATAAATCACCCAATAACCTACTAAACATTTCATACCACCCAAATCTCAGATTCTAACACATTAGGCATCCACAACAAGCATTCTAGCATGATCCTAATGTCATGAACATGTCAAATTTCCAATATCCAATGTTCATCCAAATATAGTTTCCATTTTGGAAAAGTTTATCCCAAAACCTACTAAACACCCAATGAACATACAATTCATCAATAATACTATTTCAAGTTCATAACAACATCCAAGGATGATCAACAACATCAAACCAACCTAATTCATCAATTTATATCTAAAAAGTTTCTACTTTTGGCAATATATGAACAACAACATCCAACCTAAGATTTCTAGCATTTATAGAATCAATCTAGCATTCATATCATAATCCCAATATTCATACAACATCATTAACACCCTAATAACACCAATTCATCCTTGAATTATCAAGTTCATACACAAAAGTTACTATTTTTAGTAACCTATGAACAAAGTTCTCAATTCACCAATTTCTTGCATGATTCATGTTTCCTAGCATTCATACTAACTAATTAATATCCAAACAACATCAAACAACAATCAATTCCATAAAAGCCCTAAAATTTTCGAATTAGGGTTCATGTACATCAAGGTTCATGATCAATCAACCAAAAGTGTAGTTTTCTTGCATAATCAACTTTAAACAACATACATACAACCTAACTAACATGTGAACAACATCAAAACATCAAAATTTCAGCCTATTGAACTCTAATTTCGCAGCTATAGGTTCGGCCCTATCAAGAATCCCACAAAAACATCAAGACTAACCTTTAATTCAAGTGTGTACTTGTTAATGAAGGTCCAATTCGCGTTCTATGGCTTGAAATCGAACAAAACCATGAAGAATTGAAGGTTGAAGGCTGAAAACCTCAGAGAAGAGGGCTGGAGATGGCTGCAGGTCGGTCATGGGTGTTTGGGTGGGGTTTGGGTTGTTTTATTTTAGCCAATTTACCTTTATACCCCCTCTAAACTTGCATTTTGTTATTTTTATAAAATTAAGTTTTAACTATTTGTAATGTGTTTTTAACTTAATAATATTAACATATAAACTAATGGTAACCCTTAGATATTTTATTTTGTAAAAACACAAGACATACGAAATAACACGCGCGTTTTCGCGTTACGCGATAAAATTCCCGAATAGTCTTTAAATCGCGTAAACACATAAGCATAACATAATAATCCTCTAATCAAGTAGATTATTATTAAATTAACATTATTAATTATTATTAGGTCACCAACGTCAACGAAAACTAGTGTGTGCTTACGACGCGTGTATGTAAAACTTAACGAAAGTAAAGGAGTTCGGGAACGGAAAATCACCCACACCGACCGCGACCACCACCGGCCTTCACACCATCGACGCGACCACCATTGGCCTTCACATTGACGTACGCATTCAACTCATGAACATCTGCAATTCCACCATTGACATTAACACAGAAACGAAGGTATGACTTCTGACCCATATTTCTTGCATTACCTTCGGTTCCGATTACCCCATCAAAATTTTGGCATTCTTTCAAGCATTCGAGGGGTTAACGGTATGTATATGTTCGCCCCCTATTCTTATATGTATTTTGTCTTTTGGCAGGCAGGGAAGCACAAGGAACCTTCAATCACCTACCTATTGTTCTCTCATTTACAGGTACTACTTACTTTTCTCTTTCTTCGCTTTTCTTCACTGCTTCATTTGAGGATTTGTTTGTTGTTTCATGTAATTAAACAAGCCTAATGTGATTAAATTGATATCGTTCATTGTTGACTTATAATCCACTGATTCTTACACTATATTTCTGCTTAAAGTGTGTGAAAGACTATGCATATGTTATTTTGGTGTTCGACTGTTATATTATTGGCAAGCTTTGACCATGTTTCAAATGTAAAGTTCTAGGCTTCTGTAGATGACATTTTGTTCCATTAATTACACTTCATAAGTTAGGTCATATGACAATAACTAAATGGGTTCAACTGTTATACTATTTTTTCTCCTTTCTTGAATCTGTAGCGATACTACATTTGAATTTCTTGATGGGTAGGCAGAGTAGGTGATTACTTCCTTAATAGTTGCAATTGAGCTCCTGAGTTACTGAATTGTACACCCTGTTGTCTTGATTTGCTATCCTTACTACCTGATTGGGTCACCGTGAAACGAATCATAAGTTGATTTGCTATCATTACTACCTATATAGGAAAAAGATTTCAAACATAACTTAAGATGTTATTATTTAAAGATGAGATTAATTTAAATTAAGATCATCTGTTTGTCTTAATTGATAGAGCTAAGAATTATGATCATCTAACCTTCACTGTTGAGTAGAGTTCTACCAAATATGTTTTGTAATAGAGTTCTACCAAATAGAGGAAAGACTTGCCTCCACATACCCCTCCCAGAACCTGCTCTTCAACGGGATACCTCACGGTTGGCTTAATAACATATATTATTCCTAGAACTATAAACATCTCCTTAAACAGAAACAGAATCATTCAAACTACTTTAAAACATTCTAGTACTTAACAATCAAATGATCACTAGTGAGCATGAGGCCTTCTAAAAATATGATGAGAGCTTTTATTAAATGCGGGTAGCCTACATTCCATCCCAAGGAGATCATAGCTCTGGTGAATATGCATGTAAAACTTGACGTGTGTTAAAAAGTCAGGTATACTTTGGGGTTATAGACTTCAGTACATTAGTTATCAATGTTATACATCCTTGTAAAAGAAAGTACATTTAAAAAAGGATAGTACATTTGGTAAACATCATTTAAAATAGTCTTACTAGTGAATACACGTCCTATCTTGTCTTCTTAGTTAACCACAAAAAGATCATTAACCTAGCTAGTCTTCTCAATAAGCCACACCAGGTGCATTAACCTGCCTGGTCCTCTTACTCAATAATACAAGGTGCATTAATCTACCATGTCTTTTTCATAAAGTAGAACATGTGCATTTACCTAGCTTGTCATCTCAGTCAAGCACACGAAGTGCGGCCTACCTTATTTTGCAAAACTTTATACTTGTACTAAATTTTTTTCATTCTATGAAAGCTTTATTCATATTATTAAAATTTAACCTCTACGATTTTGATTGATATTCAAAACCTTTCTTAACCTTCTTTCAAATTAGTCATCGTTTGAAATAACATATGTATTTCTTTATCACAAAAGCATATTATGAAAACATACTTGCAATTTAACAGTATAATTTAACAGTAAGTGATTAAAACCCACTTAGGCAAACATACACATGAACATATGTTTTCGAAGTATACTTTGTATATCAAAACCTTGTAAAACCAATGAATATACGTACATGTCAGGCCTAAAAAATTAAAATGGGAGCATCTAACTAACCGTGGATTATTGAATACCTAAAATTACAACCTTAACGAAGACTTAAGGAAGAACCTAGTGTTAGGCCTACTTAATGACCGTAGATCATTTAAGTTAAAATCTTACTTTGAATGAAGATAATCTAACTTTGAATGAAGATAATCTAACTTTGAATGAAGATTCACTTTAGAACAACATGATTAACAAAACCTTACTTTGAATTGCATAAAAGTCAACAAAAGATGATTCATCTTACTTTATGAGTTCAATGAGAGGGGGGGGGTGTTACTTCTTCCTAGATTAACATTGAGATTAGGGTTAGTTCCTTGTAACACCCCAGATTATTAAGCCTGATTTCATTTTTACATAATTTTCCCAAAATATTCAAATGCAAGTCCTTTCATTTACTTTTTGGCACCAACCATAGTATTATACATGATTACTAAGAATTTTGGATGTTACATAGAGAATAATCAAGATTGTTTCATTTCCACTAGTAACTTCCACATGGCTTGAAGTCGCCTTTGATGCTTCCATTAGACATTAACTTGTGTGATTGTTTTATTCTGAAGTTACTTTCCTTTTCTATCTAGTATTGCCACTGATATCTCAATTTCATTTCTCTTTTAATTCTCTATATCATTAAGTGGTACTTGTTTATCGACCATACAATTTAGCAAGTGTGTTACCTGAAAGGTTGAATGAATTTCACCCAACTCTTCGAGTAATTCTGATGTGCATGTAACAACATGTTCTACATCTCCTCCCATATAGTATTCCATAAGGTGGTATACATATTCTCATGTGATAACTATTAATTATAGGAAAACACTCAAAAGTTTGATTGTTCCTTTTGGATTGATCATTCATTAGGGGAAGATATATCGTATTAACATGGAATTTCGTTCCATCAGTTCACGAAATTAAAAACACCCCTCTTCCCCAAAACTAAATATATAAAAATATAAAAAATCCATTGTACAACAAATACAACACATACTACATGAATTTAAACCCCCCTTCTCACCTTTCTCTTTCATCAAATCCTCATGTTATTGTGTTAGTTTGACTTGTTGCTTTTGAAGACTTTCATTTATGTGAAAGATTTACATAAAGCTTAAAGCATGATGTCTACCTTACCTTTCTTGGCATTTCTTCCCTTCCTCTTGAACGTAAACTAGCTTTGACATGTAAAACATTTTAAATTACCAAAACAACCTAGGTTATGAACGATTTCATTTTACCTATCAAATTCACCTCAACACACTTCACCTTTTTTTCATTCCCTCCCTCAATATCTTGACCATTTCATCATACCCATCATCCCACATATTTCAAGCTTATTTTCTACAAATCAAGAGTGTATTTCAAGTATCATTGTTGAAGACTAAGTGATCTTTGGAGTTTTCAAGCTTCCTACATCCTTTCTTCCGTCTTTTCTTTCTTGATCTTAGTAATAACTCTCCCTTCTTGTTTATATATATTTCATTTTACCATGTTTATCCATCTACTAGTTCATATGTAACAAGCTTCATCCACGAAATTCATTTTCATTAAAAATGATGTGTTTACAAACAATGTGTCTCAAGGATAATATTTCATATAAGAAATTTTTACATAAACTAAATAATGACCATTTGTCTTAAAAGGTAAATATTATATAAGTCCATGTTTGACCAAGTTACTAGTTGATGATTTTACAAAAGTCAAAAGTTATGGTAGAACCTCAAGAAGGCTTCAAATGGATTAAGTTATGTTTATGAGATTTTAGATGTTTTATAAGTACTATTATAAATATTAATGTGTTCTAAAAGTTCTAAGTAGTTAGTGAGTTATATTATGTTATTATAATATGTTGGGTAATGACTAGTTGACATAGATAACACATGACTAAAGTCTTTTAACATTGGATTTGGAATATAAATTTATGAATTTTATAACAATAGATATTATTCTACTTAAAATGATAGGTTAAGACAAGTTGGTAAGTTGATCAATAGATATTTACCTAGGGATTTTTACTATAAATTCTATAAACTTTATAATAAAATAATCATATTTATTAATTTGGAGAACCCCTAGTTCATGTTATGGTAAGGTCCATAATCGTTTAGTAAATAAATAAATAATTGTACAAGTATATATATTTATGAATGGGTTGTAAAAAGATAAAAACTAATGGTTTCCTTAAGTGTTGATATTTCAAATTATTTTGATTAACATAATATAATATTATTTTTACTTATAATATGAGACTATTTCATCAACCTAATTTCAATAAGTACATATGTCAAACTTATAATTATTAGTAATCACTCGAGTCACAACTCTGGTCGAGTCAAAATAATATTTAATTAACCAAACAATATGTCAACTTTAAAATACATGGGTCTCGTACACTTTTCAATGAAATATAATTTATTAGTATTTTCTAACTAATATATATTTCACACTTATCCATCATATATTACCAACAGGTCGTCAAGTCAAACACTTTACTAGCAAGTTATATGAATGAAATAATTACATGCTCTTATTACATGTAGGAGTAATTACTTAGACATAAGTTGTCTTAATTATTCTTGGCCAAACTTAGGTTGGATTTTCCCGAGCACGTTGGATACTTACAAATTTTCATACTCGATCATTCACTTGTCAGGTGAGGTTCACAACCTAATTTCAGCTTGTTTTTATATTAAGGGATATTACATGCAAAGTACTATTTTCAAGGATACAATTACTTGTTAATGATATCACATATTAGATAAGTGTTCATTTATCCATGAAGTCCCCTTTACCAGATCGTTAATTTCATTCCCTAAGCGAGGTAATCATGAATAGTATTGTTAGGTTTGACTACCCCTACCCAAGTTAATTACCCAAACTTTGACCAGAGGTCTAAACAGGTGCATTATTAGCCCGTTCATCTATATGCTTATGGTAGGCATGGGTAGGAGCAATTTATTACAGTTACAGTCTAGCTTTAGTTGTGATGCTTATATAAATTGTAGCATTGTATGTATAACAATCAAAACATGGAAAGGCTTGTGGTCTATCATATTGGTTACTATTACTTTAAAATCGATGAACTTACTAACTTTATGTTGACCTATTTTTCATGCAGGTTTTCTTAGGTAATTGATAAATACATGGATCACTTCGTATTTAGGGCCATTCGTGTTTTGCAAAGAATTTATTTTATTACTAAACTTCCATAATTTAACTCTGAAAAAAATTATGTATTTTAAGTTTATTTGCAATGTATGTTTTACAAAATCATGCAGTAGTCGACCAGTAACTATGACTCCATGATGTTCACACCCTATGGCAAATAGCCATGGTTTCGGGTATGACACCATCCTTTTACTTTAGGAATAGCAGCACCCCAAGCAAAAATGCTCATCAAATGTATCCTTTCTCTTGAAGATCTTGTAGCTATGGCATTACTCTTTCTATTCTGATGGAGCCAAATGATACTAGGCTTTGGTTATATGTTGAGCTCCATGTATCAAGTCAATTTAAAATTCTATCTCTTGATCTGGTGGTAATCTAGATAGGCCCTACTGAAACACATGATACTAGGCTTTTGTTATATGTTGAGCTCCACATATCAAGTAAATTTAAAATTCTATCTCTTGATCTGGTGGTAACTAGATAGGCCCTACTGGAACACATGTGGGTAATTACACATAACGAGAATATCTTCCAGATCTTTTACCTTAGCATAACATACTTTAGATACGTCAAATTAGCTTTACGTCCTCACTTTATGAACTTTTTAGCGATAATCATGGCAATGATCAGAACTTGAAATTATATATACATTATCCTCGTATATTGTAAGTACACTGCATTTTAGACAAATTATCTTCTTTGTACATATAATGTTAGCTTTGTGAATAACTAACTAGCCCATCCATAATACAAAATTCAACCACCCCAGATCATAAGGGATATTTTAACTAGAGACTTGTAACCCCCTAATTATGTATGACAAGCATCTATAGCTTTTGATATTCAAGGAGATTTACCAATTATGGATTCTACTTTAAAGAACTTGTCTACTTTTGTAGCAATTCTATTTATTAATATGAAACTCTTACCTGTACAGGATCAAATAGGATAGAATATACACATCACTAATAAAAACACATACTTGACGCAACATCATGCTCCTTCCTTGCTTCATCTTAATAGATCTTCTAAGCCGAGGCCTTAGTTGTGGGTTTTTCCTTAGTAAAGATTTCTTGCTTCCTAATACCATGTTTTCTTACTATCTTTACTCGTTGCTAGTTCTACTATAGATATGATAGTGAACACGTGGGCAGTTATAGGGTAGGTGCCTCGCATTTCCAAGAGTGCGCCCTTCCATATTTCCTACCACCTCTCATTTCGTTTATTTTTGCCTTTTTTTTCCTTTGGCACTAAGCTTCCATCCCTAGACCATTTTTGTTTTTCTCTTCACTTTTTCTTGGACACTTCAGTGTTGGTTCATTTATGTCAACGTTTTCATTAACTATTGTTCTCACTGTCAATAGTAGCTCTTATATATATATATATATATATATATATAGGGAGGGATCCTAAGAAAACCACATAGTTTTGTGAAAACCAAGAAAACCAATCCTAGCCAATCATAATTTTTCATTATATATTTATATTTATTATATTCAAAGGGTGTTTTAGTAATTTTATATGTAATTTATTTTTAGTAAATACTTATTGTTGACTAGTCTCAAAACCTTCAATTTAAAATAATGCTGAGGAGAAAACCAACCAAAATCGACGTCAAAATCGAAGACAAAGAAGAACTCGAAGAAGCTCGTCGTCGCACCGCCGCCACCACCACCATCGCCACCACCGGCGTCACCTCTCTCCTCCTCCACTTCAACACCACCACCTCCTCCTCAACCAAGTCCCAACGCATAGGCCTCCAATCTTAACTTCTTCTTGCAGATCCACAACATCTGTGCACGAATCGAAACCCTAATCCACCATGGAAGTTGAAGTGAAGCTCCGATTACACGATTCCGAAACCTACAAAACTCTAGCTTCTGTTCTTTCCCCCTTTTACGTCAGAACGCATAACGGCACAACCATTTCTTCGATGGCTCCGCCGGAGAACTCTCCGGCCGCCGTGCCGTCCTCCGCCTCCGGTTTTACAACGATCAACCCATCGTTAAATGCGTAATTTCCCTCAAGGCTAAAGCTGTACTTGTTGACGGTGTGAGTAGAGTTGAAGAAGATGAAGAAGAGATCGATCCGTCAATTGGGGAAGAGTGTTTGATGAATCCGAACAGATTAGGGTGTTTGGAGTCTTCTAGAATCATGAAGAGGGTGAAAGATGAGTTTTTTGGGGGGAAATGGTGATGATGGTAATGGTGAATTAGGGTTTGTGTGTTTGGGTGGGTTTAAGAACTGGTTGTGTTTACATATACGTAATCAGGATACATATACGTAAGCAGGATACATATCTGCTAGGGATGAGGATTTGATCACGCAAGGGTGTTTACATATACGTAAGTTTCATCAACATGTCTTCTTTATTTGTTTTCTGATTGCTTACATACACGTAAGTTTCACCGTTTTGATATAATAGTATTGCTTATTGTTTTTTCTTTGTTTGCTAATTGTTAATCTAGTTGTGTTTACATATACGTAAGCAGGATACATATGATAGAGATGAAGACAATTTTGATTAATATGAAGATGATTGTTACGTATATGTAATCAAAATACATATACAGAACCATGTCTATGTATGTGCACTTTTTTAAGTTTAACATATTGTTCTATACTAGTTGTGTGTTATAGTTATAGTTTTTTTATTTTCAGCTGATTATCGATTCTAACAAGAATTTATTTGAATTTCCTGATTTTGTATACCATTTTAGTGAGTGATACATATACATAAGTTTCATCAATTCAATGTAATAGCAATTGTCATGTTTATTTTTTGTTTTATGTTTGTTTACATATAAGTAAGCAAATATGTGAAAATGTTTACGTATACGTAAGCATGTATGTAATTAATATAGATCTGCAGAAAAAAAACTTGTGTTCTTCTAAAATATTCTAGAATGATATTTGAATAAATTAATCTGATTATAAAGTAAACTAATATTGTCTTTGATTTTAAAGAGAGAGAGAGAGAGAGAGATTTAAGGGATTTTAGTTATTTCCAAAAATATAAAATTGTAATCTACCTAAAACACCCTTTAATCATTTAATTAAAGCAACTATCTATTAAATATTTACAAATTTGACATTGATTAATATCAACCATTGATCAATTTTGATCAATGGTTTAAAAGTGGTTTTCTTGGTTTTCTTATAAATAGAGGTTTTCTTAAGAACCCTCCCCTATATATATATATATATATATATATATAGTAATGTAGGTATAAGAAAAAGATAACCAATTAAACCAGTTGATTCTCAAAGAATACAAGGAACAATTCTTTCAATTCTTATTGATTCATGAAGAGTACTGATAATTAGGATAATCACACACTAACACACTCATGGATTAAGGAGGAAATGATTGTTCATAGATTTAAAAGCTATCCATCTCTCAAAGATTACACGAATATAAAAATAAGCAAAAATTCAAATGGGCCTCAAAACATAAACGAGCCAAAATTGGGCCACAAACAAAGTCCAATAATAGTGAAGTTAAGACAAAATGTTAAAGAAATTCATAGAATAAATTGTTTTTAAGCCAAAATAATGACCGAAACCGCCTGCGGCATTTATTGAAACAACTCCTCGATCCAACGGTGGTTTTGACTGGTTACAGGCCCAAAACGAAGACTTTTAGCCCAAGGTATGCCTATTTTAGTAAAGCCCCATTGGACAAGTGATCATGGGCCTCCAAAAACAAGATAACTTACTCATCCACACTTGGGCTCGCACCAAATAGTATTTCATCATTCTTTCCTTAGAAATGATAAGTAGGGCACCAACCTTACCATTTTGTTAAAAGTATACTAGCATTGAGCCAGTCTTCCATCCTTATAATCGATACATTATTCTTAAATTGGATACATTTTGTTCTGAATGAAGAACTTATTGATTACTAATCTTTTTAGTTTTTTCCACTTCATATTCATTAAATCATGACTTTCCTTGGTTTATTTAAAATTATCCAACCTGATCTATAGGAAATTCACTAGTATCAATTACATCTTCCATCTTAGAAACCTAATGGAAAGTGGCAAGAGTATCATTCTATCAATTAATGGTTGGGATTACATCAATTAAAGGATTTATAGTTGTATCCCTTTGAAGTATCCTATTTAGAGTCCTCATATTTATCGGTAACTAAATCTTTATATACCTGCTCATTTCTTTCCTTACTCTTTTGTTGGCTTGTGCTTTTTTTTTCTTTCGACCATTCTTTGTTTGCCTTTTATAGGGTTGTTAACGAGCTCAGCCAAGCCGAGCTAGGGTTAGGCTCAGCTTGGCTTGGTTTATGAACAAGTTGAACCGAGCTGGCTTGGTTTGTAAATGAACCAAGCTAAGCTCAGCTTGGTTTATAATTGGGTTGGATCACGAGCCAAATTCGAGCTAGCTTTTTCAAGAGAGATTCAAGTCATGAGTCGTTTGTTCATCTGCATACTTGGTTATAAGTGAGCAATATATATTATTGGCTATTTGGGCTAAAATTATGATATAAACAAAAACTTATATAAGAATTGTTTTTATAAAGTGATGGGAATAATAAGTAAAATCTTTCACCACTCTTAAACAATTATATATACACATTACATAATTAAAATGAAGGAAGTAGAGCTCGAGTTGACTTGAGTTTAAACGAGCTGAGCAGAGCTACCTTGGTTATCAAAAGATTCAAGTGGGAGGAGAAATGGAGTGCATAATTTGAGCTTTTTCAGGTGTGTATGTGTGCATATGTAGATAAATTTTATATAATTTATTAGATTTTGTGAATTAATTAAAATATTTTTTGTAGGGTTATTTTCAGTGGGAGGAGAAATGGAGAGCACAAATTTATACGTGCTGGGACAGGTGTATTGCTAAAAAATTTCCTAATTTGTTGCGGATGGTACAAGACGAGGCTAAATCAAGGGTGAGAGAAGTTGGAGATGATATGTCCATTCTTATTGACTTTAAACCACCATGGATAAGAACCGAGACATGAAATCAAATGATTGTCATTTGAAACACACCTGAATGGAAAGCCAAGTCCCAAAAATAGTAATATTAGAAGTAAATAAATCGGGGGCAACCATACACTTGGATCTAAAAGCTATATGACTACAAAAAGAAAAGTGGTAAAAGATGTCAATCAATCATTTCAAGTATATATTTGATATTATATTACAATTTTATTAACTTCTAAATTAAAACTTTATAGGCCAAGATGCTTGGGTGTGAATTGACACCTCATGAGATATGGAAGCAATCACATTATAGGAAAGGAAGTAGGTCTTTGCATAAGCCGTAGCATCTTATTAGATTCATATTTTGATTTAGAAAGGAATGTTCAAGAAGAAAACCTAGACTGGGTTGATGAAAGGACAGAGGAGACTTGGGTAAGTGTACTTATTATTAAGCCCAAACAATTAATTAAATACTATATATATATATATATATGTATATCTATATATATATGTATGCGTGTGTGTGCATGTGTGTGTGTATATATATATATATATATATATATATATATATATATATATATATATATATATATAATGGACTTAATTGGATCTATGGATTTAGTGATAGATGGGCTTAAGAGCCCATTACCACCCTTAAACAACCCTAATCAGGCACCACCACCCACACTTGCAACCCAAGCAACAAGGATTCTAGAGAGAGAGAGAGTAGAAAGAGAAAGTGAGGAAAGATCAAAGGTTAGAAGCTTGGTGGATTAAGGGTTAAAGATCTGAGTATTGGGGCATCAAACAACGAAGAAGTAGCAAGAATTTCAGGTAAGAATCGTCCCCCATACATCCTGTTTAGAACAAATCTGGAAACTAGGGTTTTGGGTTGGAAATGTTACAAGAATCACATAAAGGTCACATTTTTATGTATAAAATCATATAAAAAGTTTAGATATAGTTTTATGGATGAAAAACAAGGGTTTGGATGTAAAAAGTTAAGATTTTGGGTTAAAAACGGGCTGGTTCGTCATTTTTATACGTCCAACGAAACTGTGAGCCTGATCAGCAAAACTAGTAGTTCTTCCAGTGAAACTAAGAGAAGTTCCAGCGAAACTGTAGTTTTGCTGGTAACTTTGCTCGTGCTTAGGTTGACCGGTTTTTGCGAAACTAGGAAATTCTAACGAAAGGTGGGCACAGCTGGCAGCAAAACTGCAGTGTGAAATTGGTAGCGAAACTGCCAGGTGAAACTGAAATTGCCAGCAAAGTTAATTGTGAATCTGACAGCGAAACTAACTGTGAAATTACTGGGGAAACTGTGTAGAGAATGACCTGTTTGTGTGTTAACTATTACGCAGACTGTGTGACCTGATCATAGCTAGGTAACTTAGACGCAAGGTTACTTATTCAACAGGTGAGTTCTAGATCCCCTTAATTACAAGTTTCTCCTTGTTTTAGGGCTATTATGCACAGTAAACCTAAGATTTTTAAGGAAAAGTTTTCAAGAGGTTTTAACAAGAAAATAAATTTTCCTAAAACAAAATATGCTATACAAAGTCCTTTAAATAAAAATTTTACGCATTACAATAATGGTTTGTTTGGGTATGACTGTAAGGCCTGGATTGGCATGTCGGTAAAGTCATGCGTTTATCATAGGCACTGATAGTAACTTGGAATTGACGGGTAAAGAAGAGTAATAGTTAATAATTAAGCTTAAGTCTTAATGACAAAGCATTGATAAAGCCATAATCTGTGTATACTGTTGTTCTGTTAGGTGATGATTACTTTCAAATGATAAAGCTATTATATCTTACTAAAAAGTTATTTAATGAAGTAAACCTAGAATTCACTCAGCGAAGCTGACTTTTGTATGCATATTAGTTAACAGGCGAGCTGTTGGACTTGAGTGAATATGGGCATGGATTCTAGAAGCTACTTGGCCTCTGAAGTCTGGCATCCCTGATTAAAAAGACTATTAAGAAGACTTTTAAAGACTATTTGAAGTTTTTAAAGACAATGTTAATGTTTTATTTTAATTATGTAATAATGGATTGAAACCTAATATACTTTTCCGCTGCAATGTTTATCTAAATGAATGTTTTAAGTCTATGTTCTTGCTGTGAATGACCAACTGTAAGGTTTCCTAGGATCAGGACCTTACAAGTTGGTAGCAGAGACTATGTTTAAGAGATTTAGGGAAACTAT
This sequence comes from Flaveria linearis, assembly GCA_024085815.1. Classification (NCBI taxonomy): domain Eukaryota; kingdom Viridiplantae; phylum Streptophyta; class Magnoliopsida; order Asterales; family Asteraceae; genus Flaveria; species Flaveria linearis. The sequence goes on along the minus strand of CM044007.1, from coordinate 56,752,747 downwards.
TTTATAAACCTAAACTTAAATAGAAAATAGGACCAACTAGAAGGATGCCAGTCCAAGAAGCTCCATGCCAAGAGGTAACAAAATATGTTGTAAATACTATTCTGATAGGTAGTGCCTTGTTACTGAAGTTAGAATCAAGAATGGGGTATGATAACATTAATTGTTGTGCCTAGCTGAATTTATGTGATCTATACGTGCATAGAATAAGGATAGTAGGTTCGAGTCTTTGTATGGCTCGGGATAGGAGAGTTTGGAATATGAGAAGTTCTGTAAGTAGTTAATCACAACTGGCCACTGTTGTTAAAACTTACACAACTTGTCATGATCTGAACATGCCTTGATAGACCATATTGACCTTCTGAATCTTATAGGAAGTAGAGAGATGGCACCAAAGAAAGCGGTTCCAGCTATGGCCACTCGGAGGAGAACTAGGGAAGGCCCCCTACTAAAGCAAAAGAAGTTGTAAGCAAATCTGCGAAACCGGCAGAAAGGTCAATGAGAAAGCTAGTTGATAAACTGGTTAAGGAGGAGGTTAAGTTAGAAATGGAAGCTGAGTAGCCTACAACTACCAAGAAAAGCTGAAGGAAACTATGAAGGAAGCTATTGCCCAAGAAGTGCCCCAAATCCTATCTGGTGTGATGCCCGCCTTGCTTACGGAGGTTTTGGAACAGTTCAAAGGTGAAGATAAGAAAGATGCGGCTCTAAAGAAGGTTGATAAGAAGAAAGTGGTTAAGGTTGAGGAAAATGGTAGTGATGACGACTGTAAGGTTGAGGAGATGGCAAGAGGGTGCAGCTATGGGGCTTTCCAGAGGTGTAAGCCCCCAACATTTGATGGTACCAGTAATGCTACTACTGCCCAACGTTGGATTAGGGAAATGGAAGCCGTGCTAAGGATCAATGAGTGTCGGGAAGACCGAAAATTGAAGTTTGCTTCCTATTAACTTTTGGATCCAACACTATGTTGGTGGGATAACATCGTTGACTCTTCTGGGGAGGAGGCGATTAAGAGGATGAAGTGGCTTGAAATGAAGAGATTAGTGATAGAAGAGTACTATCTGAAGAGAGAACTTGACAAGATCAAACAAGAATTTGTGAGCTTGGAAGCTGGAAACGTGACACATCAAGAATACACCACGAAATTTAATGAAATGGCACATCTGGTGCCTGATTTGGTGACTCCTGAATCCAAGAGGATTAAGAGGTACATACAAGGGTTGCCTCTGGACATTCGTAGGGACATGGTCACTGCCTGACCTAGAACTTTTAGGTCGGAAGTGGATCTCAGTGGAAGGTTGTATGATCAATGGAGGTCGGTAGCAGTGGGCGAACCAAGAAAGGTTTGGAACAACAATTGAAAGAGATACGGAAGTGGTAGCTATCAACCGGGGTACAAGAAAGGAAGGGTGGATACAAAGCAAGTGATTGTGAAGGGGGTTGATGAGATGAGGGAGTGTGGGAAGTGTGGGAGGCGGTATCTAGGAGAATGTCAAATGGGTAGCTATGGATGCTACCAGTGCGGGAAAACTGGTCACATAGCTAGAGAATGCCCGGATTGGAACAGGTGCTTCAACTGTAATGAGTAAAGGCACCATAGTAAGGATTACAAGAAGGCTAAGCCGGGGAGCTCAAGAACAAGCGGGAATGATGACAAGGGGGATGATGGAAAGCCCAAGGCCGCCTTTCACCATGAACAAGAAGGAGGCAAGGAAAAACCCAGATGTGGTGTCAGGTATGTTTCTCGTCAATGATGTTTGTGCCTCCGTATTAGTTAATAGTGGTGCCAGTAGGAGTTTTGTATCCGCATCTTTTTGTGTACCCTAGATATTCAAACTAGGGAAATAGATGACACTTTTGAAGTAGAAACGACCGATGGTAAATCCATTAGAATAGTCAGGGTGTTAAAGGATTGTCACATAAAACTAGGAGGTTAATACTTTCCCGCACAATTGTTTGCCATGACCTTAGGCGGTTTCGACGTTGTACTGGGAATGGATTGGTTAGCTGCCCATGATGCTAACATAATATGCTAGCAAAAGATAATCTGATTAACAGCTCTTGATGGTAGTCCGGTTATCATTTACGGTGATAACGTCTACAAAGTGCTAAGGATCATTTCCATTATCAAGGCAGAGAAATGTATGAGAAGAGGGTGTGGGGAGTATCTAGCGTATGCCAAGGATGTTAAAGATAAAGCAAAGGAGTTGTCGGATCTACTAGTGGTGCATGACTTTCGTGATGTATTCCCGGAGGATCTACCGGAGTACCTGTAAGGCCCCGATCCCGGGCACCTCACAGTTGGCCATTTATCGCACATAAACCATACATTTATTTAAAACATCACAGTGAAAATTAATTAAAACCATTTCAGATATTAATGAACGCTTTTGCAAAATAATACAATGTAGTTAACTGTTACAAAATATCATAATTTGCATTACATCACAAAAACATCATTGTTATATAAATGGATACCATCCCAAAAAAAATGCGAAGTAGCTACCCCATGCCATCCTCAGCAACAATCACCTGCCAACTGGAAAACACATAAAAGTCAGTGTTGCTGAGTGGGTTCTAGTTTTATAAATAAAATACTTCACTTATCATTCAAAACCGTTCTTTACTTTCAGATGTGTTCATACATCATACGTACAAATAGATACTATTATTATTATCTTCATCATTGTTCATTAACTTTCGTTCATTCATCATCGTACATCATCGTTATCATTCGTTATCTTTCTTACATTCCGGGCCAATGCCACGAGCTATATCCCAGCGTCATGCATAAAGCGGGTACTAGGCCGAAGTCTATAATTAGACTCCCATACATTGTGCCCGGTGGCCTGAACATAGTACCAGGGTAACTTCATTCGGACCAATGCCATGTGCTATACCCCACCGGCACGCATAAAGCGGGTACTGGGCCGAAGTCTATAATTAGACTCCCATACATTATGCCCGGTGGCCTGACCATAGTATCGGGGTAAGCGGCAAAGATCCATACCTATGGCCAATCATAAGGATTAGAACCCAGTGTGCATCCTTTCGGGGTAGCTAACCCGCACACAATTGAGCTAACACCCTTCATTAGGTGTGGACCTCCATACATTGCTTGAAAGACTTTTCTTACATTCGTTCGTTCATTAATGCATGCATTCATTGTTTCTTTATGCTTCTCATATCATTAACATTAACTTCCGCTTTACGTTACATAATACTTCACGTTCATCTCATACTCATAATACGTAGGTCGTGGAATAATACATAATAAGGAGCATAAGAAAACATATCATACATAATCATAACATCATCATACATCATCATAAACATCATGCATTATCCATTCACATACACATACACACACCTAACAAGTCATCACAGAACATGACCGACCCTCCGTGGGACAACGGGGGTTCGGGGGCAACACCCCTAGTGGGGTCAGCGCGACAAATTTTTATTTTAACACATTCTTATAGCATATTTTGTTATAGAAAAATCAATCTTCCTGTTAAATCCTCTTAAAAATATTTCAAATTTTTAGGCGCATGGGCACTATGCAGGCGCATGGGCACTATGCAGGCACTTGGCCTCCTAAACACATGGGAACACTTAGGCACATGAGAAGGTTCTAGGCGCCTGGGCACTATTTAGGTGCATGGGCACTATGTGGGCGCATGGCCTAACACTTAGTCATTCGGGGGAGTATTCTAGACGCTTGGGTACTATTCAGGTGCATGGGCCTGACTTAGACGCATGGACATCTAGGCGGTTGGGTACTGTTCAGACGTTTGGGATTTCTAGGCGGTTGGGAACACTTAGTAAATTTAACTGTTGGCGCATGGGCCACTGTTTGGACGTTTGGGCAACTAACTCTCACTAAATTAACATAAATCAGTCCCAAATCATCTTATATCATGACCTAAACTTTGTATTAACATTCTAAACATCGTAACAGGTACATACACACATATATATATCCAAATTTGCACCCACCCACATACACATTTACACACACATACATACGGGTGAAAACCCATCTTTCATAAAACAGGTTCACATGCATTTTCCAGCCCTAAAATTGTTAAAAACATGTTAAAAGGGTGTCCTAGAAACTCACCTTATGCAACATTGGGTATAACTTCCTTCAAACCCGTTTGCTATGAGCTCAAACACCTAAAACCCACCAAAACACACACACACACAAACATACATACACGTACATAAGTATAAACTCGAACTAAAATCTGTCAAGAACACCTCAAAATCATCAAGTTCTTACCTTAAATTTGACTTCTCCTTCTTCTTCTTCAAAAACCCGAACTCTCTACTCTGTCTCTCTCTAAAATCGGTTGAAAAAGGTGATGTGCAAGGTGTATGGGCAGCCATACTCCTTTTATACAAAATATAATATATTATTTTGTACTTTTGACATATTTAACCCCTTAACTTGGGTTAAATTGCAGTTCCTCATTTTATTCTTATTTATACAACTCTTAAAATATCCGGGTGTTAAAGTACCACCAGATAGAGAGAGAATTTCGGATTGATTTACTGTTAGGAGACCAACCCATTGCCAAAGCACCCTACTGCCTAGCCCCGTCCGAGATGAAGGAGCTCATGTCGTAACTACAAGAACTTCTTGATAAAGGATTCATTAGGCCCAACATTTCTCCATGGGGTACTCCAGTGTTATTTGTAAGGAAGAAGGATGGCAACATGAGGATGTGTATAGATTACAGGGAATTGAATAAGCTGACCATGAAGAATCGATACCCTTTACCCAAAATAGATGATCCGTTTGACCAATTGCAAGGTGCAAGTTGTTCTCCAGAATAGATTTCAGATCCGGGTATCATCAGTTGAAAGTAAGGGAGCAAGATACCCCAAAGACAGCTTTCTAAACGTGCTATGGACACTATAAGTTTCTGGTTATGTCCTTCAGGCTAACCAATGCTCCTGCGGTATTCATGGACTTAATGAATTGCGTGTGTTGACTGATGTTGGACAGATCAGTAATAGTCTTCATCGATGATATCTTAATATGCTCAAAAAATGAAGGAGACCACTCTTGTCATATCAAGGAGGTGTTAGAAACATTACAAATGAAGAAATTGTATGCAGTGTTCTAAAAATGTGCATTTTGGCTACGTGAGGTGCAGTTCTTAGGACATGTTATAAATTCAGAAGGGATTATGGTTGATCCGTAAAAGTTCAAACAGTTACACAATGGAAATCACCAAAGATACCATCCAAAATCCATAGTTTCTTAGGATTGGTGGTTATTATAGAAGGTTCATCAAGGATTTTTCAAAGATAGCCTCCCCATTAACAATGTCAACAAGGAAGAACGTGGTGTTCGATTGAGGAAAGGAACAGGAGGATGCATTCCAGGAATTGAAGGATAGATTAACCAAAGTGCCTATACTAACCTTACCGGAAGGAGATGAAGAGCTAACGGTATACTCCGATTCCTCTTACTATGGGTTAGGATGTGTGTTGATGCAAAGAGGAAAGGTTATAGCTTACGCATCCAGACAGCTAAAGGACATGAAGGTTAATTACCCTGTTCACAATTTGAATCTTGAAGCAGTTGTTTGCATTGAAGATATGGAGACATTATTTGTACAGAACTAAGTGCACTGTATTCACCGATCATAAAAGTCTGAAATATTTATTTGAGCAGAAAGATCTAAACATGAGACAGAAGAGGTGGTTAGAGCTGAGAAAGGACTACGATTGTGAAATCTATTATCACCCGGGTAAGGCAAATGTGGTTGTTGATGCCCTGATCCGAAATGAAGGATATGAACCAATTCAAGTGAGGTTGATAAACGAAGCTCAAGTGGAAGCCTTGAAAGAATACTAAATTAAGAAATAAAGGATGGTGGGAAGGGCCAATGATCTAGCTAATAACACATTTGGTGTGAAGGCCATTTATTGTAGGATATGGATTCCGAGGTATGGAGATTTATGAGAGAAAATTTTTGATGAAGCACACAAGACTCACTACTCAATACACCCAGGAGCAAATAAGATGTACCATGATTTAAAGAAAGATTATTGGTGGCTCGGGATGAAGAGAGATGTAGTTTGCATATGTTATATAAATGAGTAATATGCCTACAAGTGAAGGCTGAGCACCCAAGACCCTATGGGTATGTTCAACCGTTTGAGGTACCGGAATGGAAGTGGGAACATATTACCATGGATTTTATTACTAAGTTATCACGTACAACCAAGGGTAATGATGCAATTTGGGTAATAGTAGACAAGTTGACCAAGAGTGCTCATTTCTTACCCATTAAGGAAGCAATCAGTTCAGAGAAGGTTATGGAGTTGTCCATTAGAGAGATAGTTACATGGCACGACATGCCTATATCGATTGTTTCAGATAGAGACACATATTTACCTCTAAATTCTGGAGGAGGTTTAACGAAGAGATGGGTACAAGGTTGCATGTCAGTACCGCTTACCACCCGCAGACCAATGGTCAGTCCGAGAGAACGATACAGACACTGGAAGACATGCTACGAGCATGTGTTATGGACTTTGGTGGTAATTTGGATAGCCATCTACCATTAGCAGAATTTTCATACAACAATAGCTATCATGCTAGTATCAAAATGCTTCCATATGAAATGTTATACGGGAGATGATGCAGAACTCCAGTTTGTTGGGGTGATGTTGGACAAAAGGAGTTGGGAAGCTTAGAGGTTGTAGAAGCCACAACAGAAAAGTTAGAGAAAATCAAGGCTTTCATGAGAGTTGCGAAGGAAAGACATAAATCATACGTCGATAAAAGGAGAAGACCAATAGAATTCAGAGTGGGTGACAGGGTAATGTTAAAGGTGTCACCATGGAAGGGAATTATCCAATTTAGGCACAGGGAGAAATTGTGTCCTAGGTTTATTGGACCATTTAAGATACTAGCACAAGTTGGGGATGTAGCTTACATGCTAGACCATCCAGAAAGGTTAAGTGGGATTCACCCTACCTTTCATGTGTCGTACCTGTGGAAGTGTTTGGTTGACGATGTGATGGTTATGCATCTTGATGATATTGAAGTGGATGAAACGCTAAACTATGTAGAGCAGTCGGTCGCCATTTTGGACGGAAAGGTGAAGTAGTTAAGAAATAAAGTGATTAGACAAGTCAAGGTATAATGGAAACACCGAAAGGGGTTAGATGCCACATGGGAATCCGAGGATGGAATGAGACAACAATACCCCGATCTGCTTAACGACTAGATAGGTTTCGAGGATGAAACCTAAATAAGGGGGGAGACTTGTAACACCCTAAAATATCAAAGCAATCAACTTAGCAATAACTGGGGTCAAGTCGGGAGATAAATATATATATATATATATATATATTTATAATTTTATTTATTTATATATACATATATATACATATATATATAGATACATACATATATACATATATATATATATACATATATATATATAGATATATATATATATATATATATATAGATATATACATATATATACATATATACGTATATATAGATATATAGATATATATACATATATATACATATAGATATATACATACATATATATATACATACATATATACATATATATATGTATATATATATACATATAGATATATACATATATATATATATACATACATACATACATACGTGTATATATATATATATATATATATATATATACATACATATATATACATATAATATACCTACATACATACATATATATATATATATACATACATATATATACATATATATATATACATACATACATATATATACATATATATATACATACATACATACACACACACATATATATATATATATACATACATTATATACATATATATACATACATACATATATATACATATATATACATATATATATATCTATATATATATATATATATATATATACATATATATATATATATATATATATATATATACATATATATATACATATATACATATATATAAATATACATATATATATATATATATAGAGAGAGAGAGAGAGAGAGAGAGAACGGATCATATGATAACCCGTCAAAATTACGATAGTCTGTTAACCCAAATATGTGGCTATTATAGTGCCACGTTTCATCTGTTGAGAAACCCACTTGGTGGCGTAATCGATAATTCACCATTTTGCTTTTACACCCACTTTATTATGTTCCCCATGCATGATATGACCATAACTTTTCATTTTGGTATATGTACTTTTGCAGTCAATCGAACACTACGCCCATCACTTTTCTTCTTCTATTTAGTAGCTTTTTCATCCCACCATCCACAAGCAACCACCGATCCCTTTTGTTCTCTCTTTCATTCGTTCAATTCACAAGCATCCTGGTATCTGTTTACTATCTTCCTCCTCTTTTACCTTTGTTGATTATTTGTTAAAAATCTGTTTACGACCCTTATTTTAGTTTTATTCGCAGACAATGGGTGGTGGTGATTTTCAGTTACCTGATTCATCTGTTGAAGAAGACATTCTCGACCCCATGTCTGAAAACGACAACCATGGCGGTCAGTACGATGATACATTTGATATACTTACCGGGAACTCTCTGATCTGTTACCTTGGTTTTGATTGTAGTGGTAAACGGCAACATTTTTTGTATAATGTTGGTTTCTGTGTATGTTTTTTATCTTCAGATTTACTCCATTTTTTGGATGAACTAAGTTCAATGTTTTGAAATGGTATAGTACCTAGTTATTTTTAGATTTGTGTATGTTTGTTCAATTTTTATGGAAAAAAATCACTGTTTTGATGACTACACTGTCAGTTTCGCAGCACTCAATCATACCAACTTTTTACATTTAACGCAATGTTTTGATGGCTACACCCTTTCTTTGCTACCACACATTCATGTCACTATAACTGTAATATTATACAATGATGTAGTTTTTGCTTACAGTATTATTGTAGCGTGCTTTTATGTCCACAAGTACCCCCTTTCAGAATTGCTATTGTATGTAACACCCGGATATTTTCCTTGTAGCTGACGAAAGAAGAAAAAGAAATAAAGTCCAAAGTCGGGAGACCAAACTTGCCAAAACGTGAGAAAACTTGGAAGAGAAGGAGAATAAGAGGGGAGGGCAGCCCACACCCTCCCCACATCTCCAAAAGTCAGCCTAAGAAAGAAAAGAAGAGAGAAAGAAGAGAGAAAGAAGAGAAAAAGAAGAGAAAAGTGGTGATTCGAGCTCGAAATTCATCGTGTAGCAAGTCCAAACGAAGCTCTTCTTCTTCTTCTTGTTTGTGTGAGTTCTAGGACCCCTATTTTACTTGTTTTCAACCAATTTTGGGGCTGGAACACATAAAAACCCGTTTTGTCGCACCACAACCTTGACGGCGGAATCGTCGAAGTGTGAGAGTTACGATTGTTCACAGCCACATAACGCTATATTTAAATGTAAATATTAATGTTATAAGTTTCAACAGGAAATACAAACATAAGTCTCAACCATGAAATAAGTTGAAACATAAATCAAAACATAACAAAAAATTTTATTTATTTAACTAGGTCCACGTCCTAGTTTAATTGCAAGTTTCAAAAGACCACTTTAAACTTGGGGGTTACCTTAAACATGATAAAAATAAAAGGTCAACTAAAAATAGTTGGTGAGTTTCCAAGGTTTTCATGCATAATATGAAAAGATTACAAGTAGCAATTCATGTCATAGGTTATAAGCTAGTAAGGTTATAGAACATATATCTTTACAACCAAACCTCGACTTGTTTACAATTATATAAGATTGGCTAAGTGTATTTGGTTCCCTAGTACACAAGCATACGGCTCCTAGGAGTCGGCAATACAACAACTTTAGCACCAAATAGGCTTGTCAGACCCAAAGATCTAAGACGTCGCCAGGCTAGCAATAGTTAATGATTGTAACAAACTATGTATCTCATATAATCACTTACAACACACAAATAACCATGACAAAATATAAAGATGAATTGCAAGTGCTTTACAAGTCTCAAATGTTTATAAGTGTATGATGTATAAGTATCATGTTTCACCCCAAAATAGTGTGAAATAAAGTAAATAGTGGCAAGGAAAACTCACATGGCAAATAAGTATAAGAATGACGATTAACAAGAATAATAAGCAACGTTCCAACGTAAACCTTCACGAGATACCTAAATATATATATATATTTAAGATTTAGGTTAATAATAAGGTTTAACGATTAAACACGAACTAGGATTTTAGGTTTTATGGGAATTTTGTAAACAAATTTAATGAACCCTTTTATTTATATTTTTATGAAATAAAGAAATACCTTCAAAAAATTTAAAGAAAATTATAACCATTGTTAATACCTTGTGTAATATATCATATAGACTTATTTAAAGAAAACATAAGGTTCAATAAAAATTTAAATTTATAAATTAATAACTTAAATTATTATATATATAAATCTATATTTTTTATAATATTACCTAATTATAACTTTTATAATTACAAGTTAAAATTTAATTCACAGAAAATATTTTTGTTGATTTTAAAAAAACTTAAAGATTGTAAAAATCATTTTTATATTTAATAAAAATTTTCTGAAATAAAATTAAGGCTAAAAAGTCATTTTAAAAATAATAAGAGGGTGCCCGAGTTTGAACCAAGGACCTCTAGATTGACAAACGAGTGGGGAACCAGTGAACCAAGGCCTTAGCCGCGGTTTTACTTGGTTCCCAAATCTTATAAACCTCAGTTTCCAAAACAGCCCCAATCGGATAAACCCTAGATTGTTCTTGGATCAAATTAAACTTCAATTCGATGATGTGAACGGATATATTCATGGGGCTTTTATTTCCCAAGTTAATACGAGCATGTAGGGGTAAACAATTACCCGTTTGATAATCAATTGAAGATACACGCTTCGAAGATCAAACCGCGACCGAATGATGAGTCAACGATGGGTAATCGTTGATGATAACTCAATTAATCTCGTGTGAAGCTTCAACAGACAATCATGAGTCAAAGCCCTCAATAAATTAAAGTTGAAAATGTTTGGAAGACAACTTTTGACTAAGTTGCAGGTCCGAAAGGAAGATGGTGATTGAACTCAATGATTGTGTTTGTTTCGGGTGAAATTGGAACAAATATACGATTAGTAATGGATTACAGATCGTTTTTGGTTTATTTAATTGAATTGTTATTGAGGTGTAGTGGTTGAACGACTCCATGATATAAAGGTGTCGGCCACTCATTCGATTGGGTTAGTAACCGATTGTTTAATCGCGTTTAATTGATGTCTACAGGTTCGAAACGAGTTCACGAGCGTAATGGGACCGATTTGAAGCAAAATGGTTAAGTTTTGAGGCGGCTTTGGACTCGCCAGAACTCGGCCGGAGTCGCCGGCCGGAAATGCGGGAGAAGAGGGGGGGGATGGTTTGGGTTTTATTTAATTACAATTTGGTCCCTGTAGTTTATGCATTTGTTATTTTATGCACAAAATTTTCATTTAAAGTTTGTGAAATAACATTAAGGCCCCTTGACCTATTATATTCAAGTTTTTAAACATTTCAAGTTTAATAAACTTTTATAAATTATTATTATTAGTTATTATTATTATTTTTAATTAAACTATTATTATTATTATTATTATTATTATTATTAGTTATTATTTTTAATTTATATTTAAACTATTTTATTATTTATTATTATTATTATTTATTATTATTATTATTATTATTATTTTATTATTATTAACAAAACTAACTTTAAATTAACTTAAAATTACAAGATGTTACAGTCTCCCCAACTTAAAAAATTTCATCCCGAAATTAAAAATAAAACTATATGAACAAATGCGGATACTTCTTCTTCATATGTTCTTCACGCTCCCAAGTGAATTCAGCGCCATGCTTATTCTCCCAATGAACCTTGACGATTGGGGTAGTGGTGGTTCTAGTCTTCTTCATAATACGATCCATAACTTCAACGAGTTTCTCGACAAAGTGTAATGACTCGTCGATCTGGATGTCATCTAACGGGACATGCAGACTTTCGTCAGCCAGACACTTCCTCAAATTCGGGACATGGAACACAAGATGAACTCCACTAAGGTCGGAAGGTAATTCCAGTCTGTAAGCCACTTTCCCAATCCTTTTCAGAATCTTGAAAGGTCCTACAAATCTTGGAGCCAGTTTACCCTTCTTTCCAAAGCGAACAACACCCTTCCACGGTGAGACCTTAAGAAGAACCATCTCCCCAACTTTGAATTCCAACGGCTTACCTCGCTTATCGGCATAGCTGTTTTGTCGACTTCTTGCCACTTCAAGGTTCTTTCGGATGATAGAAACTTTATCGGTCGTCTCTTGTATAAGTTCAGGACCAGTGATGAAGTTTTCACCAATGTCGGTCCAGCAGATCGGTGAACGACATTTACGACCGTAGAGTGCTTTGAATGGTGCCATCTTGATACTCGAGTGATAACTATTGTTATACGAAAACTCCGCAAGCGGTAGATGCGTATCCCAATCACCACCAAAGTCAAGGACACACAGGCGTAGCAAATCCTCCAGGGTTTGGATCGTTCGCTCGGTTTGACCATCAGTTTGAGGATGGTAAGCCGTGCTTAGATCTAGTTGTGTACCCAAGAGTTCTTGCATAGACAACCAAAAATGCGAAGTGAAACGAGCGTCTCGGTCGGATATGATGTGTAGAGGTACCCCATGACGACTTACAATTTCATCAACGTATATACGAGCCAACCTTGATGTCTTCTAAGTGTCACGTATGGGTATAAAATGCGCCGATTTGGTCAATTGGTCAACGATCACCCATATGCTATCATGTCCTCGAGATGTTCGGGGCAGTTTAGTTATGAAGTCCATGGATATGTGTTCCCACTTCCACATAGGAATCTCGGGTTGTTCAAGTAACCCACTTGGACGTTGATGTTCGGCTTTAACCTTCGTACACGTGAGGCACTTAGCTACATAAGTCCCTATGTCTTTCTTCATTCCAGGCCACCAATATTGACCATGCAGGTCCATGTACATCTTATCGAAGCCAGGATGAATAGAATAACGAGTTTGATGAGCTTCGTTCATGACGAGGGTACGAAGATTATCATGATTTGGATCCCAAATTCGATTCGCGAAGTACAGCAACCCATTAGGTTTCGTCTCCAGTTGAGTTAGAAGGTTATACTCTAGTTCATCCTTCATTCTTCCTTCTTGTTGAATCATTTGTTGAGCCTCCAAGATACTAGACTCGATGTCACTATCTATTCTCAAATTTTGTAGTAGTACGGTAGCCTTGTTGACATCTAGTCGAATTTCAATATCGAATCCTCTCAAAGTATCAAACCATTGTCATCGATCGCGAATCTCTTGAAACAAGGTCATCTTGTTATGTACTTTACGACTTAGTGCATCGGCTACGACATTTGCCTTCCCAGGGTGGTAACGAATGTCACAGTCATAATCACTAATCAACTCAACCCAACAACGTTGTCTCATATTGTGATCTTTTTGATTAAAAACGTGTTGAAGGCTTTTGTGATCGGTGTAGACTATACATTGCGTACCATAAAGGTAATGTCTCCAAATCTTCAAGGCAAAACCAACAGCACCAAGCTCGAGATCGAGTGTTGTGTAATTCACCTCGTGAACTTTCAATTGTCTTGATGCATAAGCTATGACCTTTCCTCATTGCATAAGAACACAACCAAGGCCTTGTTTTGAAGCATCACAATAGAAGGTGAAATCATCGTTTCCATCGGGTAGGGTCAAGATAGGAGCATTGCACAATTTGTGCTTTAACGCTTCAAAAGCATCCTCTTGCTCGGGCCCCCACTCGAATGGTTTATTATTTTGTGTCAAGGAAGTGAGCGGCTTCGCGATCCTTGAAAAGTTGGCGATGAATCATCGGTAATAACCAGCAAGACCAAGAAAAGAACGAATCTCGATCGGAGTCGTGGGAACACACCAATTCTTCACAGCTTCCACCTTTGCAGGATCAACGTGAATTCCTTGGCTATTCACCACGTGTCCTAGAAATTGAATTTCCTCGAGCTAGAATTCACACTTCGAGAACTTCGCCTACAATTGCTCTTTCTTCAACAACTCAAGAACTTATCACAAATGCAGTTCATGCTCGGTGTTGGTCTTGGAGTAGATAAGTATGTCATCAATGAAGACGATCACAAACTTATCTAGATAGGCTTGCATACTCGGTTCATGAGATCCATAAAAACAGCAGGAGCATTAGTTAAGCCAAAAGGCATCACCATAAACTCATAGTGCCCATAACGAGTACGAAACGCGGTCTTTGGGATGTCATCATCATGGACTCGTAATTGATGATATCTAGAACGTAGATCAATCTTCGAGAATATAGCAGCTCCTTGAAGTTGATCAAACAAGTCATCGTTGCGAGGAAGAGGATAGCGGTTCTTGATGGTAAGCTTGTTAAGCTCACGATAGTTGATGCACATGCGAAACGACCCATCTTTCTTCTTTACAAATAGAACAGGTGCACCCCAAGGTGAAGAACTAGGACGAATGAAATCTTTCTTGGTTAGCTCTTGAAGTTGACTAGAGAGTTCTTGCATTTTCGATGGAGCAAGCCGATATGGTGACTTAGCCACGGGGTTTGCTCCCAGTATCAAGTCAATTTTAAACTCGACTTCACGCACGGGAGGTAAACCACTAAGGTCATCGGGAAATACTTCAGGAAAGTCTCGTATGATAGGGACATCCTTAAGTTCTTTCCCTTTGACTTTTGTGTTGACCACGTAAGCCAAGAAGGCCATATACTTCTTGCTTAAGTACTTTCGGGCTTGAGTGCAAGACATGAGTTTAAGTCCTTTGGAAGATTTTTCACCGAACACTTTCAAAGTATCCCCAGAGGGTAACGGCATACGAATGCACTTCTCAAAACAAATGATCTCGGCATGGTGTTTGGCTAACCAATCCATACCAATGATGACGTCAAAGCTACCAAGTTTCATCGGTACAAGATCGATAAGAAATCGTGCGCGTTAAGACTTAGGATGCAATCACGGATAACGACATCCATGGTGATCGGCTCTCCGTCGGCAACTTCAACGGTGAGAGGTCTTTCTAGTTTCGTAGGTGACTTAGCAAGCATGGGTTCAAACTCTAATGAAACAAAACTTTTATCGGCTCCAGAATCAAACAGAACATAGGCATACGTCTTATTAATAAGAAACATACCTGTTCAATTTTTAGGTATTTAACGTTACAGGTAATGTATGAAAATGTTCGGATCACGAAAATTAGAAGTAAGTTAACATACCATTCACCACATCGTTGTTTGCTTGTGCTTGGTTAGCGTTGATGTTAAAAGCACGGCCTCGGGCTTGTGCAACGTTACCCATAAGACGAGGGCATTGTGGGAGGAAGTGACCAGGTTCCCCACAGTTGTAGCAAGCACGGTTCATGACCATTGCGGCGTTGTTAGGTGCACGGCGACAAGTCGCCACCCAGTGACCATATTTACCGCATAAGGTACAGATACGACATGGTTGATTCCCCGAATGATGATACCTATACGTGTTGCACATAGGTTGAGGACCAGCATAGGCTTTAGCCCCAGGAACTTGTGCCATAGGTGCAGCGACAGGTACAAGTTGTCTTTGGAATTGTTTTGGTGTAGCCACGGCATAGTTTCGTGTCGGTGTAAACTTGCGCTTCTTGTTGTTGTTGTTGTGAGATGGTTCAGATTTAGTCTCCTTAACGGCCTCAGTAGCCATACCTTCCACCTTCTTTGCACCCTTTACAGACATGGTGCCCGCTCGTATATGGTTCTCGGTGAGTTGAGCGGTGATAGTGATGGCTTCCTCCAAGGTTGTGGGTCGGCTACCCATCACAACATCTTGGATTTGGGGTGGTACACCCTTTATGAACGTCTCAATGTTACGGGGGACAGTGTCGAGCATATGCGGCGGTAGTAAACTCAACTCATGATGCCTGGTTGAGTAGGCCAAATGGTCACCACCATCTTGCTTCAAGTTCCAAAACTCTTCCTCCAACTTTTGCAGTTCGCTTCTCGAACAGAACTTCGCGATGGCATGTTCTTGAACTCCTCCCAACTTAAGGCCAAGATTTCATCAGGGCCTCGGTTTCTCTCTTCGCTGTTCCACCACGTTAAGGCCCTTTGCTGCAGCATACTGGTGGCATACCTCACCTTGAGTGCTTTGGGGCACTCACAGTTGACGAAGGTGTTCTCCATCCCTTCAAACCATTCTAAGAGACCGGTGGCACCTTCCTTGCCACTGAAACTGGGAGGCTTGCATGAACTAAAGTGCTTGAAGGTGCAAGACTGGTTGTTACGGCCTTGGTTTGCACTATTTTTCCCTTGGCCGTGGCTGTTGTCCGCGACGTTGGCGATCATAGTACTGCTGAGTTCAGCCACCATAGTCAGGATGACCGCAGCCATTTGCCGGGCAATCATGGCAGCAAGCTTACGGTCGGATCTTCCTCGGTTTCCGTGACGGCGAGACATGCTGGAAAATACGAATTGGATTAGGAACGGGTAAAACGACAATAAGGATAGACAGTTAAAGTAAGAATCCTGAATTATACGGAATGTTTCCAGTCGGTAACGTATCACCATTTGGTAACGTTGACCCGTCAAGGTAAATTGACCCATTTGCCTTAGATATTTTTGTATTGACCATAGTTTATCACTCATCCCGGAAATCCCCAGGTAAGCATAACTAGTCTCACAATGAGATTTATACGATATACTTGCCTTAGCCCGAAGGCCTTTTGTCAGGAAATCCAGAATACAGGTGTCTATGTGTCACACAAATTTTTTTGGTTTATGAAATCAAAACCTTGATGAGTATTTCATAGATTAGACATAGAGTCTAAGGAATTGAACCCATGACAATAAGTGTAGCTTTCACATGTCGTTGAGAATAAGTTTAGGAAGTTCATTTATCAGGGAGAGTCAAAGAGTCAAAGTTAAGTTTAGGAAGACAGGTAACAACGTTTAAGCATACATAAGGCAATCCTATGCTAAGGCATCCACGTAAGAAGGCATAGCATTAGGTAGCATGTGAACAATGTATATAAGCACAAAAGTATAGAGATCTTTCTATGAGGTTCATGCAACTACGTCTAGGTCACCATTTCTAATAACCTAAATCCCTATAGTTATGGGCTCTGATACCAATCTGTCACACCCCAACCTTGACGGCGGAATCGTCGAAGTGTGAGAGTTACGATTGTTCACAGCCACATAACGCTATATTTAATGTAAATATTAATATTATAAGTTTCAACAGGAAATATAAACATAAGTCTCAACCATGAAATAAGTTCAAACATAAATCAAAACATAACATAACATTTTATTTATTTAACTAGGTCCACCTTCTAGTTTTATTGCAAGCTTCAAAAGACCACTTTAAACTTGGGGGTTACCTGAAACATGATAAAAATAAAAGGTCAACTAAAAATAGTTGGTGAGTTTCCATGGTTTTCATACATAATATGAAAAGATTACAAGTAGCAATTCATGTCATAGGTTATAAGCTAGTAAGGTTATAGAACAAATATCTTTACAACCAAACCTCGAATTGTTTACAAGTATATAAGATTGGCTAAGTGTATTTGGTTCCCTAGTGCACAAGCATACGTCTCCTAGGAGTCGGCAATACATCGACTTTAGCACCAAATAGGCTTGTCAGGCCCAAAGATCTAAGACGTCACCAGGCTAGCAATAGTTAATGATTGTAACAAACTATGTATCTCATATAATCACTTACAACACACAAATAACCATGACAAAATATAAAGATGAATTGCAAGTGCTTTACAAGTCTCAAATGTTTATAAGTGTATGATGTATAAGTATCATGTTTCACCCCAAAATAGTGTGAAATAAAGCAAATAGGGGCAAGAAAAACTCACATGGCAAATAAGTATAAGAATGACGATTAACAAGAATAATAACCAACGTTCCAACGTAAACCTTCACGAGATACCTAAATATATATATATATATTTTAAGATTTATGTTAATAATAAGGTTTAACGATTAAACGCAAACTAGGATTTTAGGTTTTATGGGAATTTTGTAAACAAATTTAATGAACCCTTTTATTTATATTTTTATGAAATAAAGAAATACCTTTATAAAATTTAAAGGAAATTATAACCATTGTTAATACCTTGTATAATATATCATATAGACTTATTCAAAGAAAACATAAGGTTCAATAAAAATTTAAATTTATAAATTTAATAACTTAAATTATTATATATATATAAATCTATATTTTTTATATAATATTACGTAATTATAACTTTTATAATTACAAGTTAAAATTTAATTCACAAAAAATTTTTTGTTGATTTTAAAAAAAATTAGAGATTGTAAAAATCATTTTAATATTTAATAAAAATTTTCTGAAATAAAATTAAGGCTAAAAAGCCATTTTCAAAATAATAAGAGGGTGCCCGGGTTCGAACCCGGGACCTCTAGATTGACAAACGAGTGGGGAACCAGTGAACCAAGGCCTTTGCCGCGGTTTTACTTGGTTCCCAAATCTTATAAACCTCAGTTTCCAAAACAGCGCCAATCGGATAAACCCTAGACTGTTCTTGGATCAAATTAAACTTCAATTCGATGTTGTGAACGGATATATTCATGGGGCTTTTATTTCCCAAGTTAATACGACCATGTAGGTGTAAACAATTACCCGTTTGATAATCAATTGAAGATACACTCTTCGAAGATCAAACCGCGACCGAATGATGAGTGAACGATGGGTAATCGTTGTTGATGACTTAATTAATCTCGTGTGAAGCTTCAACAGACAATCATGAATCAAAGCCCTCAAGAAATTGAAGTTGAAAATGTTTGGAAGACAGCTTTTGACTAAGTTGCAGGTCCGAAAGGAAGATGGTGATTGAACTCAATGATTGTGTTTGTTTAGGGTGAAATTGGAACAAATGTACGATTAGTAATGGATTACAGATCGTTTTTGGTTTATTTAATTGAATTATTATTGAGGTGTAGTGGTTGAACGACTCCATGATATAAAGGTGTCGGCCACTCATTCGATTGGGTTAGTAACTGATTGTATAATCGCGTTTAATTGATGTCTACAGGTTCGAAACGAGTTCACGAGCGTAATGGGACCGATTTGAAGCAAAATGGTTAAGTTTTGAGGCGGCTTTGGACTCGCCGGTCGGAAATGTGGGAGAAGGGGGGAGTGGTTTGGGTTTTATTTAATTACAATTTGGTCCCTGTGGTTTAGGCACTTGTTATTTTATGCACAATATTTTCATTTAAAGTTTGTAAAATGACATTAAGGCCCCTTGACTTATTAAATTCAAGTTTTTAAAAATTTCAAGTTTAATAAACTTTTATAAATTCTTATTATTAGTTATTATTATTATTTTATAATTAAACTATTATTATTATTATTATTATTATTATTAGTTTATTATTATTTTTATAATTAAACTATTATTATTATTATTATTATTATTAGTTATTATTATTATTTTTATAATTAAACTATTATTATTATTATTATTGTTATTATTATTATTGTTATTGTTATTATTGTTACTATTTTATTAATTATTATTAACAAAACTAACTTTAAATTAACTCAAAATTACAAGATGTTACACATTTTTTTGAAAATGTGTGTGTTTGACCCATTTGGGTGTGATTGTGTATAGTGTGTTTAGAGTGTGATTACGGGCTTGTGTGTGCTTGAATGGTGTCATAGTATGCTTTCCTAAGGATTAGAAGGGTTGATTTAGGGTTAGAATGAGTTTGGAAGGGTTTAGAGGTCGAAAATTGCGACTGCAGTTCGGGATGAACTGCAGTATGCGCCCAGTTAGGGCTATGCGACTGGAGGGCCAATCGGCCGACTGAGGGGCGATGGGGGTCCAATCGTACGACTGAGGTTCAATCGCACGACTGGGGTCCAGTCGCATGACAGGTGATACGACTGAGAGCCCAGTCGCATAGGTGCTCAGTCGCATAGGTGTTCATTCGTACGACTGAGAGCTCAGTCGCATAGGTGTCCATTCGCATGGTGTCTATTCGCATGATTAGAGGTTCAGTCGCATGGGAGTTTATTCGCATTGGTCTAGTCTCATGATGTTTAGTCGCATGGAGGCCATGTGACCGAAGGGTGCCCAATCACCCAAATAGGGTTGTTGTGTAAGAGGAGAGGCATAGTTTAATTACTGACTTTTGAGGAAAAGGAGCAGGGGTAAGTAATGATATGGTAGTTCCCGTAAGTACATGTAAGATGGCCGTCGAGGCTTTAGAAGTTATGTTGGGAACGATGATGATAAAGTTGCCATGTATGATGGTGATGACTGGTGACTTTTGAATGTCGATGTTCCATGTTTTGATACGTGTTTATCTTTCCGTGGCTTTACGTGTTATGATTAATAAATGTAACGAGAGTATTATGTAACGTAAAGTGAAAGATAATGAAAGAGGAACATGATGAATGAATGCGTGCCATAATAATGAATGAGAGTAGACTCATAAGAGGTCCTTGTCGCGTACTCCAGTATTACAAGAGACAGGATCCAGATGAATAAGAGTAAGATTGGATTGTAAGCAGAAGGAAAGGAGGTTCACGACTCATTGAGAGTTGTTAGCTCAACTGTGTGTGTATGATATAGCGTGCGATCTTGGCTAACTCATGAGGGGACATAGACATAGTGGGAGTTCAGTTTTGGTAGCTGCTTCGACACGTGCAATATGGTATTTACTGTGTGCTATGTAGCGTGCGATTTTGGCCTACCTCATGTGGATTATGTAGCGTGCGATTTTGGCTAACCCATGAGATGGCGTGCAATTTTGGCTAAACCCCAAGAGTTCTCACACACAGGGGGAGTTGGTCTTATTGACAACTCCATTGGTGTGATTTGTGCGATATGTACTTCGGGTACGATGATGCGAAGGTGCGATAAGTAAGATAATGAATGAACGGGATCCTTGTCACTCGACCTCAGTAATCATGGCTGAGTGCCATGAATAGGATAAAGCTTGACAGGATCTAGACGAGAAATGAATGATAATAAAAGTATGAAATGTGCGAACGTGCGATATGTATGAAATGAACATCAATGAATGATCATAACAACGAACGATACGGATCCTTGTCATTCGACCTCAGAAATCGTGGCTGAGTGCCACGAAGAGGGTAAAGTCTGATCGGATCTAGAAAGAAGTGAAATATAACGATGTACGTTGAATGAATGAAAGTTAACGAACGTACAGATGGAGATAATAACTATATTATCTGTATGTACGTATGATGTGTGATCATGTACGAAAGTATAGTATGATTTTGGAAAGAAAGTAAAGAACGGTTTTAACAAAAGAAAAGTATATTTTTAATATAAAACTAGAAATCACTCAGCAAAGCTGACTTTGATGTGTTTCCAGTTGGCAGGTGAGGTTACTGAGGATGGCACGGGGCGGCTACTCAGCTGTTTTTGGATGGCATTCTTTGTATAATGTTTTTGTGCTGTAATACGACGATGGTGTTTTGTAATGAATATTGTATTAACTTGAAAAATCATTTATATTGAAATGAAATGTATGTTTAAATGTTTCCACTACAACGCTTTTATTTAAGAGGATGAAAATATATTTTTATGTGCGATGAATGGCCAACTGTGAGGTGTCCGAGAACGGGGCCTTACATTGTATGTATTTTATGTTTAAATTGGTTCAATGTTATTTTAATTCTTTGATTGCTCTATCCTTCCTTTTGTAGTTAACAGCTTGCATGGCTTTCTTAAATGTATAAAACATAATGTTATTTAAAATTTTGTACCACATTGACCTAATGTTTTGATCACCCCACCCTTACTTTCTCACCACATATTCATGTCAATGTAGTTGTAATAGCATACACTGATGTAGTTTGGTTTACAGTACTGATGTAGTGTTGTTATATGTCCACAAGTACTCCTTTACAGAACTTCTGTAGTATGTATTTATGTTTTAATTGGTTACTCTTACTTTCTCACCTCACATTCATGTCAGTATAGTTGTAATATCTTACACTGATGTAGTTTTTGCTTACAGTATTGATGTAGTGTTGTTATATGTCCATAAATACTACCTTACAGAACTGCTGTAGTATCTATTTCTTTTTTAGTTGCTTCATTTTTCATTTTAATTCTTTGATGTAGTAATCTGATGGTTTTTAACATCAATTAAGTACACAGATGTACTTTTTGCATATATAACAGGAGTAGTTTTTTTTAATTTGTGCACGATTATCGAATGTTTGTATTTTATGTATTTATAAGGAAAATCACTTTCTGTGCTCTTATTTAATAATTTTATTTATACCACAACACACCTTGATTTTTTCTCACCACACATTCATGTCAGTGTAGTTGTAATAGCGTACACTGATGTAGTTTGGTTTACAGTACTGATGTAGTGTTGTTATATGTCCACAAGTACTCCTTTACAGAACTTCTGTAGTATGTATTTATGTTTTAATTGGTTAGTCTTACTTTCTCACCTCACATTCATGTCAGTATAGTTATAATATCTTACACTGATGTAGTTTTTGCTTACAGTATTGATGTAGTGTTGTTATATGTCCATAAATACTACCTTACAGAACTGCTGTAGTATCTATTTCTTTTTTAGTTGCTTCATTTTTCATTTTAATTCTTTGATGTAGTAATCTGATGGTTTTTAACACCAATTAAGTACACAGATGTACTTTTTGCATATATAACAGGAGTAGTTTTTTTTAATTTGTGCACGATTATCGAATGTTTTGTATTTTATGTATTTATAAGGAAAATCACTTTGTGTGCTCTTATTTAATAATTTTATTTATACCACAACACACCTTGATTTTTTCTCACCACACATTCATGTCAGTGTAGTTGTAATAACGTACATTGATGTAGTTTGGTTTATAGTACTGATGTAGTGTTATTATATGCTCACAAGTACTCCTTTACAGAACTTCTGTAGTATGTATTTATGTTTTAATTGGTTACTCATACTTTCTCACCTCACATTCATGTCAGTATAGTTGTAATATCTTACACTGATGTAGTTTTTGCTTACAGTATTGATGTAGTGTTGTTATATGTCTATAAATACTACCTTACAAAACTGTTGTAGTATCTGTTTCTTTTTTAATTGGTTCATTTTTCATTTTAATGCTTTGATGTAGTAATCTGATGGTTTTTAACACCAATGTAGTACACAGATGTACTTTTTGCATATATAACAGGAGTAGTTTTTTGTTTTAATTTGTGCATGATTATCTAATGTTTTGTATTTTATGTATTTATATGGAAAACACTTTGTGTGCTCTTATTTAATAATTTTATTTATACCACAACACACCTTGATTTTTTCCTGTCAATGATGCTATTATTAATTTTGGAGTAATTAGGTTCTCATTCTAGTCTACTATACCAGACCCCCAATGGTACCAAGTATTGGGTTCCTGATGTTGATGGTGAGTTCAAGCCTGTTGTCGGGTCTGTTTTTAACAGCTGGCATGATGTTCTTAAGATGTATGAAACATATGCGGAGAAGTCTAGTTTTGGTGTTCGCGTTGGTGGTTATAAGAAATGGAAGGGATCCATTACTCACAGGATGTTAGTCTGTACCAAGGCTGGTAAACCGAAGGGGAAGAAATTCAACACATTAGATCCTATGACACATGCTCCAACACATGACAGTGCATTCAAAGTTACTGATAGTAAAGCCCTAATCCGTTTAAAGCTTGTTAAAGGCTCAGAGAATTACGTCCTCTATGAATTTTTAGATAAGCACAATCATGACTTGGTTTCTTCAGATGACATGGATCTACTACGTAGGGGTAAGCACTTGAATTTCGATGACATCAATTTCATTCATACTATGAGCTTAAATCGAGTCGGCCCTACTATTGCGCATCGTTTACATACTGCATTAAAGGGTGGACATCACAACATGCGTGGGACGAGGAATGTCTACAAAAATGTTAGTCGTGACATCAGGATGTTTATTGGTGATCGTGATATAAACATGGTTGCAACAAAATTGAAAGAGAGGGCTACATTTCTATTCAATTTTTCTTATGAAATGTACCACAATCACAGTGAACTAAAGGCTATATTTTGGCTTGTTGGTGTTTTGAAAACCAATTATGTAACACCCCAAAAAGTCAAAACGAGTCATTAAGGATAAGTGGGCCTAACTAATGGAGATTTAATAAAGGAAGGAAAAAGGGTTATGGGCTAAGTGGGGTTCATGGGCAAGATTAAGGCCCATAACCAGCCCTTAACCTGCCCAAGACACCACCATCTTCTCCATTTGTGCCCTAGCAACAAAAATTTCATAGAGAGAGAAAGTAGAGAGAGAAAGTGCAAGAAACTCAAGATTTGGGGCTTCTAAGGTCAAGGAATTAGAGATCTGGGCGTTTGGGCATCAAATCTCAAGGAAAGGAGCAACAAACAAGGTAAGAATCGACCCCTAAACCCTTCTGTAGATCAAACCCGGATTCTAGGGTTTTGGGTTTTGAAAAGTTGCAAAGAATCGCATAAAGGTCACATTTTTACGTATGAAAACGTGTAAAAAGCTTAGATTTGGTTTCATGGAAGTTAAACCAAGAATTTGGACGTAAAAAGTTAAGATTTTGGGTTAAAAACGGGCTGGTTCTTAGTTTTTATTCATCCAGCGAAACTGGGCCCCGATCCAGCGAAACTGTGAGTTAATCCAGCGAAACTGTGCACTCATTCAGCGAGACTAGGAGAAATTCCAGCGAAACTACAGTTTCGCACGGGCGAAACTACAGGTTCGCCGGGAATCTCGCTAAGACCCAGACTGATCCATAGACTTCGCGAAACTAGAAAATTCCAACGAAAGTTGGGCGCTCAAGGCAGCGAATCTGTCCAGCGAAACTGGCAGAAGTGCTGCCCAGCGAAACTGGCAGCGAAACTGCCAGCGAAACTGTGGGCGAAATTATGAAGACAATGACGTTTTTGTGTATTAACTATCGTGCAGCTAGAGTGTTTGGACTATAGCTTAAGTAACTTAGGATTGAAGCTATTTGCTAAGTTCAGGTGAGTTCCAGACCCCCTTATTTAAACGTTTTTCTATGGTTTTTGGGGCTATTATGCATAGTAAACATAAGGTTTTCAAGATAAGGATTTCAAGGTGTTTTAACAAGGAAATACATTTTTTTATAAAGTAAAATGTGACATTTAAATGGCTCAGAAAAATTTTCGAGCGCGCTGACCTGGCAGCCCGGCCCCAGCCAGGGGCGTTGCCCCTTGGACCCCACTAGGGGCTGCTGCCCCTAGGACCCCGCTATCAGGGGCTGCCGCGCCCGAACCCCCGCTGTCCCGCGGTGGGTCGGTTACATGTTATGATGACTAGTACTTGGTATGTTGTGTACTTAATAAGCTAAGTATTATATATATATTAAGTGAAAAATAATACTAATGAGAAGTGGAACTTAACGAATGTTACCCCCGGGCCCGTTTGATGATGAAAAGTCTTGCAAGCACTATGATAGACTTCACTCATGTGAGTCTGATGTATGATGATGGATCCGTATTCATGAGCGGGCTATGTGCCTAGCAGTGTGGATCAACTGTCGGGGGAAGCTACCATGAAGATGTGTACCGACGGGGATCGATCAACCGTCGGGGGTAGCGACCATGGATAACGTGTACCGACGGGGATTGACATTTGTTGTCAATCAACATGGAGGTCTTGCCTTGTGCAAATCTCGCCTATGATGAACTGAAACGTAATGAAGGAATGAAAGATAATGAGCGTGCCTAATGTGATGCAAGTAATGTTTGTAGTATGATGTATGCGTGTTCATTATATGAAAGGTTAAAAGATTATATTTTCCTATTTATATAAAACTAGAACTCACTCAGCGTAGCTGACTTTTTATGCATAATAGTGGGCAGGTAGGCGCTGATGCTGAGGATGGCACCACGGAGCTACTTGGGGAAATATGGATGGCATTCCTATTAATGAAGTCTTTATTGTAATTAATGAACAAGGAATATGTTTTGTTTACCTTTAAAGGACAAATGTATGAGTACAATAGGGTTTCTAAGTCTTTAACGAATGTTTAATTATTTTCCGCTGCAATGTTTTGTTATTAAACTGAATTTATGCTATGGTTAACCAACTGTGAGGTTTTCCGGGAACGGGGCCTTACAAGTTGGTATCAGAGCCAAAGTTTAAGTGAAATGGGTAATTTTTCAAAATAAACCTTTACTTAAACTGAAAATGGGACGGAAAGGGAAGGAATGCCAATCTGAGTAGCTGCGTGCCATCTGGTATTTTCTTAAAGTTAACTGGTATTATGTGAGCATGTTACGTGTTTATGTGTTACTGTTAGATTTAGATGCTAATGTAGTCAGGACAGGTAATGCTCGGGGTACGAAGAGTAAAGTAAGTGGCTAATCACAACTGGCCACTGTAATTAGAGACTTACTGTACTTGACATAAACTGAGCTATTCCTTGAATGACCGCGTTGGTATTTGAATCTTTCAGTGTGGGATAGAGGATGGCTAGCGGTAGATCTTCTAAGGTTTTGCCAGATAGGGGTTGTGGTGAACGTGGTGCCGAACCACGTATCACAAGAAGCATGGCTAGGGCGGCTGAATGGCACTCGAAGAGCCCGAAGCCCCTCATGTGGAAGGCAGCGATGATGGCACTAGTTTGAGGATCACCATGAAAGAAGCTGTTGTTGAGGGAGTCCAACAGGCCCTACAGGCGATTCTGCCGTCCATTATAACTGAGGTAATTAAGGCGGCGAAGGAGACGACTGCTATTGAAGAAAACACGAAGAATAGCGATGGCAAGAACTGGCATGGAAAGCGGGTTGGACGCGACAGTGTCACCCTCAACACAAAGGTTGCAAGGACGGAGGGCCGGCGTGCAGTTTCGTCTGGTGCGAGGACTAAGAAGTGTGGCAAGTGTGCCAGAGGACACCTCGGGGAATGTAGATTGGGAACCAATGTCTGTTACCGATGCGGGGAGCAAGGTCACGTGGCCAGAGAGTGTGGAGTGATACGGTGCTACAACTGCAATGGAAGGGGTCACAAAAGCAGGGATTGCAAGAAGCCAAGGGCAGAGGGCGCAGGGCCTTCGCAATAAGGCCGGATCAGGTTAGGACGGGTCCCGATATTATGACAGGCATGTATATAATAAATAAAAATTCTGTCTTCCGTGTTGTTTAATTCCAGGGCTAGAAAGAGTTTTGTTCTGTTGTTTTCTATGTTAAGTTGCCCAGTAGGAGTTTTGTGTCTACTGCCTTTTGTCGTTCGTTGCATGATAAGAATAGAAAGTTAGACGAGCCTTTCTATGTAGAAACAGCCATTGGTAAATCCACTAAGATAACTGAAGTGATTGAGGATTGCCTGATTGAGTTAGAAAGTTGTATGTTCCCTGCTAGGTTGCATGTTATGGCCTTAGGAGGTTTTGATGTGGTGTTAGGCATGGATTGGTTAGCTAGATATGAAGCCAATATAGTATGTAGCAAGAAAATAGTTCGTCTAACAGCGCCCGTGGGTAGTTCCGTTACGGTTCGTGGGGATAAGGTGTGTTGTGTGCCGAAGGTCGTGTCGATGATCACAACTGAAAAGTACATGAGACGTGGGCGTAGCGCTTACTTGGCCTACGTAAAAGATGTGGACACGCTAGAGCCACAATTATAAGACGTGCCGGTAGTGCGTGAGTTTTCTGACGTCTTTTCTGAAGACCTGACTGGTGTGCCGTCGGACCGCGAAATCGAATTCCAGATTGATTTGTTACCGGGAGCACAACCCGTCGCTAAAGCACCATATCGATTGGATCCTTCGGAGATGGTAGAATTAAAGGACCAGTTGCAAGATTTATTGGATAAGGGTTTCATCCGACCGAGTATCTCTCCATGGGGTGCTCCAGTTTTATTCGTCAAGAAGAAGGATGGTAGCATGCGAATGTGCATTGACTATCGCGAGCTCAATAAGCTGACCGTAAAGAATCGATACCCATTGCCAAGAATCGACGACTTGTTCGATCAACTTCAGGGTGCCAGCTGGTTTTCAAGGATAGACCTGCGGTCTGGTTACCACCAACTAAAGGTGAAAGAACAAGACATTCCTAAAACAGCGTTTCGGACGCGCTATGGACATTACGAATTTCTCGTCATGTCCTTTGGTTTAACTAACGCACCAGCTGCTTTTATGGACCTTATGAATCGGGTATGTCGGTCAATGTTGGATAAATCGGTAATAGTGTTCATCGATGACATTTTGATCTATTCAAAAAGTGAAGAAGAACATGCCGATCATATTCGAGAAGTCTTGGAAACACTCAGAAGCGAGAAGTTATATGCTAAGTTCTCCAAATGTGCATTTTGGCTTCGCGAAGTTCAATTTCTGGGTCATGTGGTTAATCCCGAGGGGATCAGAGTGGACCCTGTGAAGGTTGAAGCGGTAATGCAATGGGAATCTCCAAAGACGCCAACCGAGATTCGCAGTTTCTTAGGTCTGGCAGGTTACTACAGGTGGTTTATCCAGGATTTCTCCAAGATAGCTTCTCCTTTAACTAAGCTGACCCGGAAGGACGTGAAGTATGAATGGGGTCCTGATCAGGAGAACGCCTTCCTAGAACTAAAGATGAGGTTAACGCAAGCCCCTGTCCTAACGCTACCTGAGGGGAACGAGGACATGGTAGTCTACTCGGATGCCTCATATGAAGGATTGGGTTGCGTGTTGATGCAACGAGGTAAGGTGATAGCCTATGCTTCTAGACAATTAAAAGTCCACGAGGCCAATTACCCTACCCATGATTTGGAATTGGCCGCGGTGGTGTTTGCATTGAAGATTTGGAGGCACTACCTGTATGGGGTGAAGTGCACCATCTTCACCGATCATAAGAGTCTGAAGTATTTCTTTGAACAAAAAGAACTCAATATGAGGCAGAGGAGGTGGCTGGAACTGATCAAGGACTATGACTGCGAAATTCATTATCATCCAGGCAAAGCTAATGTGGTTGCTGACGCCCTTAGCCGAAGGGGACAACCCAAACCAATTCGGGTGAGGGCTTACCAAATAATTATGACGCCTGATGTTATGAAGCAAGTGAGGGAGTTTCAGGACGAGGCATTAAGAGAGGACAGAGTCAACTCTGAAAGGATGAAAGGGCAAGTTTCAGATTTGGGGAAAAACACCCTCGGTGTTAGGACTCGAGCTGGGAGAATGTGGATTCCTCTCTATGGGGATTTGAGGGGAAAGATCATGGATGAGGCTCACAAAACTAGATATTCTATTCATCCTGGTGCCACGAAAATGTACCAAGATCTGAAGAAAGATTACTGGTGGCCGGGAATGAAGCGAGACGTGGCTAAGTACGTGAGCAAGTGCTTGACTTGTCTGCAAGTGAAGGCAGAGCACCAAAAGCCATATGGAAAGATCCAGCCTCTTGACATCCCCGAATGGAAATGGGAACACATCACGATGGACTTCATCACGAAGCTACCTCGCACGACGAGAGGAAGCGACGCGATCTGGGTGATTGTTGACCGTCTAACAAAGAGCGCCCATTTCCTACCAATTCGTGAGACGTATTCCTCGGAGAGATTGGCAGAGCTATTTATCAAGGAGATCGTGGCTCGTCACGGCGTTCCAGTGTCTATCGTTTCGGATAGGGACACGCGATTTACGTCCAAGTTCTGGAAGAGGTTTCATGACTCAATGGGGACTAGACTGCATATTAGTACGGCTTACCACCCCCAAATGGATGGTCAGTCGGAAAGAACGATTCAAACGTTAGAAGATATGCTACGAGCATGTGTAATCGACTTTGGGGGAAGTTGGGATGAGCACTTGCCGTTGGCGGAATTCTTGTATAATAATAGTTACCATGCCAGCATTGGTATGCCACCTTACGAAATGTTGTATGGTAGGAAGTGCAGAACGCCCGTGTGTTGGGGTGACATCGGGCAAAAGGAACTGGGGAGCCTTGAAGTGATTGAGGTCACAACTGAGAAGTTAGATAAAATTAAGGCATTCATGAAAGCTGCAAAAGATCACCAGAAGTCTTATGCTGATAAGAGGTGTAGGCCGATAGAGTTTGAGGTTGGTGACAAGGTTATGCTCAAGGTATCGCCTTGGAAAGGGATCATTAGGTTTCGAAAAAAGGGAAAGTTAAGCCCAAGATTCATAGGGCCTTTCCGTATTATCGCAAGGGTAGGGGAAGTGGCCTACAGACTAGAATTACCTGATGAGCTGAGTGGAATTCACCCTACGTTCCATGTGTCTCATCATAGGAAATGTCTAGCAGACGACGATACATTTGTACCATTAGAAGACATTGAAGTCGACGAACGACTGAACTACGTAGAGCAGCCGGTGGCCATCCTTGATTGGAAGGAGAAACACTTGCGGAATAAAGTGGTTCTGCTTGTACGAGTACAGTGGAGGCACAGAAAGCGATCAGAATCTACGTGGGAGGCTGAGGAGGAGATGAGGAAATTTTATCCGCAATTGTTTGACGACTGACAGGTTTCGAGGACGAAACCTAAATAAGAGGGGGAGACTTGTAACACCCCAAAAAGTCAAAACGAGTCATTAAGGATAAGTGGGCCTAACTAATGGAGATTTAATAAAGGAAGGAAAAAGGGTTATGGGCTAAGTGGGGTTCATGGGCAAGATTAAGGCCCATAACTAGCCCTTAACCTGCCCAAGACACTACCATCTTCTCCATTTGTGCCCTAGCAACAAAAATTTCATAGAGAGAGAAAGTAGAGAGAGAAAGTGCAAGAAACTCAAGATTTGGGGCTTCTAAGGTCAAGGAATTAGAGATCTGGGCGTTTGGGCATCAAATCTCAAGGAAAGGAGCAACAAACAAGGTAAGAATCGACCCCTAAACCCTTCTGTAGATCAAACCCGGATTCTAGGGTTTTGGGTTTTGAAAAGTTGCAAAGAATCGCATAAAGGTCACATTTTTACGTATGAAAACGTGTAAAAAGCTTAGATTTGGTTTCATGGAAGTTAAACCAAGAATTTGGACGTAAAAAGTTAAGATTTTGGGTTAAAAACGGGCTGGTTCTTAGTTTTTATTCATCCAGCGAAACTGGGCCCCGATCCAGCGAAACTGTGAGTTAATCCAGCGAAACTGTGCACTCATTCAGCGAGACTAGGAGAAATTCCAGCGAAACTACAGTTTCGCACGGGCGAAACTACAGGTTCGCCGGGAATCTCGCTAAGACCCAGACTGACCCATAGACTTCGCGAAACTAGAAAATTCCAACGAAAGTTGGGCGCTCAAGGCAGCGAATCTGTCCAGCGAAACTGGCAGAAGTGCTGCCCAGCGAAACTGGCAGCGAAACTGCCAGCGAAACTGTGGGCGAAATTATGAAGACAATGACGTTTTTGTGTATTAACTATCGTGCAGCTAGAGTGTTTGGACTATAGCTTAAGTAACTTAGGATTGAAGCTATTTGCTAAGTTCAGGTGAGTTCCAGACCCCCTTATTTAAACGTTTTTCTATGGTTTTTGGGGCTATTATGCATAGTAAACATAAGGTTTTCAAGATAAGGATTTCAAGGTGTTTTAACAAGGAAATACATTTTTTTTATAAAGTAAAATGTGACATTTAAATAGCTCAGAAAAATTTTCGGGCGCGCTGACCTGGCAGCCCGGCCCCAGCCAGGGGCGTTGCCCCTTGGACCCCACTAGGGGCTGCTGCCCCTAGGACCCCGCTATCAGGGGCTGCCGCGCCCGAACCCCCGCTGTCCCGCGGTGGGTCGGTTACATGTTATGATGACTAGTACTTGGTATGTTGTGTACTTAATAAGCTAAGTATTATATATATATTAAGTGAAAAATAATACTAATGAGAAGTGGAACTTAACGAATGTTACCCCCGGGCCCGTTTGATGATGAAAAGTCTTGCAAGCACTATGATAGACTTCACTCATGTGAGTCTGATGTATGATGATGGATCCGTATTCATGAGCGGGCTATGTGCCTAGCAGTGTGGATCAACTGTCGGGGGAAGCTACCATGAAGATGTGTACCGACGGGGATCGATCAACCGTCGGGGGTAGCGACCATGGATAACGTGTACCGACGGGGATTGACATTTGTTGTCAATCAACATGGAGGTCTTGCCTTGTGCAAATCTCGCCTATGATGAACTGAAACGTAATGAAGGAATGAAAGATAATGAGCGTGCCTAATGTGATGCAAGTAATGTTTGTAGTATGATGTATGCGTGTTCATTATATGAAAGGTTAAAAGATTATATTTTCCTATTTATATAAAACTAGAACTCACTCAGCGTAGCTGACTTTTTATGCATAATAGTGGGCAGGTAGGCGCTGATGCTGAGGATGGAACCACGGAGCTACTTGGGGAAATATGGATGGCATTCCTATTAATGAAGTCTTTATTGTAATTAATGAACAAGGAATATGTTTTGTTTACCTTTAAAGGACAAATGTATGAGTACAATAGGGTTTCTAAGTCTTTAACGAATGTTTAATTATTTTCCGCTGCAATGTTTTGTTATTAAACTGAATTTATGCTATGGTTAACCAACTGTGAGGTTTTCCGGGAACGGGGCCTTACAAATTATGATTTGTTTGGAGATGTCTTAGCGTTCGATGCCACATATTCTACGAACAAGTACTCCTTTTAACTCTGTATATTTTTTTGGTCTACTACTTCACTAAGATTACTTCACTAAATATATTTTTTTAGGGTACAATATTTTTAGGGTACAATATGATTTTTGTCCCTTTTACTAGTGTGGACCACCACAAACGTTGTGTTACATTTGGTGCTGGTTTGATCTATAACGAGACTGCTGAATCTTACAAATGGTTGCTCTCCTCCTTTCTCAAAATTCATGGAAGACAACCCAACTTATATTAACTGACGAGGACCCTGCCATACGGTTTGAAGTTGCCGAAGCATTTACCAAATCCGTCCACCGCTTATGTATGTGGCATATAATGAAGAAACTACCTTCGAAGGTCTTTCTTTTAACATTTCATAATTTATACTTTCCCATAACTCTTGTATTTGCTAAAAATTTGCACTGTGACTCAAACTTGCAGTTATAACACCCCCATGATATTTTTATATTTGCTATGTTAATGAATACATATACATTTCATGTTTTCCAACTATCTTACCCACTATGTTTATTCTAACTTAATAACCACCCTACAATATACTTGTAGGGTAATAAGATTACCACATGAAAATATAGTTACAACACTCCCACCATATTTTTATCTTTCTTATGTAAATCCATACATATACATTTCATGTTTTCCACTCATCTTACCCACTGTGTAAATCCATACCTACACATTTGAAGGTAACTGTAACACACATTGATTTGTTATCTTTACCCATTGTAACAATACCTAGCAACACACACACACAACTTAAAATTAACTTATCGTTGCATCATATTATTACACCGTACAATATACTTGTAGGGTAATAAGATTACCACATGAAAATATAGTTACAACACCCCCACCATATTTTTATCTTTGTTATGTAAATCCATACATATACATTTCATGTTTTCCACTCATCTTACCCACTGTGTAAATCCATACCCACACATTTTAAAGGTAACTTTTAACACATATTGATTTGTTATCTTTACCCATTGTAACAATACCTAACAACACATACACAACGTAAAATTAACTTATCGTTGCATCATATTATTACACCGTACAATATACTTGTAGGGTAATAAGATTACCACATGAAAATATAGTTACAACACCCCCACCATATTTTTATCTTTGTTATGTAAATCCATACATATACATTTCATGTTTTCCACTCATCTTACCCACTGTGTAAATCTATACCCAAACATTTTGAAGGTAACTGTAACACACATTGATTTGTTATTTTTACCCATTGTAACAATACCTAACAACACACATACACAACTTAAAATTAACTTATCGTTGTATCATATTATTACAGCACTGTAACATAGTCATACATAAGATATAATAGACAGGTGGAAATAATTTTAAAATATTAATGATAAGTTTCATTTGTTTATACTATAAAGTTACCGGATAAACATATATAAGCCACTTTTTCGTAACTCCATTGTATTTTGTCAGATTTCGTCTGACGTCTTCCTCAACTCCAATTTGCGATCCTCAATCCACAAGCTTGTATAGAATGTCTACATTACTCCTGCAGCCTTCGAGGAAAGATGGATGGATCTCATTTCAAAGTTTAAACTTAACGACCATGTGTGGTTGCGTGATATGTATGCCATTCGTCATTCCTGGGTACCTGCTTATTTTCGAGAGATTCCACTTTGCTGCCTTATGAAAACAACTTCTCGCTACGAGAGTTCAAATGCATTGTTTAAAGTTAACTCCAGTTCTGCAAACACGCTTGTTTAGTTTTTCATGTGTTATGATACTGCCATTGACAATCAGCGTTATAACCAATGTACATTAGAATTCCAAACTAATCAGACGCATCCCGATCTCAGAACTGGTTTGGAAATTGAAGCCCATGCTGCAACATTATACACATACACTCTTTAAGTAGGTTCAGAAGGAAATTGCGAAAGGAATGATGAATTGCTTCATAATCAATGTTGATGCTGAGGAGCAGTTCAAGGTATATACCATCTCGCACATGGACAAGCGTACTGATTTTGTCAATGAATTCAAGGTAACTATTTAAGAAAAAGCTTGTTTGTCATTAATCTAACCATATACTAAATTTATGGATAAATTTATTACCATCTACACGAAAGATCCTACGACTGTTCTTGTATGGGATTAACAAGGATTAGCTACCTCTATCATCATATCTTTTGTGTTTTTAGGGTAAACAAGGTTACTCAAATACCAGATCATTATGTTTATAAACGTTGGAGAAGGTTGGCTCTTCCGTCACCTGTTTATAGCCTTAGTAATCGACTACAGGCTGACACTAGTGACCATTCTCTTTTAAAGAACGAGCTATTGGATTGTGTTAGTGCATGTGTTGAGCGCTTAAGAGATGATATTGATGGTCTTGGAGCCTTTTCTAGTCAGATCAAGGAGCTTAACCAAATCATCATACAAAAGTATCCTGCAGAATCCTCCTCTCCGAAAAGGAACAATGTAATGAGGGATTTGCTTGGCAATGTAGGCGATGACGTGGAGGAATTGGCCCCCTCAAGGTATAAGAAACAAGGGTTGTGGTACTAATCATAGACTGGTGGGTCCTAGAGAGCGTGCAATTGAGCGTAGCTTGAAGAAACTCAGGAAGTGTCGTACATGTAATCTGTATACGGATCACGACTCTCGTAATTGTAACATGAAGGAGACTGATGTTACCTTACCATGTGACACCTCCAGCGATGGGTAGTAGATGCTTTGGTCTTCAGGTTTGCCATATTTTTTATGGGAGACTTCAATTGTTTCCCTGGATAACAACTTTCTCATTGGCTACTTTTGTTTAGGATTTATGTTATTTTGTTATGGCAAAACCTGTATCTATTTCAGTGTTTATGGACATTCGTGTATCTAAAATGTTGTTCATCCCTTTTGGTTACTCTATTTTTATGTAGAGTAACGTTTATGGATGAACATACGCTACTTAAATCTAAATATGATATTGTTCATCATGTTTCTTTCCAATTGTAGTTTCTTCCCACCTATATCCCCTGTACTTTTGTTTGTTTATTTTGACTTTATTTTCCAAAATGGTTTACATAGTAGCATAACACCTCATTGCAGTTCACCATATTTACTATACTTTCGATATTCCATTATGTTATTTTTTACAATGATGATGTAACATCTTAGTCTTATGCCTTATCTATAAATTTTTAACCTGGAAACACATTATCTCCAAAAAATGTTTGACATAGCCGCACAACACCACAATGCAGTGGATCGTCTACATTATACAATTTTTAGTTATGGGTCTGATTTTTGTTACGCTGGTGTTGGAACAACACAATGTTATTTTTTTTATTTTAAATTTTCTATCTCAATATACCTTAAACGCAACGACATTCCATGTCTGTTTTGATTTTGCGTTAAAACCACACGTGTTACATACCCGCGTAACACCGCAATGTAGTGGATCGCCTATAATATACATTTTGCGGTTGTACATATGTTGTTAGTTATGTTGTTGCTGTAACATTCCACATAGGACTACACTTATATTGTAAAATTGATTTTTTCTGGTACGCTCGTCTTACGGTTTTTTAAGATGTTGTAGCTGATTGTACTTTAAACACACTTACATCCAACATAAATTAGGTTTTGTTTTCTGATTTTAATAGCAAAATGGTCACATAGCATCGAAATAGTACACTACAGTGGACCATCTATATTATACATTTCTATGGTGTAACACTAAATGAAGGGTTTGTTAGAACACAAAATCAAAGTTTAACCTCTTAAACTTTCTAAAAACGCAGCGGAATAACAACTTTATAAACTTGTTTATAAGCTGAAAAACATGTTCATTAGGTGACCATATTAATGTATGAAACAAACCCATATATCAAAGGATCATTTTATGTGAATAAGCATGCTATGTGTACATAAAACAACATAATATGACAGCCACAAAGGGCTGCCATAACTACCTTTCAGCAGCCTTCAAAAATCGAATGAAAGAAGGATGAGATGAAGATGATGATGATGTCGTTTATGCAGCCTCAAAGAAGAGAACCTCAAGTTGTAATACCCACAAGCTTCTTCCAAACACCTTGCTATGTTAGGGAGCTTTACACCAAAAGAAAACCCCTTAGAAGAACAATCCGAATCAGCCAAAACAGCCAACAAAAACCGATTTTCAGCTTTGTTTTGCTTCTTAAATCCGAAAATTAGCTTTCTTCAAAGAGAGAAATGTTGCTTTGTGTGTGAGAGCGAAAGTGTTGCATGGATGGTTGCTTGAATGAATGAATTAAGTCTTGTAGAAGCCAAGACAAATGTGGTTTCCTATGCCCCTTGGGCGGCCACAAGCTTCAACCCAAAAGGGTTTCCCACCCATTTGAAATTTTTATAAAATTCTACTCTTCCATGCATTTTTAGTCATAAAATTAAAAGATAGTCTAATTTTATAACATGACACACTTTTATTTGACATTATTTAACCAACTTAAATAATGTATCAAATAAATATCTAATGAACAAATTATCCATATAATATTGTTCTATCACAAAAGCAATATTTAGAAAACCAATTTACTAAATAGGTGTCAATATTTATTGTATGATCTTATCAGTAAATAAATATTTGTTGGTGTTTGTATAGCTTGTTATTAGGTATAACCCGACTTGGATCATAACGTACTAACCGCATCAATATTCTATGTGTCTTGGGCATATGAAATCCAACAATCTCCCATTTGCACAAGATTCATAGGAGATTGATGCAAGCAGTAAATACCGCCTAACAACGGTTTACTACCCTTAATACGCATGACTTATAGCCATTGAATAACATCATCCCATTCAAGTACCCTACTTGAAATGATTTAGGTGAATCAATCATTTATCCTTTTGTTACAGATGTCATGTTAAATCCAAGAACACAGAATGATCATTCCTTGTTGATTTAACTTATCAGGCCTTAGATATCTAACTCTCAATGAATAAGAGGAACAAATTCCATCTTGACTACATACGTTTCTCACAAACACTTCGTGTCATACCTGAACATACCCTTATGTACTGTCCACTATTTCAGGACTGTGAAGAATTAGCTCAAGGTATAATACTTGGTGAATATCAAAACCCAATATGTATCCCAGGTCAGAGGATACCAAATGATATTCGCCTTTACTCAAATTTACTTATGATCAATCAATAAGATTCTATGTAGTAAAATTTGAGATGCGTGTTACACAAATATATATGAACCTTGGTAGTAACCCATTGCTCTATATTCATCCTTATGAATATCAACCAATCCAAGTTCATAATAATTTTACCCTCACACTTGTTCCCGCAAGTATGAATGGCAATGGACATTTAGAGTAAACAATTTACCCATGGATTTAAACATGCTAAATTGGAACATTAATTGAAACATTATAACCAAATAATTTTATTCAAATAATAAAGAGTTCCTCATATCCAAATACAAAATTTACAGATCAAATCCAATCACTAGAATATCAAAGTCCCATGGCACAAGTATGACCTTCATGCTTTGGCTTTTCAAGGAGCTTCGTGAGAGGATCCGCAATGTTTTGATCCGTGTGAACTTTGCGAATACATATCTTTCCCTTTTCAACTTCATCTCGTATGTAGTTGAATCTCCGCTCAATGTGCCTAGTCTTTTGATGAGCACGAGGTTCCTTGATTTGATCAATCGCACCCTCGTTATCATAATAGATCTCTAGGGGGTCCTGAATGGAAGGGACAACCCCTAGATCGGCAATAAATTTCTTCAACCATGCAGCTTCTTGAGCTGCCAATGAGGCGACGACGTATTTTGATTCTGTAGTTGATAGAGCCACCACATCCTGTTTGGAGCTCTTCCAACAGACCGCTCCTCCATTCAGAATGAAAATATATCCCGATTGTGACCGAGAATCGTCACGATAGGTTTGGAAACTCGCATCCATGTAACCTTTTACAACGAGTTCCTCATCACCAGATCCATAGATTAGGAACATATCTTTCGTCCTCCTTAGGTACTTAAGTATGTTCTTAACAACCATCCAATGACTGCTTCCAGGATTTTGCTGGTATCGGCTTGTCATGCTTAAGGCGCATGACACGTCCGGTCGAGTGCATATCATCGCATACATGATGGATCCAATAGCAGATGCGTATGGGATTGCCTTCATTTTATCTTTCTCATCCTTTGAGCTAGGACATTGAGTCGTATTCAATATCGTTCCTCTTTGAATAGGTACGGTACCTTACTTAGAGTTCTCCATCTTGAACCTTTTCAAGAATTTGTCAATGTATGCACTTTGATTTAAACCAATCAACTGCCTTAATCTATCCCTATAGATCTTTATTCCTAGAATATATGCGGCTTCACCAAGATCCTTAATGGAAATATAACTTCCAAGCCAGGTTTTAAAACCTTCCAAGGTTGGAATGTCATTTCCAAATAGTAGTATGTCATCAACATACAATACTAGGAAGGTTATTGTGCTCCCACTAGCCTTCTTATACACACAAGCCTCATTAGCGTTTTTGATGAAGCCAAATTTCTTTACCTCCTCATCAAAATGGTGATTCCAGCTTCTCGATGCTTGTTTCAATCCGTAGATTGATTTCTTTAACTTGCATAGTTTATTAGGATGTTTTGGATCGACAAAACCTTCAGGCTGAACCATATAGACATCTTCCTGAAGATATCCATTTAGGAAAGCGGTTTTGACATCCATTTGCCAAATCTTATAATCATAATGAGCAGCTATGGCAAACAATATCCTTATAGACTTTAGCATCGCAACAGGTGAGAAAGTTTCATGATAGTCAACCCCTTGAGTTTGAGTGAAACCCTTTGCTATAAGTCTAGCTTTATAAGTATCCAAGTTTCCATGCATATCAGTTTTCTTCTTGAAAACCGACTTACTTCCAACTACCTTGGAATTAAGAGGTGGTACAACAAGTTCCCAAACATGATTGTCATACATGGATTGCATCTCAAAGTTCATGGCTTCAAGCCATTTGTCACAATCCGAATTAGACACTACATTATGGTATGTGGTTGGTTCATCTGAATCTACCACGTATCATCCATCCATGAAAAATCCATATCTTTCAGGGGGATTACTAGTTCTACCACTTCTGTGAACGTTTTGTGTATATTGATCAACCGCTTGATCATCCTCAACATCCTCATGTTGAGTGCTAGTTTCAACCAAACGTGCATCAGGTTGTGGTTCTTGATCCTCCTCAAGATCCACTGTTCTACTGCTAGTTTCTTCCATAAGGAACTTTGCTTCTAAGAACTCACCCTTTCTGGTAACAAACACATTTTGTTCCACTGGATCATAGAAATAATATCCCATAGAGTCTCTAGGATATCCAATAAAGATACACTTGGTGGATCGGACTTCCAATTTGTTTGGGGTGGGAGTCTTAACATAAGCCTCACAACCCCAGACCCTTAAGTATGATAGGGATGGAACTCTTCCATGCCATATCTCAAAAGGTGTCCTTTCCACCTTTTTGGTTGGGGCCATATTTAGAATATGAGCCACGGAGAGCAAAGCGAAACTCCAAAATGATTGAGGCAATGTGCTTCTAGCCATCATAGATCAGACCGTATCTAATAAGGTTCGATTTCTCCTCTCAGACACACCATTATGTTGTGGTGTTCTAGGTGGAGTGAGTTGTGAGACAATCCCACAACTCCTAAGATGAACTTGAAAAGCATCACTTAGGTATTCACCTCCTCTATCGGTACGGAGAACTTTAGATGACTTGTTGAGTTGATTTTCTACTTCATTCTTGAAGATTTTGAACATTTCAAAAGCTTCATCTTTGTGCCTTAATAAGTACACATACCCATAGCGACTATAATCGTCAGTAAAGGTTATGAAGTATCTCTCACCATTCCTAGTCATTGGTTTAAAAGGACCACATACATCCGAATGTATGAATCCTAATAATATTTTGCCCTTTTGTTAGTTCCACTAAAGGGTGCCTTAGTCATTTTACCTTGTAAACAAGATTCACATACATCAAATGAATCACATTCATTCGTTTTTAAAAGACCATTCTTTTAAAGTGTTTGTATACGTTTCTTGTTTATATGACCAAGACGACAATGCCAAAGATAGGTATCACTCAAATCCAACTTGAGTTTCTTGGTGTTGGTTTGGTACAATGAACTATTTAAAGCATTTTCATGAAACTATTCATAAATACCATTAATGGGAATAGCTTTAAAATAGAACATATCATTTAAAGAAACATGAATATCATTTTCAACAAAAGATAATACATAATCATAATGTCTTAACTGGGATATAGAAATAATATTCCAAGTCAAACTAGGAGCAAACATTCTTCAAAATAACATCCAAGCCACTTGGAAGTGTTAGGATGTAGTTCCCACGAGCTTCAACTTGGACTTTGGTTCCATTGCCCATGAAGAGACTAACATCCCCTTGATTGAAGTCCTTACTTCTTTTGAACCCCTGCAACATATTGCAAATATGAGTTCCACATCCAGTATCCAATACCCATGTGTTAGAAGATGTAACATTAAGATCAATATGAATTATGTATATTATACCTGAGGTCTGCCCGGCATCCCTCTTTGCTTTCAACTCTTGGAGATGGACAGGACAATTTCTTGCCCAATGTCTAATCTCCCCACACTTGAAGCATGGGTCATTGGTAGCAACCTTTTGCTTCTTCTCTTGTAGTTTGGGTGGCACCCTTGCCACCCCCTTCCCCTTTCCCTAAACGGGTCCCTTACCCTTGGCAACCATTGCCTTGGGTGCGGGATAAGGCCTTTTCTTGTTCCCACCTTCATTGATGGTGAGAACGAGTAAAACCCTTTTACCCATGAATGCCTTGGCCATTTTAAGCATTGAGTGAAGCTCACCAATGCTCTTGTCCCATGCATTCATGTTGTAATTCAACAAAAATGTCTCGAACCTTTTGGTAAGGCCATTTAGGATCAAGTCCGTGGCCAATTCCTTCGAGACGGGAAAATTAAGCCTCTCGAGGCGGTCAATATGACTTTTCATCTTAAGTACATAAGATGAAACAGATTGGTTGTCCTTCATACGACATGCATGGAGTGCTCGAACTGTTTCGAAGCGCTCAACCCTTGTTTGCTGTCACATCCTGGCGGAAGCGTAAACGATACGGTTGGAATGTGACTAGCTTTTATCAGAGTGCAATTGTTTATAGTAAATAAACATAGATCTAATAGAAACATAACATAGACATGCTTTTATTACTATTAGAGGAATTACATCTTTTTACATAATATACCAAAATTTGATGTAATTAGTTATAACTAAGTTACAGCATGTCTAAAATCTATGAAAATGCGCGTCTACGTACACACTTCCGTCAACGATGTTGACAATCAGTGTTACACAGACCCGTCCTACAACTTCGCCCCAACCATCATGAACCTCAAAGCTGAAATCAAAGGTGTTACTCATTTTCTGAAAAAGTATACTAAAACCAGTCAACAAAAATGTTGGTGAGAACATAGGTTTAATCCAGACAAAATATTTTGTTGATGTATCAATTACAACCAAACCTGCTCACAACATAATCATACTATCATGAAATAATCATAAAATCAGATAATATTACATCCTAACCCCCATTCGGTTAGATGCAGGAAAATAGCAGTAACCCTCATCCGGTTAGTGCAAATATTCTCCTAAGTAGCGCTACCAATATTATTGACCGGTTCCTCATTCGAACTAATGGTTGTGTCGCAAATGACAGTAAGCAAACAAAAATATTTTCAAAATAATACATCAACCCTACAATATACTTTTTCCCCTAAAACTTTACTGAATACCAAACGGTTGAAAATGGGGCTATGAACTCACCGTGTCTTCTCACTTGAACCTAACAAGATAGTTCACAGTGTTAGACAATACTTCAAATATTTTTCTGGTTTTCATTGACTGTAAATAGAAACACCTTCGGGTCTCTAAAATTTCTCAATCTTTTAACTACACATAATAGTTGTAGTTATTCTGAAATTTCTCAAAATTCATAGACATTAGCTACTGATGTCCAAAAATCACTAAAAATTTATAGAACATAATTTGGACAGTTTGTAGCTTCCCATAATTTTTACAACATCAAATTCCTAACAGATTATTTTATATAAATCCCACAATATTCCCAAAATTTATCAAAATACCTACTTCTCTTCAATAAATCCTCAAAAATTCATAGAATATTTTCCAAAAAGTCAGTAACATCACTTAATTTTTATAGCATCCAAATCTTAACAGATTATTTTTGGTAAATTTCATAATATTCTTATAAATGGTTAAAAATACCTCCTATTCACGAAAAATTCCCAAAATTTTACAGAAGACTTATTATACAAAACCAAGCATCATATAATTATCTCAAAGTCCAAATCATAACAGAGTTTCCGTAATTTCCACAATAATTGAAATATTTAGAAACAATACTTATACTGCTCCAAAAATTATGAAAACTATATATTTTGTAGCTTCATGTTTATATTACATCTATGATTTTATCAGAATTTATTATTCACTTTAAGTATTTATTCTGATTTATTTACTACAGAACATATAAAAATTCATATCTTAATCATAATAAGGAATAAAATTCTTAAATAATTTCAAAGGCTTTTATACCTCAAAAGAGTCATTCTATAATTTTTCATAATTTTCCTGAATTTATTTCTATTTTTGATATTTTCTTCTATTTTTCCATTATAGAATAATTT
Source organism: Flaveria linearis (assembly GCA_024085815.1). Classification (NCBI taxonomy): domain Eukaryota; kingdom Viridiplantae; phylum Streptophyta; class Magnoliopsida; order Asterales; family Asteraceae; genus Flaveria; species Flaveria linearis. The sequence goes on along the minus strand of CM044007.1, from coordinate 56,709,293 downwards.
ATATAAATTATTTACTTTATCAAAACTTTATCAAAACTTCCAGTTTAATATTTCAATAGGTAAGTGAGAATTTTTAATTTTTATTCCCATAATTGTAATTGTTTAATATTTATTTGATTTTTCTTAAATAATTACAAGGTTTAATTCTTGCAAATTCCAAATATACCTTTTTATCATAAGTTTGTGAGTTTTTGGCAACTCATCACTTATGATTCATGAATCAAGACTTTAAGAATGAGTTTGGTGTTTGAACACCAACTAATAAGTATATATTGATTTTTGTTACATATATGTAACAAAAATGTTTTTATACCTTGTGATGGTGATCTTAGTGGTATTTCAGCTTGTTGAACTCGAGAACAGTACTGTAGAGATCGTGGGTGGTGATGGTAGATGCTGATGGTGTGTGGTTGTGTTTGTTTGGGTTGTAGTTGTCGGGTTGTTGTTGTTAATGTTGTTTGTTGTTGTTGTGTTGTAACCGAGAGGTTGTGGATCAGGTTGGTGGTGGTGATTAATGTTGGTATTCGAGAGAGAGAGAGAGCAGAAGATGATTGAGGATGGTGGTGATCGAATGGAGGTGATGGTATGTATATAAGGACAAGAGTTTGAAGGATGAATTTGAGTGATGCTTTGAGTTTGCATGGATGTAGATGGCTGCATATATTCTCTTGGTTCGACCGCCTTTACCCAACATCATTATGACATAGATTCTTTAGCTAGGTGAGTCACCTAGGTAGCCATGCTAGGTGGCGGTTTGGAGGGTGTGAAACAAGGAAAAACCGGTGCAAAGATGGCGGTTTTAAGAGATTACCGAGAGTTAGAGGGATAGGTGGCAAATGTTTAGGATATTCAAGTGTGAATGGAATGTCTTAGGATGTTGTGGTGGAGGCCTTGGCTACTAAGCTTTGACTTTATAGCATGGATGCATGGATAGTGGCATTGTGGTGGCGGTTTGTGGAGGCTTTGTGTCCAAGAAATAACCGAGGGGTTGCCACCTCCATTTCGAACTAATGATGAAGGTTCATGTATCTTCATGGTGGCGGTTTGTTATGTATACCGAGGGTGGTTTTGGGTTGGTGGTTTGGTGGTTTCGAATGGTGGTTTGATTTAGTTTTCGGGTGATGGTGGTTCGAGTGGTGTAAGGTGGTGGTTAGGTGGGTATGTTTTGGGTTATTAGTTTTAGAGTTTTAGTGTTTAGGTTTTTGATCTAGTTTAGTTTAATTTTATTATGTAGATATATATATATATATATATATATATATATATATATATATATATACCCGAAACATATATATAAGTGAGCTATGTATATATATCTATACTAAAACATGTATGCTTGTAGTACAACAATTTTCCATGTACACATATGTAGGTAAACATGCCCACATAAAAACTTAGGTATATATACATGTATGTGTGGGTTTCGGGCATATAAGCATACGTACATACATAAACTATCAATATATAGACATGCATGCAACATGCATACGTAAAATTTTGTATATATATACATGTGGATGTGAGTTTTGGGTATATAACATGCATACGTGAATTATTAATACATAGGCATGCATGTAAACATGCATACGTATATCCATATATATATAATTCATGGTTGTAACCTAATATCATAGAATTTTTATACGTAATATAATGAAATAATTTTTAGGGTTGTCACTTTCTCCCCCGTTAAGAGAATTTCGTCCTGAAATTCAGTGGAGTGTGCTTTAGAAATTTAAATAATTATTACCTCTGAACAGGTGAGGGTACTTTTTCTTGATCTCATCTTCCCTTTCCCAAGTGTATTCTGGTCCTTTTTTTGCATTCCACTTAATTTTCACTATGGGAATTTTACTTCTTCTTAACTTCTTTATTTCTTTTCCCACAATGGCTATTGGTTCTTCCACAAAATGCAGGTTCTTATCCACCTGTATTTCTTGAATTGGCACTACAATAGTTTCATTGGTTAAGCATTTCTTGAGATTGGACACATGAAAAGTGTTGTGTACTTCACTTAATTCCTATGGTAATTCCAATTTATATGCTACAGGACCAATTCTATCAATAATCTTGAATGGACCAATGTACCTAGGGTTCAGCTCACTGGATTTTCCAAATCGAAAGATACCTTTAGAGGGTGATATTTTTAAATAGACTCTGTCTCCAATTTGAAATTCTAATGGTTTCCTCCGTTTGTCTGCATAGCTTTTCTGTCGAACACGAGCTGTTTTCAACCTGTTTTTAATCTCAGTGATCTTATCTGTAGTTTCTTGGATCAGTTCAGGACCCGTGAGTTGTCTATCACCTATTTCATTCCAACATAAAGGTGACCTACATTTTCTTCCATATAAGGCTTCAAATGGTGCTAATCCAATGCTAGAGTGATAACTGTTATTGTATGAAAATTCTATTAAAGGTAAGTGACTATCCCAATTTCCACCAAAGTCTATAGCACAGGCTCTTAACATGTCTTCTAAGGTTTGTATGGTTCTTTCACTCTGTCCAACGGTCTGTGGATGATAAGCTGTACTTATGTTGATTTGAGTTCCTAAAGCTTTTTACAAAGTTTGCCAGAATCTAAAAGTAAATCTGCTATCCCTATCTGATATAATGGATACAGGTATTCCATGTCTAGATACAATTTCTTTAATGTAAATTCTTGCTAATCTCTCAATCTTGTAATCTTCGCGGATAGGTAAGAAATGAGCAGACTTAGTTAGTCTATCAACTATAACCCAAATTGTGACTTATCCATTTCTGGTCCTGGGTAACTTAGTTATGAAATCCATTGTAATTTGATCCCATTTCCATTTTAGGATTTCTGGTTGTTGCAAATATCCTGAAGGTTTCTGATACTCAGCTTTTATTCTTGAGCAGACATCACACTGTTCCACAAATTCTCCAACTGATCTTGTTGTTGAGCTTCCTGGATTTGTCTTAACAAATCTGAACGTTGTTCCATTTTCATTGCTCGTACCCGTAGAGGTTTTGTTCTTTCTTTTCTACTTAAAGCATCAGCTACTACATTGGCTTTTCAGGGGTGATACTTAATTTCACAATCATAATCACTTAATAACTCTACCCATCTTCTTTGCCTCATATTTAACATCTTCTGATCAAAGATGTGTTATAAACTTTTGTGGTCCGTATATATTATACACTTAGTTCCGTATAAGTAATGCCTCCAAATCTTTAGTGCAAATATTACAGCTCCTAATTTTAGATCATGGGTGGTGTAATTCTTCTCACTACCTCTAAGCTGTCTGGATGCATACGCAATCACTTTATCTTTCTACATTAAAACACATCCAAAGCCTTGACGAGAGGCATCACAATAGACTATGAAGTTATCAGTTCCTTCAGGTAAAGCTAACACAGGTGCACTACATAATTTATTCTTAAGAAGTTCAAAAGCATCATTCTGTTTTTCTCCCCATACATACTTTTTATCTTTCTGAGTCAATTCTGTTAATGGTTGAACTATTCTTGAGAAGTTTTCTATAAATCTCCTGTAGCATCCTGCTAAACCTAAGAATTGTCGTAAATCTGTCGGAGTTTTTGGAATTTCCCATTTCTTAACTGCTTCTATTTTTGCTGGATCAACCTGAATTCCACTTTGGTTGACTATATGCCCAAGGAATTGTACTTCTCTTTTCCAAAATTCACATTTGGAAAATTTTACATATAACTTTTCTTTTCGTAACAGTTCCAAGGTTAACCTGAGGTGTTGTTCGTGGCATTCCTTACTCTTAGAATAAATTAGAATGTTATCAATGAAGACTATAAAAAATTTATCTAGGTAAGGTTTACACACGCTATTCATTAGGTCCATAAATACTGCTGGAGCATTGGTTAACCCAAATGGCATCACAAGGAATTCATAATGACCGTATCTAGTTCTAAAAGCAGTCTTGGAAATGTCATCTTCTTGTACCCTTAATTGATGATATCCAGATCTTACGTCTATTTTTAAAAAATAACTGGATCCTTGTAGTTGATCAAACAGATCATCAATTCTATGGAGTGGATACCTATTCTTTATGGTAACCTTATTAAGTTCCCTATAATCAATACACATTTTAAAGGTTCCATCCTTCTTTTTGACAAATAAGACTGGTGCTCCCTAAGGGGATACACTAGGACGTATAAATCCCTTATCTAATAGTTCCTGTAACTGAGTCATGAGTTCTTTCATTTCAGTTGGTGATAAACGATAAGGTGCTTTGGCAATAGGGGTTGTTCTTGGTATCAATACTATTTTAAATTCTACCTGACGAGGGGGTGGTAATCCACGTAGTTCATCAGGAAACACATCAGCATATTCATTTACAACAGGAACACTTTCCAAATTTTCCTTATCAAGTTTTGTATCAACAATATGAGCCAAGAATGCTAAACAATTCTTGTTGAGGTATTTTCGTGCTTTTTCACAAGTAATCAGTTTCACAGTATTATTTGGCTTATCACCATAAATGCAGAGAATTTTGTTTTCCTTAGCCAAAGGAACCTTAATCATTTTCTTATCACAAATGATTTCAACATGATTTGTACTCAACCAATCCATTCCTACTACGATATCAAATCCTCCTAACTTAATAGGTATCAGATTTATATCAAAACAGTATTCATCTAAATTCAAGATGCAATTAGGAATGATTTCATCAGCTTCAATCATCTTACCGTTAGCTAATTCTATCACATAAATTTCACGTAATTTTTTAGATGCTGAATTAATTGATGGTCTAAAAGTATGTGAAACAAAACTGCGGGTTGCTCCCGTATCAAATAATACTTTAGCGTACTGATTGTTGATAAGGAACGTACCCGTAACTACTTCTGGTTCATGACGAGCTTCATCAGCTTGTATTACAAAAGCTCTTCCACGGGGGTTGTTCCGATTAGCTGGAGCCTTACCCTTTCGTTGTGGACATTCACTCCGGAAATGATTTTCACTTCCATGCTGAAAACAGACGGTTTTAGGGATAGTAGGGTTTTTGCAGTCTCTAGAAATGTGTCCATTTCTTTTGCAATTATAACACACCACTGTCATACAGTTTTCTGTATGATATCTTTGACAGATGTTACACTGTGGTGGTTTTTCTACTTTCTTTCCTTGAGTTGTTCCCAAAAAGTTCCTTGGTGAAGGTCGGGCTACTTTTTTCTGGGAACTTTCTCAAAATATTTTTCTAGGATGATTTTCAGTCCATGGCCTTTTCTCTCCTACCTGTTGATGACCTAATGATCCATTCCTGATCATTTCATCTGTCAGACTCCCTGACAAGATTACTGCTTCCTAGAAGGTTTTGGTTCTAGCCGATTTCACTAGTCCTCTTATTTGTGGCACTAATCCCCAAATATACCTTCCTATTCTTTTTGATTTCGGGGTTATCAAATATGGTACTAATCTAGATAATTCATTATACCTATCAGTATATTCCCGGTGTGCGGACCCTTTCATCTCTAGTGCTAAAAATTCAGCCTCTAGTTTTTCTATCTCATTGTAAGGACAATATTTTTCTATCACTAGATTTCTAAATTCTTCCCAACTCAGCTTATTCATAACATTTCTACCCTTAGTGTGTACCTCCATTTTCCACCAGGATTGTGCTTCTCCTTTAAGGGAATGTGAAGCAAATAGTGTCTTGAAGTTTTCAGCACAATTGCTGATTTCCAGGACTCCTTCCATGTCATCTAGCCATCTTAACGCTTGTACTGCTCCACCTTTTCCATCAAATTCCTGAGGTCTACAGGACATAAAAGTTTTGTAGGAGCATCCCTTTGAAATTCCATTTAAAATCTCTTCTTCCTGTCTTTCTTCTATATTCATATTTTCAGGCCCTGCTGGTGGGTTTGAGGTAGTTCCAATATTCAGATTTTGTTGGAGTTGGGTAATTAGGGTAGGTAGGGTAGCTTCTAGTTGTTGGGTTACTATCTGGGATATCCTATCATTCTCAGTTACATCAGGGTTCACGGGTGTTTCTTCCCCAAGTCTGGTCCTGGGTCGTCCCACTCGAGCTGTTCTCCTGACAGGCTGAGTGTTTCTTTTTGGAGGCATGATTCACTATAGTGAATTTCAAGGTTAGTATTGCAAATAAATATCTTAACACAAAATTTATTTAACATAGATCAAATAAACATGTTAACATAAAAGTATATATATCAGTTAAGCTCTTATTTCTTTCATTCTAAAAAGTTAGACTATAAACTTTCAGTTTCTGCTAAATCATTTCCAGATCTTGGTGAAAATACTTTTCTTGGGTATCTTGAGCTTTTTAATATCCTTTTGGATTTTCCAGATCCCCAGCTGTATCTTCTTAAGTTTCTTAAGAGTCTGTCGGGCTTTCTTCACCTGATCCAACTTTGGCTTAATAATTCTATCTTCATCTTTGGGAAAATCAGGAGATTGTCTTTCTAGATCCTCAGATTGCTTAGCTTTAAATTTGTGTCCACGTAGTATCTTTATCCTAAGAGTCTTAATTGTATATCCTCCCACGTGTACTGGTGCACGTCTAACATAAAATTTTGTCTTATTCTCCATTTCTGTTGGGATAACATCCATAGCCAGTTGAGGTTCCGGTTCAGGTGTTATTTCTTTAGGGCTGCTATAGTATGGATCTTCTGAAGGGTCGGTTTCATAACGATAATTATCTGAATTCATACTGCACAATTTCTTAACAATATTTCACAAAAAGTTAGTCAAATAACTTATCAAAATTTTGGTTAGAATCTTAATCATGAAATTTCACATAATTCACATAAATTCACATAAAATCATAAAGTATATTTTGAGCTTATGCTTATAGTCTAGTTATTTACTTAAAATAACTAATTCTCTATAACCAATGACTCTGATACCAACCTGTCACATCCCGGCGGAAGCGTGAATGATACGGTTGGAATGTGACTAGCTTTTATCAGAGTGCAATTGTTTATAGTAAATAAACATAGATCTAATAGAAACATAACATAGACATGCTTTTATTACTATTAGAGGAATTACATCTTTTTACATAATATATCAAAATTAGATGTAATTAGTTACAACTAAGTTACAGCATGTCTAAAATCTATGAAAATGTGTGTCTACGTACACACTTCCGTCAACGATGTTGACAGTCAGTGTTACACAGACCCGTCCTATAACTTCACCCCAACCATCATGAACCTCAAAGCTGAAATCAAAGGTGTTACTCATTTCCTGAAAAAGTATACTAAAACCAGTCAACAAAAATGTTGGTGAGAACATAGGTTTAATCCAGACAAAATATTTTGTTGATGTATCAGTTACAACCAAACCTGATCACAACATAATCATACTATCACGAAATAATCATAAAATTAGATAATATTACATCCTAACCCCCATTCGGTTAGATGCAGGAAAATAGCAGTAACCCTCATCCGGTTAGTGCAAATATTCTCCTAAGTAGCGCTACCAATATTATTGACCGGTTCCTCATTCGAACTAATGGTTGTGTCGCAAATGACAGTAAGCAAACAAAAATATTTATACTTTTTCCGGCAAAACTTTACTGAATACCAAACGGTTGAAAATGGTGCTATGAACTCACCGTGTCTTCTCACTTGAACCTAACAAGATAGTTCACAGTGTTAGACAATACTTCAAATATTTTTCTGGTTTTCATTGACTGTAAATAGAAACACCTTCGGGTCTCTAAAATTTCTCAATCTTTTTAACTACACATAATAGTTGTAGTTATTCTGAAATTTCTCAAAATTCATAGACATTAGCTACTGATGTCCAACAATCACCAAAATTTTATAGACCATAATTTGGACAGTTTTTAGCTTCCTATAATTTTTACAACATCAAATTCCCAACAGATTATTTTATATAAATCCCACAATATTCCCAAAATTTATCAAAATACCTAATGATCTTTAATAAATCCTCACAAATTCATAGAATTTTTTCCAGAAAGTCAGTAACATCACCTAATTTTTATAGCATCCAAATAATAACATATTATTTTCTGTAAATTTCGTAATATTCTCATAAATGGTTAAAAATAGCTCCTTTTAACGAAAAATTCCCAAAATTTTACAGAAGACTTCTTATACAAAACAAGCATTATATAATTATCTAAATGTCCAAATCATAAGAGAGAGATTTCTATAATTTCCACAATAATTTATATATTTATAAAAAATATTATACTTCTCCAAAAATTATGAAAACTATATATTCTATAGACTCGTATATATTATTATTTATATGATTTTATCAGAATTTATTATTCCCTTTAATTATTTATTCTGATTTATTTACTACAGAATATATAAAAATTCATATCTTAAACATAATAAGGAATAAAATTCTGAAATCATTCCAGAGCCTTTTATACCTCAAAATAATCATTCTGTAATTTTGTCAGAATTTTCCCAAATTTATTTCTATTTTTGATATTTTCTTCTATTTTTCCATTATAGAATAATTTATATAAATTATTTACTTTACCAAAACGTTATCAAAACTTCCAGTTTAATATTTCAGTAGGTAAGTGAGAATTTTCAATGTTTATTCCCACAATTGTAGTTGTTTAATATTTATTTAATTTTTCTTAAATAATTACAAGATTTAATTCTTGCAAATTCCAAATATACCTTTTTATCATAAGTTTCTGAGTTTTCGGCAACTCATCACTTATGATTCATGAATCAAGACTTTAAGAGTGAGTTCTGGTGTTTGAACACCAACTAATAAGTATATATTGATTTTTGTTACATATATGTAACAAAAACTGTTTTTATACCTTGTGATGGTGATGTTAGTGGTATTTCAGCTTGTTGAACTCGAGAACAGTACTGTAGAGATTGTGGGTGGTGATGGTAGATGCTGATGGTGAGTGGTTGTGTTTGTTTGGTGTTGTGGTTGTCGGGTTGTTGTTGTTGATGTTGTTTGTTGTTGTTGTGTTGTAACCGAGAGGTTGTGGAGGAGGTTGGTGGTGGTGATTAATGCTGGTATTCGAGAGAGAGAGAGAGGCAGAAGATGATTGAGGATGGTGGTGATCGAATGGAGGTGAAGGTATGTATATAAGGACAAGAGTTTGAAGGATGAATTTGAGTGATGCTTTGAGTTTGCATGGATGTAGATGGCTGCATATATTCTCTTGATTCGACCACCTTTCCCCAACAACATTATGACATAGATTCTTTAGCTAGGTGAGTCACCTAGGAAGCCATGCTTGGTGGCGGTATGGAGGGTGTGAAACAAGGAAAAACCGGTGCAAAGATGGCGGTTTTGAGAGATTACCGAGAGTTAGAGGGATAGGTGGCAAATGTTTAGGATATTCAAGTGTGAATGGAATGTCTTAGGATGTTGTGGTGGAGGCCTTGTCTACTATGTTTTGACTTTGTAGCATGGATGCATGGATAGTGGCAATGTGGTGGCGGTTTGTGGAGGCTTTGTGTCCAAGAAATAACCGAGGGGTTGCCACCTCCATTTCGAACTAATGATAAAGGTTCATGTATCTTCATGGTGGCAGTTTGTTATGTATACCGAGGGTGGTTTTGGGTTGGTGGTTTGGTGGTTTCAATGGTGGTTTGATTTAGTTTTTGGGTGATGGTGGTTCAGGCATATAAGCATACGTACATACATAAACTATCAATATATAGACATGCATGCAACATGCATACATAAAATTTTGTATATATATACATGTGGATGTGAGTTTTGGGTATATAACATGCATACGTGAATTATTAATACATACGCATGCATGTAAACATGCATACGTATATCCATATATATATAATTCCTGGTTGTAACCTAATATCATAGAATTTTTATACGTAATATAATGAAATAATTTTTAGGGTTGTCACACTTGCTGTTGGAACGTTTCCTTCAGCTGGGTTATCATGTCATAAGCTCCGTAATGTTCATACTCCTTTTGGAGATCCGGAGTCATGCTCGCTAGCATGAGACAAGACCCTTGGACGGATTCCTCGATGTACTTCAACCAATCGTTGTAGGCCTCCTCATCATCCTCAGTAGGTTGATCTGGGATAGGGTCGTCTAAAACATATGATCTTCTCTCTTGCTTGAGAACGATTCTCAAGTTTCGATACCAATCAATGAAATTATTATGATTCAGACGTTCCTTTTGGAGGATCGCTTGTAATGATTGGGTGGACGCGGATGAGTTATCATGATTGTCATTATTGGTTGCCATCTACAAAATTTAACAAAGATCTATTTTTAGTATTTTCGATATTGCTATTTTTAATAATTAGTGCCTTTTAAGGTCATTTTTATATTAAAATATAGAACCCAACATTACATTTAAATTGTGGTTAGGTGACCTTTATCCCATAATTTAGAGATTTCATAATTCTAGTTTAGAAAACTCTATGTACTTGTATTTGCATGCTTTTAAATACAATATACCCTATGGTCTTTTTAATAAAACCCATTTTATTATGAAATCATTAATCCTTTTAATAACCATTTATTAACACTTAATGATTAAGAACCATTTTATATTAGCTTGTTAAGATCATTTTTATTAAGATTGTTTATCATATCCAAATATTATACAATCATTCACAAAATCACAATCAAACAAGCATAATATAAACAACCACAATGTGCATAACCATAGCTACTATTGTGACCACACTTGTTTGCCATCACAAGTGTGGTCATTTGGTCTTTCCTAAGGGTTGAATACAACACAAAATTTAGGTCTTCATAGACCCCCACTTCAACTTGCATCCATATGCTTCAAGTCCTACTTTTGTGTCTTCCTCTTGTGCTTCCTTCCCGAGCATCTTCTTTTACAAAATATATATCCTAATACATATTTTCTAGTAAAAGAAAAATACTCCTAATCTACTATTACATCCCAATGAATAAATAAACAAAATATAAGCACAAAACTTTACAACCCAATTGAATGAATATAATCAAATAAATACATTCAATCCAAACCAAAACAACACAAGGTCTAAGCTAGGTTACGCACTATCATATGAACAATCATAAACATCATTTAATAAACAAAATAAACCCCATCAAACCCCAAATTTTCAGCCAAAATAAACTGAAAATTTGGGTTTGTTTGTGTTGGACCAAAAGAACCAATGAGCCAAGATCAGGAAAACCTCTAAGTCCCACATGACATCACAACAACTGTTGAAGACTCCCATCAGCTGTTCTGACAAAGTCTGAAGAATCAATAACTGAAGTTCAAAGAACTGAAGTACAACAGCTGAAGATCCCAAAGTACTGAAGATAAGTAGTGAAGTCTAAAGTACTGATAAACACAAGTACTGAAGACTTCAAGTACTGAAGACAAGTGCTGAAGATCAAAGTCTGAAGAACTGAAGAACTGATGATCAACTGCTAATGCACAAAGTCTGAAGACAACGACTGAAGACATCAGCTGATGACAACTACTGAAGTCATCAGCTGATGAATCATCTGAAGACCAAAGTCTGAAGACCAAAGTGCTGAAGTTTCAGAGTTTGTCACAACAGCTGAAGAAGTCTTCTTCAGTTGTTGTGATGGTTTATTTTCTTTTCAGTAGTTTTATGTTTTTCATTTTAGTAGTTTGTACAACAGCTGAAGAGTTTGTTCTTCAGCTGTTATAGTTCAGTAGTTGTAAACGACTGAAGAGTTTGTTCTTCAGTCGTTGTAGCTTTTCAGTAGTTTCCTTTTCAGTACTTGTAATAGGTAGAACACTTAGGAAATTTTGTAAGAAGATGTCAGCTGTTGTGACATCTTCAGTAGTTGTGTTCTATCAGTAGTTAGTTAAATAATTGTTTAATGTTAGTGGAATCTGACAACAGTATGGGTCATTTCCTATAAAAGGGTAGTGACCTCAATGTATTCCACGCCGAAACATGTGAAATAACGAATATTATTCCTTTTAAGGCAGAATTATTCTCTCTCTCTACAATTTACTTTACATGCAATATTCTTTATGTTCTTGCTTTAATTGCTAATTATCATGCTAAATCCGCTGCGAATATAATCTAATTGATCAAACTAGAGGCTGAGATCCTAACAGTTTGTCCAAACAAACAAGAACCAAACATATCAACCAATTGACATTTCTATCTTTCAAAGTTTAATCATAAGCATGAAGATATAACTTTGAAAGACATGGGGTTTATTAAATCAACCAAAATCAGCCTCTAATGAGTTGATTAACATCCTTTAAAATGATTTTTAAAGGGTAAGAACAAGCAAGCTATCCATATAACCGGCTCTAGATGCCATTGAAGGGTTTGTTAGAACGCAAAATCAAAGTTTAACCTCTTAAACTTTCTGAAAACGCAGCGGAATAACAACTTTATAAACTTGTTTATAAGCTGAAAAAGTTGTTCATTAGGTGACCATATTAATGTATGAAACAAACCCATATATCAAAGGATCATTTTATGTGAATAAGCATGCTATATGTACATAAAACAACATAATATGACAGCCACAAAGGGCTGCCATAACTACCTTTCAGCATCCTTCAAAAATCAAATGAAAGAAGGATGAGATGAAGATGATGATGATGTCGTTTATGCAGCCCTCAAAGAAGAGAACCTCAAGTTGTAATACCCACAAGCTTCTTCCAAACACCTTGCTATGTTAGAGAGCTTTACACCAAAAGAAAACCCCTTAGAAGAACAATCCGAATCAGCCAAAACAGCCAAGAAAAACCGATTTTTCAGCTTTGTTTTGCTTCTTAAATCCGAAAATTAGCTTTCTTTAAAGAGAGAAATGTTGCTTTGTGTGTGAGAAAGTGTTGCAAGGATGGTTGCTTGAATGAATGAATTAAATCTTGTAGAAGCCAAGACAAAATGTGGTTTCCTATGCCCCTTGGGCGGCCGCAAGCTTCAACCCAAAAGGGTTTCCCACCCATTTGAAATTTTTATAAAATTCTACTCTTCCATGCATTTTTAGTTATAAAATTAAAACATAGTCTAATTTTATAACATGACACACTTTTATTTGACATTATTTAACCAACTTAAATAATGTATCAAATAAATATCTCATGAACAAATTATCCATATAATATTGTTCTATCACAAAAGCAATATTTAGAAAACCAATTTACTAAATGGGTGTCAATATTTATTGTATGATCTTATCAACAAATAAATATTTGTTGGTGTTTCTATAGCTTGTTATTGGGTATAACTCGACTTGTATCATAACGTACTAACCGCATCAATATTCTATGTGTCTTGGCATATGAAATCCAACACTAAATACAAACTCTAATGTAGCGATGCATTACATACGAAGTTTCATAAAAACATTATTATAAATAGAATAATTATAGAATACAACATTACTAGTATTCTAAACGTAACTACCTCCCATTTACTTTGTTTTGTTTTTTGTTTTTCTTGTTACATTGATGTTGTATCATTTATATTATACATGTCTACTCTATATATCCTTTATATCTTTCTAATTATATTAATAAACCTTTTTTATTGTAATATGTAATTATAGTTTTGTTGAACTTCCACAAATGAATAACCTTAAATTTCTATAAAATACATTGTACCAACACACTATTTGTTTAGTACAATATTATATAAAAGATAATGCAACAGAATTGCATACATTACTAGTCTTTTAAAATCAACCGTCCAACCAGTAACATCAACATACTTGTTTAGTACAAAATGGTTGCACGAATCAAACAAACAAAAGTCGTGTTTGAACACATATTCCCCTTTCATCTAATTTTTCATTTTTTGGACATTCCTAAGGCTGCATTACGAACCTCCTCCTTTAGATGTTGATGTCGGATAGTATGATCTTTGCTGCATATTTCTTTCTTAGGATGTTAATTTGTGTTTTCTTTTGGCTTTCAGTCTTTTTAAAACCACAATTAAATGATGCACTATAGCTTCCCATGTATACCTCCATATGACGCATGGTAAAGACAACACAGTCTTTAACGTTTCCAATTGTTGCCGAGTCCAACTCCAGTCTATCCACCTCTTCACTCTGAAGTCTCTCTCCTTTTGGATTCCCCCATCTCTTCAAGTACTGAACAAACATATGTTTCTGTACAAATTGACAATTTACATAAAACTACAATGTAAATACTTTTTTTAATAAACTAACAATTCATTCTACAATAAATAATATAATCTGCTACCTTTTTATTAACTTACCACTTTATACGGAGTGTCTTTTTTAAAGTAATCTTCATGGTCTTTCACGCTAACCACCGTCTCAATTGGATCCATGTTATCTATCATGTAGATCGCTGGATTCTTAAGCTCGAAAACTATTAAATAAAAATGTTTGTTTTCCAGAATTGGAAAAAAGACCCAGGTCATATTCTTTTAGATCCCTCCCCTTTTCTACCCTTTCAATTGTTTTGAAAATATTTTTTGATAATGACTTTAAACGTTTCTCCTCTGTCTTCTCCTTGTTGTTGAACATCCATTCTATCTGTTTGAAAAGAATAAAAATACGTCAATATTTGATATATACTGATGTAGTAGGCACTTACAACACGTTGATGTATATTAACCTTTCATATAACTCATCACTAAGATTATCAGACTTACAAATGTTTGGTGTCCATAAAACAGTCTATGTGGAGAATCTGTGCTCCTAAGTTTTTCATCATTGTTAAGTACACAAACCCAACAATCAATGATGTTGCCATACACTTGGGTGTCCGGTCTTAATGATCATAGAATAAACATCTCAGATCTTGTTCTAGACTTCGTATCAAAGACCTGTTCACTGTACCAGTTGGTTTTTAACCTTGCACTCCTTACCGTCCCCTCCTTTTTTAGTATTCCTGCATCTCTACTGTAAGTAGGAATTAAGATTTATGTTTTATACATTTTTTATTACATTTTTTTGAAACTTGTAATAAATTAAAAGGTTATTATCTAACATAACTTACAATTCAACTCCTTGAAATAGAAATTTCTAGATCGACTCTTCTTCTTTGGTAAAACTATTTGATATGATTGTTACCCTGCTCCTGAATGGTGATTTACACTTTGATGAAATTGTCTTTATCCTGGAACATCTTTTCATATTTCTCCAATCGCCTGCATCGTTAATAATAATTATGTTATACCAGAATTATTTTTTTATCCTATTATAATCCTATTACATCAATATAACAGTTAATACCTTCACATTTTTTAGATACAATATCATTTTTCGCTAAGTCAAGACTTTCAGTTTGACTATCTGTATCGTTACTTCCATCCATATCTTCATCCATATCACTCACCTCCTCAGTATCTGTTTGAATAATGTCTTATTTAATTAATACAATATTACATATAACTTGCTATATAAAGAAAAATTATTACTTGCCTTCTAAACTATCTTCAACCCTCTGTGTCCCCTCTTGTGATAAACCCAAGCTGTAGCTTGGTCCTTTCAACTCTCGTGTACTAACCAAACTCCTGCATGGTCTATCCTTATTTTTTGATTTATCTTTTACAAATTCATAGGCCCCTGCACCAATAATCAAACTATATTAATAAACAGACGTGGTATAAGTTTATTAACCTCTTATAATGTACGGATGTGACGTAGTATCAAATTACATCAACAGAGAAATACGTAATGTAAGAATTATCTGTTTAAAAGAGTAGTTAACTTATGTAACTCAATAAAATATTAAATATAACGGCTTATATAGCGGAAATAAATTACTTGCCTTTTTCATTCTCCTCAACCATCTGTGTCCCATCATGCGATAAATCCAAGCTGTAGGAAGGTCCTTTTAAGTCTACTGTACTAATCAAACTCCCACATGGTTTGTCCTAATTTATAGTTTTATCCTTTTTAAATTCACATGACCCTTCGCCAGTAATCAAACTATATTAATAAACATATGTGATATCAGTTTATTACCTTCTTATAATGTTCGGAGTGTGACGTACTAATTACGTCAACAGAGATATACGTAATGTATGAATTATGTAATAATATATGAAAATATATTTATTTTAAAATACCTTCCATCTCAGTAGCCTGTAGTTCATCTTACGATAATCCTAAACTAAAACTTGGCTTTGAATAACCATTTGAATTGTTTTTATCTGTAAAGCCCCGATCCCGAAGACCTCACAGTTGCTCATTCACAGCAATAATTACATAAAACATTACATAATACAAATTTAAGCAGTAGAATTAATTTAACAAAAGCCATTTATTTCATTATAAACACTGTTGCTAGGCAATACACCATGGTTTAATCAAGTTACAAAATAATTGTTCAATTGCATTACAAAACATCAGTATTATCGTGTATGAATGGATTTCAGTCTTGCCCCCTCGAGTAGCTTCAGCTGCATGCCATCCTCAGTAACATTTTACCTGCCAACTAAAAAATGCATAAAAGTCAGTGTTGCTGAGTGAGTCCTACTTTTATAATAAAACATACTTTACTTTCATTTAAGAACCATTCTTTACTTTTGCATGTGAACACACATCATACGTACACTTAGGTAATATTATTATTATCTTCATCATTCGTTCATTTCGTACTTTTATCAATATCTTTCCGAATCTTTTGCGACAACACGGTCGCTCACCTCATTAGCAATCTCAATGATTAAACGTTATCCGAGTCTTTTGCGACAACAAGGTCGCTCACCTCATTAGCAATCTTAATGATTGCACTATATCCGAGTCTTTTGTGACCACATAGTCGCTCACCTCATTGCCAACATCAAGGATTGACCCTGTGTGTATCCTTCGGGTAGCTAACCTGCATCACAGTTGAGCTAACGACAACAAGGCCATGCACCTCTATACATTTGCTTGCAAGACTTTCATTCATTCATTTACGTTCCACTTTTTCTCATTAATCTTTCTCTTTATTAATGATAATACTTTTTGTTTCGATCGTAAACATACTACATAGTGTCATACAATATTAATAATATTAATAACAATAATAATAAGGATGACAGTAAGGATAATAGTAATAATAAGAAATCATAGTGACCATCATAATTATGCATTATATCGAGCATTTAATAACCCTAGTCAAAGCTCGTCCGAACCCTAATTGCACAGACTCCCACAAAATTCCTGAAAATAAATTCTAAGTGTTGGGCTCATGTGTCACACCCTCAAATTCCGGGTCTGGAATGTATCACGGAGGGGTGAGCAAACAGGATCGAACACAATAGTCACTCATGAGATGCAGTTATCTATATGATAAGTTTTAGATAATCGTTTCATGATTATTCAGAGTATTAAATTTCATGCGTAGCAGAAATAAAGATAGATTGTTTTCTTAACAATACGTCTTAATCATATTTCAGATAATAATCAATAGGTATCTTGAGCTCTTATATGATCCTACGTGCATGTCCATAAGCTCCTAGTAGATACCTGAGAATACATGTAAATCAAGTGTCAACACAGGGTTGGTTAGATCGATCGCACTCAAAATTTTCAAATTAAAGTGGGGTCAGGTGTTCGATTTTTGTTCACGAATCATTTGGGACCGGTTTCGTATTTTATAATCGAGTATTGAAGCGGTTTGGGGTTCGCCGGAGGCCGGCCGGATCCGGTGCCGGAGTTACGGGAGTGGGCGGGGGTTTGTTTGGTAATTTTTTAGATTTACATATTTGGCCCCTGTGGTTTTCAATTTATTATTTTATGTAATAAACTTCTTTCAAATTTTTGCAAATTACACAATTACCCCCTGGACTTTATTAAATCCAAGTTTAATAAATTTTTTTATAAATTGTTATTATTAATAACAATATTATTATTATCATTATTATTATTATTATTATTATTATTATTATTATTATTATTATTATTATTATCATTATATTAATAAAAGTAATATAAAATCACATAAATAAATCACGAATTTTTCCGGGTTGTCACATCATGCCCCTGTTAGTTGAATTTTCGTCCCGAAAAATAAGATGTACTGGCAACATTCCTGAACAGGTTAGGATACTTGCGCATCATTTCGTCCTCTCGTTCCCAAGTGAACTCAGGACCACGCCGGGAGTTCCACCGAACTCTGACAATCGGAATCTTGCTGTGTTTTAGTTGTTTAACTTCACGATCCTTAATTTCTAGAATATAATTTCGTGGTAAGGTGATGTCTAGAAATCAAGATGAGACCAACAATGATAAGAAAGATTATCCGTCGGAATTTAAGAATCCCAAACGTCACCATATGAAACGATCTTAACGCATATCTTATGAATACGTATTTCTCCTTTGACCAACCATCGGTCTAAAAATAATACGCTATGCGAAGATCTTGGAATGAGTTCAAGACAATGGTTAAGAATATTATTAAAACAGAAAATGAATCCATCATTCAAAATAACGATCGATGTTTTAACGTCATACCACGGTATACGAATATTTGAAACAGATACAGGTTAGTTTCTCGACGTTGTGAGATAGTGGGTTGAATTGAATTTTTTTAGTCAATCGGTCTATAATACACCAATTGTCATCATGACCTCTAAGATAAGAAGCATTTTAGTTGAAAGGAAAGTTAAACAAGAGATCCATAGGATCACGAAGGTTAGGTCTTGTCACTAGTGAAGATAAGACACTTGGACACATACCAAGTTACGTCTTTTCCTTTAGACCAAACCCATGTCTACAAGTTACGAAGGTTTATGAACCTTTATATCCACATCACAATGAGGATAATAATGAGTCTTGTTGTTTAAATTCAAGATAGAATTTTAATGATTTCCGAGGTTAAGGATTCAAAAGCGATTCAAGAAGTGACTCGAACAATAGGAAAGGTATTTGTAAACATGTTTTGCAAGGTAGCAATATCTAAGTAAGTTTACATACGCAGTTCAACAAACCATAAGCACAACTGAGAACATTTGTATGACTAGAAAGTCATGAACATAAGTTGACAATATCTTCAGCAGGGAGATTGTTTAGGAAGGCTACCATCGAACAATCACGTTTTGATGATAGCTCAAAATGAAAGTCGATAGATAAGGAATAAATGATTCCATATAGCTAGGTCAAAACATGAGGATAAAGGGAGAAAAATCGATTTAAGAATTTAAGTGCTCCAAGCTTAGAATAAAAATCAACCTAAAACGATTGGGTCTCCTTTCAGGTTCAGAGATCATGCTTTGGCTTGATAGGTCGATTCACCAATATTGATTCACCCTTCAAGTTACTTCATGCTTTTCGTCACTTGATTATAACCATGGTAAGTTGAAGATCAAGAAATAACATTAGTCATCAAGGTTTGGTTTTCATGCCATCTTGATGATTGAATTTCATAATAACAAGAAAACAATCGAAGATTGTCATTTGTCACCAAAGTATGGATTTCAATCCTATTTCGGTGAGATCATGTCATTTGTGAAATGTAAGTTCCAATGAGAATAGTTGATGTCAATCCTTAAGATAAGGAAATCACCCTAAAGCCAGAGGATGAAATTTCACAAAACAAACAATTGAAACTATTTATTGAAACGAATAGAGATTCATCAAAGTAAGGACACAACATAATTTCAGAGTCCTCTTTTAGAGACTCAACAATTGATTCATCGAATAAACACTTCCTTAGATTAGATACGTGTAAAACATTGTGCATACCACCAAGTTCAGCAGGTAGATTTAATTCATAGGCTACTGGGCCGATGCTTCTGACAATTTCAAAAGGCCCCACGTAGCAAGGATTCAATTTCCCTCGTTTCCCAAAGCGTATAACTCCCTTCCAGGGAGATACCTTTAGCAAAACTTTATCTCCTTCCTGAAATTCCAGTGGCTTGCGGCGTTTATCAGCATAGCTTTTCTGGTGATCCCTGGCAGCAGCCATGTGTTATCTTATCTGGACAATTTTCTCATGAGTTTCAAAGATCAAATCCGGGCCAGTAAGTTGACTATCTCCAACTCCTGCCCAGCAAAGCGGTGATCTACATTTACGTCCATATAAGGCCTCGAATGGTGCCGCCTTGATGCTCGAATGACAGTTATTATTATATGAGAACTCTACTAAAAGTAGATGACCTTCCCAGTTCTTTCCAAAATCAATAACACAAGCCCTAAGCATATCCTCAAGAGTCTGTATGGTTCTTTCACTTTGACCATCAGTCTGAGGGTGATAGGCTGTGCTCATATCTAGGCGAGTGCCTAGAGCTTTCTGAAGTTTATCCCAAAAAATAGATGTAAAGCGTGCGTCACGATCAGAGACGATAGACACTGGCACTTCGTGTCTAGAGATAATTTCTAAGCAACTAGGGTTAATGCTATGTTAAAGAATAATTCTAGCAGAATCAAAGCTATTATCAACCCTGGTATTAAATAGATGTGTAGCTACCGATGATAAGGTACGTGCATGTAACAACATTTGGTCTTGTCGAATGTGGCTTGCTTCAGTCGTAAATGTATGACCGCGTGATGTATCACCTTGATTTATATGACCTTTATTTTCATAATTTAACTATTCTTACTTTCTAGCTATAGTCATTTCCTAATTTTGATTATTTCTAACTTGTCTTGGGGTCCTAATCAACCTAGGGCACACTCATGGTAATGGTCGGAACTCCAACCTTCTTAATGTCCCCGTTTAACACATGTTAGCTTAATCGTATCAACCAACATAGCTAGGTTCATAATATTGGCATTAAAGCAAATCATCTAAACCATCAGAGAGGCTTATTATACTACTCACTAGATTTTTCCCAGTGTCTTTCTTAATTCTATCTGGTCTAATGTCATAAGGTATGACATCAGTTTTATCAATTCATGGAGTTTGTCAGTATAAAGAGCACGACTTAACCCTACTATTGCATGATTTTAGAATTACAATTCTAAGTTTTGCATTTCATTCCTTAGGTAATAGTAACCCTATTTATAAACATGACCGGTATACTAAGAATGTGCTTAAACCGGTTACATGACATCCTAATTTTCCTTAGCATCATCCTAAAGAATAACATA
Organism: Flaveria linearis; assembly: GCA_024085815.1. Lineage (NCBI taxonomy): Eukaryota > Viridiplantae > Streptophyta > Magnoliopsida > Asterales > Asteraceae > Flaveria > Flaveria linearis. The sequence goes on along the minus strand of CM044007.1, from coordinate 56,688,358 downwards.
ATGTATGTATAGAGAGTATCATCACCCTTCTATATTTCCTGTAGTCCACTTTCATTCTAAGCATTCAATCAGTCCCTCAGTTACTGAAATGCTAAGTGGAGGAATGTCTCATAAAAGATAAAATTAAATATCATGATTAGAAATACCATGAAGGCTCTAAGTAGGACAGGACTTAAGTAATAGTAAGTAAACTACAAGCACATAAGTACAATATGTCTAATGATAGTTTCCTATCCTTCATACTTTCAGGATTTCAGGTATAACCATGTCAGGTCAAGTACTAGGGAAAGAAGTCTCTCTTTAAGTTAGGACAAGTGTAGCTTAGATTACCAAATGGAACACGTCAAGGTAATTTGACCCATTTGCCTTATAGACTTGTGTATTGACCACAGTAACTTCACGTGCTATAATAGCAGCAATCTTACGGCCAGAGTTTCTAGACCGTAAACGGATTTGACGAGAAGCCATTCTGAAAGATCATTAAGAATTTTCATGGAAATTGGGTAATATGAGCTACACAACATGAAAACGACAATCGAGAATTTGGCATAATAGCAATGAGATGTTCCAGGTGTAATCGTTTGATTCGTAAATCAAAGCGAGTACGTTGACTAATCAAAGTATTGGGTCAATCACAACTTTGTTGAAGACATGCGTACCTATAAGCAGATACTCATCCCGAGAGTTCCTAGGTAAGGTAGACAGATCCATCAGTTGATTTGGATTTATACGAATACCTTGCCTAGAAAGAACACCTCGAGATACAGGCATCACGCTCTTCCAGCATTACATGTTTTAAGTTGTAAGACACAGACTTTGACGAATTTGAAAACCACGAATAGCGATTCAAAGCTCATTTTGAAAACCATTTGATTTAGGCACGATGATAAGTGTAGATCCCACATGTCGTTGAGAATAAGTTTAGGAATTATCGAAAAGAGTCAAAGAGTCAAAGTTAAGTTTAGGAACAACTATCTAAGTTTAAGCATATAACTTCTTAATCCTATTTGATCTCTAACTAAGGCAATTTACTTTGTGCAACTATTGTGTGTGGCTATAGGCTAGATGCAATTCCTAACTCGTTATAACCAATGGCTCTGATACCAATCTGTCACAACCTCAAATTCCGGGTCTGCAATCTATCACGGAGGGGTGAGCAAACAGGATCGAACACAATAGTCTCTTATGAGATGCAGTTATCTATATGATAAGTTTTAGATAATCGTTTCATTATTATTCAGAGTATTAAATTTCATGCGTAGCGGAAATAAAGATAGATTGTTTTCTTGACAACACGTCTTAATCATATTTCAGATAATAATCAATAGGTATCTTGAGCTCTTATATGATCCTACGTGCATGTCCATAAGCTCCTAGTAGATAACTGAGAATACATGTAAATCAAGTGTCAACACAGGGTTGGTTAGATCGATCGCACTCAAAATTTTCAAATTAAAGTGGGGTCAGGTGTTCGATTTTTGTTCACGAATCATTTGGGACCGGTTTTGTATTTTATAATCGAGTATTGAAGCGGTTTAGGGTTCGCCGGAGGACCGCCGGAGACCGGCCGGATCCGGTGCCGGAGTTATGGGAGTGGGCGGGGGTTGGTTTGGTAATTTTTGAGATTTACATAATTGGCCCCTGTGGTTTTCAATTTATTATTTTATGTAATAAACTTCTTTCAAAGTTTTGCAAATTACACAATTACCCCCTGGACTTTATTAAATCCAAGTTTAATAAAAAAATTTTATAAATTGTTATTATTAATAACAATATTATTATTATTATTATCATTATATTAATAAAAGTAATATAAAATCACATAAATAAATCACCAATTTTTCCGGGTTGTCACATCATGGGCCCTGTTCAGACGCATGGGCCCTGTTCAGACGCATGGGCACTATTCAGACGCATGGCCTTACACTTAGTCATCCTGAGCAAATCTCCTAGACGGTTGGGCACTATTCAGACACATGGTCCTGACTTAGACACATGGGCACTTAGGCGGTTGGGCACTGTTCGGACGTCTGGGCCTACACTTATCCATTTTTCACTTAGACGCATGGAACTATTCAGACGGTTGGATACTTAGGCGTTTGGGGAATCCCAGACGCATGGGCTCTGTTCAGACGGTTTGGCCATATTCAGATGTATGGGCTTACTTAGCGTTTTCTAAGGCAAATTTCAGACGGTTAGGGTACTGTTTAGGCGGTTGGGCATCTCCTTTGTACTTAAACGACATAAATCAGTCCCAAATTCATCCTAAATCAAGTTCTATGCTTAGTACTAACATTCTAAGCACCATAATACATTCATCATCATATTCATCACATCATTTACCCCCAAAACATACACCCATCCACATACTCGTTCACACACACATACGGGTGTAAACATAATCTTATAAAAACACATACACATGCATTTTCTAGCCCCAAAATTGTAAAAACATATTAAAAAGGGGATTCCAGAACACACCTTAGTTTGTTTTCAGGTTTCAAACCATTCTTTGAGCTTCCCAGACGGTTCTAGCACCTAAAACCCCCCCACACACAACCCGAACATACAATCACATTTATAAGCACATAACCGAGACTAGAAACTTCTAAAGCATCATAAATTCGAGATTTCTTGCCAAAAACTTTAAATTTTTCTTCTTTCTCTCTACAAATCCGAGTTCCTTGCTGTTTCTCTCTCTAAATCCGAATGAGAAGAAGTGTGCACAGGCAATATGGGCGGCCATCACCTTTATTCACCAACTTTAAAACTTTTGTCCTTTTTGACACTTTTAGTCCTTCAACTTGGGTGTCATTGCTTTTCTTTCTTTTTCTTCTTTACTTTTATTCTTTTCTTTATATCTAAAAAAATAACCGGGTGTTACAAGTCCATCCCCCTTATATAGGTTTCGTCCCCGAAACTTTTTATTCCTCAAACTAATAAGGGTAATGCTGCCTCATCTCTATTTCAATCTCCCATGTAGACTCGGATCCCTTCCTGTGCTTCCACTGTACTCACACAAGAGGAACCACTTTATTCCTTAACCTCTTCTCCTTACGATCAATGATTGCCACCGGTTGCTCCACGTAATTGAGCCGTTCATCCAGTTCAATCTCCCCCAGTGGTATAATTATATCCTCATCTACTAAACATTTCTGTAGGTGAGATACATGGAATGTCGGGTGAATTCCACTTAACTCATCTGGTAGTTCCAACCTATAGGGCACCTCTCCTACTCGAGTAATTATTCGGAAAGGCCCTATATACCTGGGGCTCAACTTGCCCTGCTTTCTAAGCCGAATGATACCTTTCCAAGGTGAGACCTTTAACATCACCTTATTACCCACTTGGAACTCAATCGGTCTACGCCTCTTATCAGCATACGAATTCTGTCTATTTTTAGCTACCTTCATGAAGGCTTTGATCTTTTCGAGCTTCTCCGTCGTAGCCTCAATCACTTCAATGATCCCTAACTCTTTCTGACCAATATCACCCTAGCAAATGGGTGTCCTACATGTCCTACCATATAGCATCTCATAGGGTGGCATGCTAATGCTGACATGATAATTGTTGTTGTACGAGAATTCTGCTAACGGCAGATGGTCATCCAACTTCCTCCGAAATCGATCACGCATGCTCGAAGCATGTCCTCGAGTGTCTGGATCGTCCTGTCAGACTGACCGTCAGTCTGAGATGATAAGCCGTGCTGATATGTAGTCTCGTCCTCATCGCATCGTGAAATTTCTTCCAAAACTTGGATGTAAACCGAGTGTCGTGATGAGACACAATAGACACCGGCACACCATGACGAGCTACAATCTCCTTGATAAATAGATCCGCGAGCCTCTCAGAAGAATACGTCTCTCGGATCGGTAGGAAGTGAGCACTCTTCGTCAAACGATCAACTATCACCCATATAGCATCATACCCTTTTGGGGTGCGTGGTAACTTCGTGATGAAGTCCATGGTGATATTCTCCCACTTCCACTCGGGTATATCCAACGGTTGGATTTTCCTGTACGGCTTCTGGTGTTCCGCCTTCACCTGCAACAGGTAAGGCATTTACTCACATACTCCGCTACGTCGAGCTTCATACCCGGCCACCAGTAATCTTTCTTCATATCGTGATACATCTTGGTAGCACCAGGATGAATGGAGTATCGAGTCTTATGAGCCTCGTCCATGATCTTTCCATGTAGATCCCCGTAACGAGGAATCCACATTCGCCCATATCAGGTTCTAACACCGAGAGTGTTTTCACCCAATTGCGCGACCAGACCTCTCATTCTTTCAAAGTTAAGATGATCTTCTTTCAGAGCCTCGTCTTGAAACTCTTTGATCTGCGTCATCACATCAGAGTTCATAATTAGCTGATAAGCCTTCACCCGAATCGGCTCGGGTCTCTCCTTTTGGCTAAGGGCATCTACCACCACATTGGCCTTGTCCGAATGGTAATGGATCTCGCAATCGTAATCCTTTATGAGCTCCAACCATCACCTCTTCCTCATATTCAAATCTTTCTGCTCGAAGAAGTACTTCAAGCTTTTATGGTCTGTGAAGATGGTGTACTTCGTCCCGTATAGGTAGTGCCGCCAAATTTTCAACGGGAAAACCACCGCAACTAGTTCTAGATCGTGCGTGGGATAGTTGACTTCGTGGGTCTTTAGCTGTCGGGATGCGTAGGCTATCACCCTTTCGCGTTGCATTAACACGCAACCTAGCCCAGAATAAGATGCATCCGAATACACCACTAAGTTTTCACTTCCCTCGGGCAATGTTAAGACAGGAGCTTGTGTTAATCTCGTCTTAAACTCCTCAAAAGCACTCTCCTGTTCTGGACCCCACACGAATTTACATCCTTGTGAGTCAACTTTGTCAAAGGTGAGGCTATCTTGGAAAAGTCTTGAATAAATCTCATGTAGTAGCCCGCCAATCCCAAGAAGCTACGAATCTCAGATGGCGTCTTAGGAGACTTCCATTGCATCACGGCCTCAACCTTTGCCGGGTCCACCGTGATTCCCTCAGCATTTACCACGTGACCCAGAAATTGCACCTCGCGTAACCAAAAGGCACACTTGGAGAACTTAGCATACAACTTCTCCTTTCTCAACATCTCAAACACTTCCCGAATGAGGTCGGCATGCTCTTCCTCTCTCCTTGAATAAATGAGGATATCATCGATAAACACAATCACTGATTTATTCAACATCGGCCGGCACACTCGGTTCATCAAATCCATAAAAGCAGCTGGCGTGTTAGTTAGACCAAAGGACATAACGAGAAACTCGTAGTGTCCATAACGCGTATAAAAAGCTATTTTAGGAATGTCTTGCTCCTTTACCTTTAATTGATGGTAGCTAGATTGAAGATCTATCTTTAAGAACCAACTGGCACCTTGGAGCTGATCGAACAAGTCATCAATCCTCGGTAATAGATATTGATTCTTCACCGTCAACTTTTTCAACTCATGGTAGTCAATACACATCCACATGCTACCGTCCTTCTTCTTTACAAAGAAGATCGGAGCTGATAGGATCAATTAGAGCAATCTGTAATAATTATATGAACAATTCAAAGCAAAAATACAAGCTATTGTAATCAAATCAAGCAAAATCAACAAAATTCATATTTCATTGATAGCAAAGACGATTACAAAAGATAGAGAGCAGTTCTCATAAAAACATACAAAAACTATTCAATCTACTCTACGTCTATGCTATTTATACTAGACACTAAGGAACTAAAATTTACACAACTAGTCCCTGTACTAGTATAAAATACAAAACTTAGACAATAAAGACTAAATGTTAATCTTTTAAGGGACCTAACAATACTCCCCCTAAGATTTACATAGTCTTCAGTCTTCAGTTCATCTCCATCTTTGCTTTTCTTCAATCTTGTCTTTGTCTTCATCTTATCTTCTCTGCAACCTTTGACTTCTTCTTTTATCTTCAATCTTCAAATAATTCTTCAGCTTCTTCTTTAACAGTGAACATTGGTTTCTTCTTGTAAATCTCTGATTCTTTCAATGCATTCTCTATTGCTGACTTGAATTTCTTTGCTAGAACAGCTTGCTCTGGTTTTGATTCATTGGTTTTTATATCTAACTGCTTCATTCTTTCCAACGTGTTCTTTGACAAACATGCTATATCAACATTCGCATATAGCTCAATTGGAATTCCGCAGTCTTTTGTATACAATTCAAGCACACCTTTCCTTGATATTCTCATAAACTCAATATCTGGAATATCTTTCTTCACAATGTTTGCATATGCCAAAGCTTTTCTTAATGCAATTCTCTCCATGGCAGCACTCATAACATTGATAATTGACACAAAGTACTTCTTATCTTGTTCAGCTGTCTCATTTGATAACTTGTCAAACTTCTGCACAGATAGAAATGAAATGTAACTTGGGTGTAGTAACCTCAGTTCAAAGGCTCCAAACAAAGTTATCATGTCTTCATTCCAATCTTCTAAGTTTCTCACAAGCTTAAGTTCAAACGTTTCTGAATTGTAAAACCATCTTTGAATTGGTTTTGACTTTTGATTTCCGTCAATCATCTTTATGCCAGGAGTTGTCACTTTTTCTACAAACTTGTCATAAAATTCAATCATAAAGTGATCTTCATCTGATTGATTCACTTTCTTACTTCTTTTCTTCTTCATTGACATAAAGTATTCTTTATCTTCCTGTTCACATCTTGTTTTCAAAAAATTACTTGATCTGGTCAACCCTGTTCTCAACAAATCTACCATCATTTGTCCTCTTTTTGCATTTGAATGATTAATCAACATCAATCTATTCAACTCTTTAAGATCTTGCACTGGAAGTTTTATGATGCTAGCATAAAAATGATACACATCACATATTGCATTCACTCTTTTAATTAAAAATGCATCAAACACTTCATCATACTTCCATGCTATGATTTTTACTTGATTTGTGAAGTCAGGTGCAGTCATTGCATTCAACAATTCAGCAACTGATTGACCTTTTTGTAGCACATTCCTCACTAAATCACCTGTTGACCTTGATTTATCAAAAATTTGAATTTGTTCCTCAGATGCCTTATAAGCTTGCTTTTCTGATTCTGGAAACATTTTCATTAATTCTTTTCTCCTTTCATGAGCAGATGATTTCATTGCCATTTGTTTGATCTCCTGAGGCTTCAACACTTTTGTTCTTTTTGTAATTTCCAAGTATTGCGGATTGTCAGTATCCAATATGATCATCTTTTTAGTTTGTTTCTCCGTTTCTTGGAAACTTTTATCCAAATTTCTCAGAGATACAGATTGAAGTCCTTTTAATTTTCTCCAAGGATAATTCCTTGCTTGCAACCATGATCGTAAAGCAAACACACTCATGTCTTCTAGATCTGGATGGTGCAGCTCGGAACTTGAAAGTTCATCAACATTAATACTTTCTTTTTCTCTGTTCCACTCTCCATGTTCAATCACTATTTCATTTGGATCTATTGGAGCAATGGATTCTGCAGCTATACATTTCTCATATTCATCGTTATCTGAGAAACTGTTAACCCATCTAAAAATACTCTGTGATATTTCATCTTTACAAGATAATTATACCTTTCTTCAAAATCTGTTGGAATATCATCAACTCCTTGATCATGTTCCAAAGGAGGATTTTCAAATTCTTCAACCATATCTTCATCATCAAGAGCTTCATTATACCAATCATCATCAAATTCATCTTCCAAGTCTTCCAAAGCACCAATTTTATCTTGAGTACTTGTTTCTTGGCTTTCTTGAATTTCTTCTTCAATTAACTCTTCAGTTCTCTGAACCTTTGAAGATGATTCAGGTACAACTTCTACATCTATTTCATCTATTTTTCTCTTCCCTTTCTCCATTGCAGATACCTTCTCAACATCAATTGGAATATTTTCTGAAACAATCACTAATTAGGAGAATTGGGTTTTTCAGATTCTTTTAACTTCAAGTTTTCTTTCAAACTTTCATTTTCTTCAGTCAATTTCTTGAATTTTTCTTCAAGAAGATCATAGTCTTTTATCATCACCTCAAAATTTTTAATCACATCTTCTTTGTCTTTAGCATAAGCCATAATCTTTTCATCTTTGCTAAGACTTTCTTCTTTCAATTTCTCATTTTCTTTCTTTATCATATCAATCTCAGTCTTTAGATCAGCAATCTCCTTTTCTTTTGCTACATTTTCATCTTTTAATCTTACAAGTTCATCAACATCAAGAATTTCCTCAGTTTGAATAGCCACATGGTGTGTTGAAGAAACTGGAATATCTTGATTGATTTGGAAAGACTCAATGAACTCATAATCAAAAATTTGATTATCAACATTCATATCATGATCTATCTCTGTTTGAGCCTCTGCCTCTTCATGCTCAATTTCATAATCAACTGCATCATGCTCACTTTCCTGATCATGAACTTCATCACCAACTATTTCTTCATCTTCATTTTGATCTTCATTTTCATGCTCAGACATTGGTGATTCATGACTTATATCTTGGTGTGTCTCAGCTACACCACCATTATCATCATCATTAGCATCATCATCATCATGATCATCTTGATCACCTTCCTCATCTTGATCATCTTCTTCTATAGGAAACTCATCTATCAGATCAGCAGGATCAATTGGTTCACCCTCTAACAAATGATAATGCTCTACAGTAATGTCAACTTCATCATTTGCTACATTTAACATGTAGTCAAACATAGGAACATTCTGAGCACCTGTTATCATTGTTAACTTTTTGTATGTCATTTCAGACATATTTTCCAATTCCATCCTATCTCCACCAACACCATAAACATGTATATCTAGATATTCCTCATTGATGATCATTTGGAGGAATCTTGGATACATCAAGTATTTGTGTCTTGTTCCTTTTTCTAAATTAAACACAAATCCATTAAGAATCCATCTTGCCATATTAAATCTTCTATTTGTGATTAAGGCAATAATAGGTGATGCAATGCCACAGAAAATGAATTCCATCCTGCACTCCTTTTGGACAAGCAATGTTGAAAGATATAGCATAAAAGTTTCCAGTGGTTATAGACCCTTGCTCTAAAAAATTGATGTTTAGGAAATTGGTCTGGATGACCCATAGCCATGAAAGTTTCTCTGCATTCATCAAAAGTCAATTCACAGAGATCTTCAGGATCATTTTGACCTAGTCTTAGAGCATTTCTGATAGAAGCTTCAGACACTTCAATCATTCTGTGTCTGGTCACAAACCCTCTAAGAACTTTTCTGCCTTCATCACCTATTTCAACACTGGCAGTATTCCAGAACTGTCTAATTAGTCTGTCATAGATCACAGTTTTGTAGCATATTGCATACACATATTTTGTTCTTAGAAGAAATCTTATCATCTCTTCATAAGACAATGCATCTTGTGCTTCTTCATCAAGCAATGCAGAAATGTTATGCTTTGGTGCAAACTTTAACTGAGCCATCTGCAAAATTTAAAATCAAAAATATTAGACAATCTGTGTATTTGAAGCAAATGATTTAATGTGAGTATAGAAATATAATGATTTAAGATATTATAAATTGAAGTGTTAAAATTCATTTGAATTTTAAAATCAAATTGAAATTTAAATTTTAAGTGTAAACACTTAATTTTAATAAAAGATGAATTTTCAAAATTGATTTTGATTTAAAAATTAACACTTTTGTTTATTTTATCTCATATCATTTTATTAAAACTCTTAAGTTCTTGAATTGATGATTTTTTATCAATTTGAATTAATTTTTCATTTTTATTTAAAAAAAATTCATGAATCTGTTCATCTTCTTCATCGGTTCTTCATCTACTGTTACTGTTCATCGAAGAACATCAACAGGGTATTCAATCAAATGTCAGATTAAAACAAGTTTAACCTAATATCATGATCGAAATCATCAGACAAACAAGATTCAATCATCAATTTTGCACATTTGTTCGATTTGGAAGTTTAATCTGAAATTTTTGAAGTGTTTAGGGTTAAACGACCGTACAGGAGTCGAACGCCTATCACACAATTTTCATTGAAACACGAAATCAGATGAATGATAATCATAAACTTACGTTTACAATCACAAAAACTCTATCAATAATCTGTGATTTGTGCTCGAAATGGACGAAGAATGAGGGTTTTTGGTCGAAAGTTCGAGAGTTTGAAAGGTCAGAGAGGTTTTAAGAGGGTTTTGAAATTAGAATGAAATGAATAACACAAGTATGCTTTTTATACTAAGTAAAAAATGTTAGCTGTATAAGCACTGTACAGTCGTTTAAGAACTATTTAGACTTATTAGGTCACAAATTTTACCAAGTGTGAGACATATGAGCACTATTCAGTATTATACGACCAGTCGTATTAGCACTGTTTGGTCGTATAAGGTCAGTCGTATGATAACTATTCAGACTTATGAGAACTGTTCAGTAGTATAAGCACTGTTCAGTAGTATAATGATGCTGAAATGTCCACAAACCAACTTCTCATACACATAACAACTGTTTGAACATACGACAACTGTTCAGCCACATAACAACTGTTCATGCATTTTTGCACTTGTATTTTTCAAATCTTCCACCTGCCCACTGTTTAAACACATTAGTAATATTTCATACTAATATTTAAACAATATCGTATTTTTATTTTTTCCCTCAAATTTACACTTTTGACCCTCAAAAATGAACTTTTTACATTTTTGACCCTCAAAATTAAAATGTTTACATTTTTGACCCTTCATTTTAGATTCAAAAAAACAAACCAAATATTTCAAAATTTGTCTTGTTTTCAACTTTTGAAGCTTTTCCACTTTGCTAAAAAATTATGAGCTCATTTTATCATAGATAAACACATACATGCTTTGAAATTAAAGCATCATCCTTTTAATTCAACATGATCATTTTGATTTTCTGAGAATATTCTTATTGGTTTATTACTCCCCCTAAACTTTTAAGTTTCTCAAAACTTAGAAGTTTACCAATAGATCATAAGAATATCACACTTAACATTGTTATATTGCCTGCACACAAGAAAACAAGCATAAAATCAAAATGAAAGCAGAATGAAAATCTAATATTTATAATAGAATCATAGATTGCAGTGAGATCATATTAGATAAGATCAGAACATTAAAATAAAAATTATGTGGATAGTCATAGACAATGATTAAATCCTGATCAAGTGTGTTCCAGGTCAGTGACATCACAGCAAAGGAGACACAAGATCTAAGGATAGCAAATGAGTGTTTTTGACACAAACTATCAGCTCACTTACTTTTTCAATTCTTGAATGAGTATGGTAGAAGTATATGACAAGATGTGACTCATACCAAGACATAGAGGATCAACTATCATCATGACATGCAAGAAAGCACATATTCTCAACTTATTACCTAACAAATATGCATAATCAGAGTTCATGTTACTAAATTTAACAGAGAATGATCATGGATAACCATTTGATCAACTCTAACCATCCTTTTGAATGGGTTGTGCACATTGGCATCTTTTGCATCAAAGGAGAATATCCAGGTCTGTAATGACTTACAACAGAGGATATCTCAGCACTTCAGGTCTATGATGACTCATAACAGAGAAGTAAATGATGCTTGTAACAGATCTCATGATTAGTCACATTACCATTAGGTGTGAGCAGGAGTAGCTTAACAAGTAGTCAATCTGATAAGCTAATACACTCAAATGTACTTAGAAGAATACACAAACAAGCATAAGGATGTGGGTAATCACAAGAATTTACTTGTTCAGTATACTAGCATGATAGTGTCTACACATCAAATCCTGATCATGTCAGACTTTATTAGCAAGTGAAGTATGTAACTGATCTTACTAATGTACTATCATTTCTCACATAAGGCAAACACAGATTCATTTCTAAAATAATGAATGAAAAATGAAAGGCACTCTATTTTTGGATTTTTGATTTATAATTTTCTATTTGAGTTTTGAGTTTTCTAATTTTGTATTTGTTTTTCTATAAAAGAAAGCACACACACACAAACAATCAGGCAAATAACTATGAAAAGTTACCCTTATGAAAATATCAGATTTAGGAAAGTATTTGATCATGAAAAGATTCAAATTTGTAACCAGGTTTACACATGGTTAATAAGGCCAATTGACTCCACTAAATACTCAAACCTTCCTGGTAGAAAAGCTTTAGTAAATAGGTCTGCCAACTATTTTTCAGTTGCTAATTGAATCAAAATGATTAAACCTTTTTCAGAATTATCTCTTAAAAAATGATATCGAATTTCGATATGTTTTGTTTTTGAGTGTTGAACTGGATTAGCTGTAATGAACATAGCAGCAGTGTTATCAATGTAAATGGGTGTTTTAAGAAAATTGAACCCATAATCTAGCAGTTGGTTTTGCAACCAAAGGATTTGAGAACATCCTGCTGATGCAGCTATGTACTCAGCTTCTGCAGTTGAGACAGAAACATTTGTTTGTTTCTTACATTGCCATGAAACTAATCTGGGTCCAAGAAACTGACAACCACCCATTGTAGATTTTCTGTCTTGACAACATCCACCATAATCACTATCTGTGTATCCATGTAACTCAAAATTACCCTCGTAAGGATACCAAAGCCCTAAAGCTGGTTTACCTTTGAGATACCTGAATATTCTTTTGACAGCAATTAAGTGAGATTCTTTCGGGTCTGATTGATACCTAGCACAAACACATACAGCATACATGATGTCTGGTCTTGATGCAGTAAGATACATCAAAGAACCAATCATAAATCTGTATAATGTTTGGTCTACTGATTTTCCTTTTGGATCAGGCTCAATCTTGGTGTTTACGTCAGCTGGAGTTCTTATGGACTGACAATCATGCAGTTTGAATTTCTTCAAAAGTTTATCAAGAAATTTCTCCTGATTGATAAAAATACCATCTGCAGATTGTTGTACTTGCAATCCAAGAAAGAAATTGATTTCTCCCATAGAACTCATTTGGAAACGAGATTTCATGATTTCTTCAAATTCATTGCACAGTGTTAAACTGGTAGAACCAAATATGATATCATCTACATACACTTGCACACATAAGAGATCATCATTATCCTTCTTTATGAATAAAGTAGGATCGATTTTTCCTCTTGGGTATCCATGTTGGATCAAGTGTTAAGATAACGTCTCATACCAAATTCTAGGAGCTTGATGTAGGCCATATAAAGCTTTGCTAAGCTTATACACTCGATGTGGAAATTCTGCATCCTCAAAGCCTGGAGGTTGCTTTACATACACATCATCAGTGATTGGACCATACAAGAATGCACCTTTGACGTCTATTTGATACACCTTGAATTTCATGAATGATGCATAAGCCAGGAAAACACGAATGGATTCGAGTCTTGCAACTGGAGCAAATACTTCATCATAGTCAATTCCTTCTTCCTGTGTGTATCCTTGTGCAACAAGTCTTGCTTTATTTCTTATTACAATGCCACGATCATCAGTTTTATTTCTGAACAACCATTTTGTGCCTATGGCATTTTCTCCTTCAGGAATTCCACTAACTTCCACACTTCTTGTTTTCGAAATTGAAGAAGTTCTTCTTGCATAGCTTCAATCCAACCATTGTCCTATAATGCCTCAGTGACATTTTTAGGAACAATCTGAGAAAGGAAACAAGAGTATAAACAAACATTTGCATGTTCAGATTTACTCCTAGTAGTTCTTTCATTCAGAGGACCAATAATCTGTGATGTTGGATGGTTCTTGTGGATACGAGATGTCGGAATATCAGTTCCTTGAACATTAACATCCAGATTAGTTTGGTTCAAATTGGAGAGCTGTTGCAATAAGGTAGAAGAATGTGGAGTGAAATTTGGAACTTGAGTCAGTGAATTGAGAAAGTAATCCAAGTTACTATGATCAATTGCCTCTCCAGAAATGGAAGATGTGCCAGACTCAGGATGTCCAATTTCTGTACCATCATTAGGAATAGATTGTGATTCTTCTTGATCTGTGAAACTGAATGATCTGAAGCTGAAGGATCATGAACATTGTCATTAAATTGGATTGTTGAATCCTTGACAAATGAAAAAAATGGATAATCTGGGCGAGCATCATCTGAATCATCAGAATCTGAATCATCACTGAAAGATCCAAGATCTCCTCTTGAGTTCTTCTTACCTGAAAAATCATCAGATTGATTAAACAAGTGAGATTGAAATGAGTTTGACAAAGAATCTATATCAAATAACCATGCAGGACCATTTGAAACTGATGGAAAAGAATTTTACAGAAATTTAACGTTGAATGTTTCATTAATAGTATTTGTCCTAGAGTTATAAACTCGATAAGCTTTGGAAACTGATGAATATCCAACGAAAAATCCATGATCAGCTTTTTCTTCAAATTTTCCTAAATGATCACTTGAGTTTAAAATCGTAACTGGACAGCCAAATGATTTTAAAAAGTTTATGTTTGGTTTCCTGTCAAACATTAACTCATATGGAGTTTTCTTTTTATCTTTAACAAGTAAGATTCTATTCTGAACAAAACAGGCTGTTGATATCGCTTCGTCCCAGAAAGTGATTGGAATTTTAGCATCAGCTAACATAGACCGGGCAGCTTCAATCAGAGTTCGGTTCTTCCTTTCAGCAACTCCATTTTGTTGTGGAGTTCTGGGAGCACTGAACTGATGAACTATCCCTTTTTCTGCACAAAACAAATCAATGTTAGCATTTTTAAATTCAGTTCCATTATCACTTCTTATTATCTTTACTTTTTGTTCAAGTTGATTTTCAACTTTATTAATGAATTCTTTTAGAAGATCTGCAGATTCAGATTTAGCTTGAAGAAAGAAAACCCATGAAAATCTTGTATAATCATCTATGATGACTAAACAATATGATTTTCGACCAATACTCCTAACATTAGTTGGTCCAAAAAGGTCCATATGTAACATCTAGAGTGGTTTGGTGTTTGAGTTTATCAGTTTGGACTTATAAGATGCTCTATGTTGTTTTCCCTTCAGACATGCTGAGCAATGATCAGTTGTTGAAAACTTCTTGGAAGGAAGTCCAATAACATGATTTCCTGCTACAAGCTTGTTCATGTTTTTGAAGTTGGAATGACCAAGACGTCTATGCCAAAGCTGGCTTTCATCATTTGAAGCTTTAGCAATCAGGCAAGTAGTTTTAGTTGCAGGATCCACTTGAGACATATCCAGTTTGTATACATCTCTGTCTCGAGTAGCTTTAACTATCACCCAGTCATTGCTAATCTGAAAACCTGGTTTCAAGACATAACAGTGAGATTCATCAAAAAGAACAGAATAAGATTTGTCACAAATTTGGGATACACTTAGAAGATTAAAGTTCAACTGTGAGCAAAAGTTGACTTTATCAAAACTGATAATCTCATTGGACACTGTTCCCTCTCCTGTTATCTTTCCACCTGCATCACCTCCAAACGCAACATGTTCCATCCTTTAACTTAAAGTCTTGCAACAAGGCTTGATTGCCTATCATATGCCGGCTACACCCACTGTCAACATACCATGAGTTGATTGGTCTCCGAAGGCGTACCTGCAGTCACAAACATTTAAGGTGAGTTAGTAACCCAAGCCGAGATGGTCTTGGGCTTGCCAAACTTATCAACAATTGTAAATTGTTTGAAATGAAGTTTGTTGACATCTGGTTTCTTTTGAATTTTAACATGTTCAAATCCTTTTTGAGAAACCAACTGATTATCTCTTTGTGATTTTGATTTCAAAGCATTATCAAGAAATCTTGAACTCTTGTATGAATCATTTGAGAATGTTCCTTGGTTTATTCTCACAGATCGAGGAATAAACTTTTCTTGATGGTATTGCTGTGATTTGACAAAATCAGAATTATTTCTTCTGAAAGATCTCAAACCCAAGAAAGGTTGTTGTTGTGAAAATTTAAATCCAATATTTTGATTTCTTATAAATTATGGATTTACAAAGCCTTGATTATTTAATTCCTTCCTTGAAGAGTTCTTCCTGAAGTAACAATCATTGGTATTGTGATTTCTTTCATCACACAAAGCACAGTATTTGTTAAAATAACACTCAGCTGTTGTGTGATTTGTCATATCACATATGTAGCAATACTTGTTAAAGTAACATTCTGAAATGTCATGATTGTACATGTCACAGATATCACAATACTTTTCAGAATGTTTAAACAACATTTTATTAACCCTTGATGTTGAAGCAACATTTGATTCTTGTTTAAATTTTGGGTTAGGCAATTTAATTTGTTGTTTAATTGGTGTGAATTTGGTCTTTTGATCTTTAGGATTTTTCTTTTGAACTTGAACAAAATTCTTTGACTCCTTTGATTCAAATCTTTTATACACAGCGGAAGTCTTATGATCTGAACTTGTTCTCAGATCAGAGTTAGATTTGATCTTAGGTGTAGGTGTCATTTTTGTGTTTGTGTTCAAGTCAAAAGTTCCTGCAGACACAAACTTCACAGGTTTAATTTGAGTATTGTTCTATGACTGATTAATTGATTCAGTTTTCTTTGCTTTTGCAGCTTTTCTTCGTCTTTGATTTCTCAATCTTGATGAAGTTTTCTTGCTTTGAAGTTTAGTTGAATCTTGAGAAGATTCCTTTTGACACTCTTGTACTTCAGTTAGTTCATTTGAACTTGAATCATCAGAAATATTATTATCTGTTCTAGCTTCTTCACATTTTCCTTCAAGTTTGTTATTGAATTCAGTAGACTTTTCACTCATTTGTTCACTTTGTTCAATAACAGTTTCACCTTTTGGTACAAACAGCTTCTTTTGCTTTTGTTGAGGTTCATATGATTTGACTTTGATTGGATGACCATTTTTGATCTTGTCTAAGTCAGTTTCTTCATAAACTTCAACATTTTTCTTTTTAAAGTTCTTTTGATATTGAAATTCTTTCAGTTTAGCTTTGTTTTCCGGTGAATGATCATGTGTATTGAAATTCTCTGGTAATGTTTTTGAGATTGATTCAGGCATAGGTTCATGTGTGAATCCTCGTCCTGTTTTATCTTTGTCATTTCTTCCATTCACCAGTTGCTCAACAATTTACTTTGAGCTTTTAACTTTGGCTAAATCTATTTGAGTTGCTGCATGTGCCAATTTTTCTTGTTCAAGTGTTTTGTTCATCTCTTCAAGTTGTTTCTTTGCAAGTTCAAGTTCTTTAATAGTTTTGTTCCATGAAGCTTGAAGAGACATTATCTTTTCATCAGCAATTTTGTGATCTGATTTTAGTTTATTGTGCCTTGATTCTTCTTGTTTGAGCTTGTCACAAATTTTCAAAGAATATGTTCTGTAGTGTTCAACTAGTTCAAAACATGCTTTTGTGCACATTTTCTCTCTCACGTCTACTGGTATTTCAGGATATGAGTTTGAAGATTCAGTATCAGAAGAGTTAACAACCTTTGGTTGTTCTGATTGAGCCATAAGAGCAACTTCTTCAGTAGTATCTTTTGGGTCTGATTTGTCGCTCCAATCATACTCTTCTTCTTGATCTGATTCATCATATTTAGGATTTTTAACTTCAGACCAGTCTTCATCATCAACTTCAGCAACTAGTGCCAGATTAGCAGTGAGATCAGCCGTAAATTGCTCTGCATATGCACTCCAGTCATAACCATCTTTGATGTTTACAACTAGTGCCTTCTTAGTTTCCTCACTGTTCTTCTCTTCTTTGGGTTCTGGCATTGGTAGACTTTGATATGGCTTCTGAAAAGTCTTGTTTGCATGTTGCTGATATTTTTGACCATTTGAGTTGCCTTGAGTATTTCCTCCT
Source organism: Flaveria linearis (assembly GCA_024085815.1). Taxonomy (NCBI): domain Eukaryota; kingdom Viridiplantae; phylum Streptophyta; class Magnoliopsida; order Asterales; family Asteraceae; genus Flaveria; species Flaveria linearis. The sequence continues at coordinate 56,670,564 of CM044007.1, read as the reverse complement.
TGGTTTCTTGGAGCTTTACATTCTCTTGAAAAATGACCATAGCTGTTACAGTTAAAGCATCTTTATTTTGATTTATCAAACCCAACAGTTTTGTTTGCACTGGGTTTGTAATTTCTGTTAGTGTAAGAATGCTTTTGAGTTCTGTAAGCTATCATGACCATCTGCCAGTTAAGATCCATTTCTTCTACATCATCTGGATCCATTTCAAACAAATCTTGTAAAACTAGCTCCATTTGAGTCAGATGACTGCCTTGATAAGCTTGAAAGCTTGCCATGAAAGCAGTGAAAGCAGTTTTTAACTCTTCATCTTGTAAAAGAATGTTGATCACATCTTTCACTTTACTTGGATTGGGAGAGTTTGAGGAGGATGGCATCTCAGTTGAAGGTTTAGGCATTTGAGCTTTAGGTGAAGACTGTGGTTGTGGTTGAGTGGAGTAAGCAGGTGTACTGGTGAAGAATCCTGCTCCCACAAACAGATCACCTTCATCTTCAGGAGTTGATTGGTCTTTAGCCAGAAATGCATTCTCTACAGTATTTGCTGGTGAAGCAACATACTTATACTGAGTTGTTGATGCATGTCTATCATTATTTCTTGAGCTCTCATCAATCTCTACAGATTCAATTTTAGCAATGAGTAGATCAAGATCCATTGGAAACTTTTCAGTATGTTTCAACAAAGTAACAGTTTGTTTCCAAGAAGATGGTAGTGCATTCAGAAGTCTGTTGTTTAGATCCTCAAGATCATTCTTGATTCCCAAAGTAGACATTTCTGTAGTTAATTGCACAAACCTATTCATCATTTGATTTATTGTTTCTCCTGAGATGTGCTCAAATAATTCCAATTGCCTTTTTAGTTTTTGCTTTTTCAGATCTTGGATTTCTTTCCCTCCTTCACATATGATCTTCAAAGCTTTATACATTGTATATCCAGTTTGGTAGTTTTCAAGTCTAGATAATACTTCCAAAGGTAACCCTTTGCACATGAGAGAATAGGCTTTAACATCATTTTTCACCTTCTTTAAGTCTTCTCCATGTAGGTTATCTTCTGGATATGGCTCTTGTGTATCTTTTGTATACACAAATCCTCTGTCTGGACCATCAGTAGTCACAGGAATGTATGGTCCCTTTTCAATTGATTTCCACATATTCGTGTCTATGGAATTCAAATGATGTTTCAGTCTAAGAGACCAGTTTTTAAAATCAGTTCTGTTTTTAAGTTTTGGAACTCTGTTCTCAGAATCTTCTAATTTCACCATTTTTATATTTTTGTCGATTTCTAAGATTTTGAATTAAGAAAAAGACTTAAAAAATATTTTTGGATTTTTCAAATTTTATGAAAAATTTCTAAGTGTCAAGGCTGTTATGTCCGAACAGTGGTGATACGTCCCAACAGTGTAAAACGTCTCAACAATGTAAAACGACCAGCCGATAAGTCTAAAGGAATGCCTTAGAAAATTTCCAACACAATAGAAACTATCGCACAGTGATTATATGTCCACACAGTAGTTATACGTCCACAGTGAAACTATCACAGTAGTAATACGACTACACAGTGATGATATGTCCAACCAGTGAAACTCTCACAGTGGTAATACGACTAGGGGTAAAACGACTGAACAGTTGAGAAAAGTCTAAACAGTTCTCAAACGGCCAAACACTTAGGCAAAATTCAGTGTTTTTCAGCCCTAATACGACACATTCATCAAATTCTTATGAATTTAACGAACTCAGAAATCTCAAAATCCTTCAATTGTTGATGAATTGAGCTGAAATTTCACAATTAGTTCATGATTATACCGATAATCAATCCTATAACCTCAATTTCAGTAATTATCAACAAATTTCGATGAATTTTGGAGATTCAAAGTCGAACACTCAAGAACACTTATTCGAACTGTTTTTCAATAATTCACTCGATTTTTATGAGATAAACTGCAATTTGTTATTCAAAACATGTTTCTGATGATGAAACACAGCTTCGATTCACAATATTTCACTTGAATTGTCAATGATTACAGATTTCAGTGGATTTTTGAAGTTTCTATCTTCGACAGAACCTTCAAAAACATTCAACCGAGAACTCTGATACCAATTGATAGGATCAATTAGAGCAATCTGTAACAATTATATGAACAATTCAAAGCAAAATACAAGCTATTGTAATCAAATCAAGCAAAATCAACAAAATTCATATTTCATTGATAGCAAAGACGATTACAAAAGATAGAGAGCAGTTCTCATAAAAACATACAAAAACTATTCAATCTACTCTACGTCTATGCTATTTATACTAGACACTAAGGAACAAAAATTTACACAACTAGTCCCTATACTAGTATAAAATACAAAACTTAGACAATAAAGACTAAATGTTAATCTTTTAAGGGACCTAACAGGAGCACCCCAAGGAGAGATACTCGGCCTGATAAAACCCTTATTGAGCAACTCTTGCAGTTGCTCCATTAACTCCTTCATCTCAGTCGGGGCCAACCGATACGGTGCCTTAGCGACAGGCTGAGCACCTGTTACAAGTCAATTTGAAATTCGATTTCGTGATCTGGTGGCACTCCTGATAAGTCCTTGGAAATACATCAGGAAAGTCACACACACCGGTACATCGGACAATTGTGGTCTTGACGTGTCCACATCTTTCACGTGGGCCAAATAAGCGCTACATCCACGCCTCATGCACTTTCCCGCCACTGCCATCGGAATCACTTTCAGAATCGTAATAACTCGATCACCGTATATCATCACCGAACTCCTGTCAGACGCTGTCAGTCTAATCCTCTTCCTTCAGCACACGATGTTTGCTTCATTGGTTGCTAACCAATCCATCCCTAGTACTACATCGAATCCACCTAGGGGCATCACATGTAACTTAGCAGCAAACCTATGACCTTCTAATTCTATGGCACAGCCCACTATCACATCAGTGACTCTAGTGGACTTACCAACAGCCGTTTCTACATCAAGGGCTCATCAATACGTCTACTACTAACAGGCAATTTAGTATAGAAAGTGGAAAAAATAAAACTCCTACTAGCACCAGAATCAAATAACACAGAAGCAGAGTTTGATTTACAAGAAACGTACCTGACACAACATCGGGGTCACTCCTAGCCTCCTCCCTGGTCATGGTGAAAGCTCTGGCACTCGCCTTCTGCCCTTCAGTTCTAGCTGTATTCTTTGCCCTGAAACTCTCCACCCTCGGCCTCCTGCAATCCCTGCTCATATGGCCCTCCTCGCCACAGGTGTAACACCTCACGCCTTACAGTCTCTGGAGATGTGGCCCGGCTACCCACACTTGAAGCACATGTTGAGCCCTAGCCTGCACTCCCCCGTATGCTCCTTCCCGGACTTGCCACACATCTTGGGTCTTGAGCTTGATGACCCCACCCTACGGTCATCCATTCTCATCTTCTTGTTGTTCGGGACGAAACCACCATGCTCGAACCGCTTTGCGTTCCAGTTCTGGTCACCACCACCAGCCTTCTTCACCTCCACCACCGTCGCCTCCCTCTCATCATAGAGCCTTCCGGCCAAATCCACTGCCGACCTAAAAGTGCTTGCTCGAGCAGCGATCAAGTGCCTACGAATGTCGGTTGGCAATCCCTGGATGTACCGATTGATCTTTTGGTACACCGACGTCACCTGGTTTGGTACCAGTCTCGCCATTTTGTTGAATTTGGTGGTGTACTGCTGGTGGGTCATGGTTCCCGCCTCAAGTAGCAAGAACTCCCTCTCGATCTTATCAAGTTCCCTGTGAGGATAGAATTACTCGACCACCAATTGCTTTAGCTCTTTCCATCTCATCTTCCCGATGGATCCGGCACCCTCAGCTTGGGTAATGTTGTCCCACCAACACAACGCTGAGTCAACAAATGAGTGAGTCGTGAACTTCACCTTCTTTTCTCCGCGACACTCATTGATTTCCAACACCGTCCTCCATTTCCCTTACCCAGCGGTGAATGGCTGCAGCATTACCATTTCCATTGAAGGTTGGGGGCTTACACATTTGGAATGCCCCATAACTTCACCCCTTGGTAGTCACCCTCACTACATCGTCCTCCTCTTCATTAGAAAATATGGTCTCAGGCGCCGGGCGTTCCTCCTCCCCTCTGCTCTCCTTGCCTGTTGATCCCTTCATATTCACCTTCTCCTTCCTCTCCTCGCTTCTCACAGCCCTAATGACTTCAGTCACTACAGACGGTAGAACTGTCTGCATGACCTGGTGCACTTCATCAGCAATTGCCTCCCTAGCTGAGGCGTTCAGGTTGGCATTCTCATTCTCCTTACTTCGGCCATGAACCACAGGGTTCTCACGAGCCGTCTCAGGAGCCTTAGCACTAGTCCTAGTCACACGTGGCCGACCTCTGCCTCTAGAAGCCTTGGAAGACTTCTGTCCAGCCATTTCCTAGACGTTATAAGATTCAAACACTAACACAATCATTCAAGGTAATAGCTCAGTGGCCAGTTGTGATTAATCAATTACTTTACTCTTCACACCCCAAGCTTTTCCTATCATGACTATATCAGTATCTAAATCTACTAAGAACACATAAGTCAAATAGCACACGCATATAATACCGATTAACTTTAAGAAAAGAAATACCTGATGGCAGGTAGCTACTCGGGCTGACATCCCTCTTTCTGTCCCATTTTCAGTTTAAGTTTAGGTTTTTTAAAATATTTTACCCAATTCACTTAAACTATGGCTCTTATACCAACTTGTAAGGGCCCCGATCCCGGAGACCTCACAGTTGATCATTCACAGAAATAATTACATAAAACATTACATAATACAAATTTAAGCAGCGGAATTAATTTAACAAAAGCCATTCATTTCATTATAAACACTGTTGCTAGGCAATACAGCATGGTTTAATCAAGTTACAAAATAATTGTTCAATTGCATTACAAAACAATAGTATTATCGTGTATGAATGATGTCAGTCTTGCTCCGCCGAGTAGCTTCACTCGCGTGCCATCCTCAGCAACATTTTACCTGCCAACTGAAAAATGTATAAAAGTCAGCATTGCTGAGTGAGTCCTAGTTTTATAATAAAACATACTTTACTTTCATTTCAGAACCATTCTTTACTTTTGCATGTGAACACACATCATACATACACTTAGGTAATATCATTATTATCTTCATCATTCATTCATTTTGTACTTTTATCATTATCTTTCAGAGTCTTTTGTGATAACAGGGTCACTCACCTCATTAGCAATCTCAATGATTGCACATTATCCGAGTCTTTTGCGATAACAAGGTCGCTCACCTCATTAGCAATCTTAATGATTGCACTATATCCGAGTCTTTTGACAACAAGGCCGTGCACCTTTATACATTTGCTTGCAAGACTTTCATTCATTCATTTACATTCTACGTTTACTCATTAATCTTTCTCTTTATTAATGATAATACTTTTCGTTTCGACCATAAACATACCACATAGTGTCATACAATATTAATAATATTAATAACAATAATAATAAGGATGATAGTAAGATAACAGTAATAATAAGAAATCATAGTGACCATCATAATTATGCATTGAATCGAGCATTTAATAACCCTAGTCAAAGCTCGTCCGAACCCTAATTGCACAGACTCCCACAAAATTCCTGAAAATAAATTCTAAGTGTTGGGCGCATGGGCCCTGTTCAGACGCATAGGCCCTCTTCAGACGCATGGCCCTACACTTAGTCATCCTGAGCAAATCTCTTAAACGGCTGGGCACTATTCAGATGCATGGTCCTGACTTAGACACATGGGCACTTAGGCGGTTGGGCACTATTCGGACGTCTGGGCACTCTTCGGACATTTAGGCCTACACTTATCCATTTTTCACTTAGACGCATGGAACTATTCAGACGATTGGATACTTAGGCATTTGGGGAATCCCAGACGCCTGGGCTTGTTCAGACGGTTGGGCCCTGTTCAGACGTATTGGCTTACTTAGCATTTTCTATGGCAAATTTCAGACGGTTGGGGTACTGTTTAGGCGGTTGGGCATCTCTTTGTACTTAAACGACATAAATCAGTCCCAAATTCGTCCTAAATCAAGTTTTATGCTTAGTACTAACATTCTAAGCACCATAATACATTCATAATCATATTCATCACATCATTTACCGCCAAAATATACACCCATCCACATACTCATTCACACACACATACGGGTATAAAATAATCTTATAAAAAATCTTACACATGCATTTTCCAGCCCTAAAATTGTTAAAAACATATCAAAAAGGGGATTCTAGAACTCACCTTAGTTTGTTTTGGTGTTTGATACCCTTCTTTGAGCTTCCCAGACGGTTCTAGCACCTAAAACCCACACACACACACAACCCGAACACACAATCACATTTATAAGCACATAACCGAGACTAGAAACTTCTAAAGCATCATAAATTCGAGATTTCTTACCAAAAACTTCGAATTTTTCTTCTTTCTCTCTACAAATCCGAGTTCCTTGTTGTTTCTCTCTCTAAATCCGAATGAGAAGAAGTGTGCACAGCCAACATGGGCGGCCATCACGTTTATTCACCAACTTTAAAACTTTTGTCCTTTTTGACACTTTTAGTCCTTCAACTTGGGTGTCATAGCTTTTCTTTCTTTTTTCTTTACTTTTATTCTTTTCTTTATATCTAAAAAAATAAACTGGTGTTACATTATCTAAAGACGTCGATTTTTCCTTCTCTTTTTCATTCTCTTTTCCTGTACATATTATAATTAGGAACTGAATTTAATTTCAACTCTGCAGCCGTATATTCTTTAATTACTCTGTTAAACTGTTTTGAGTTTTTTTATCTGTAATTACAACTCATAATTAATTAAAGATATCATTTACATTTATTGATATGCTTTCATCTTAAATGTAGGTGTAGCACCAACTTACTGTACGTCAATAACAAACTACATCAACTCATACATCTTAAATGTAATTTGTTTAACGACAATGAAAACCAATTATTAATTTCTGAATATTCTCAAACGTATCATTAAAGTAATTTGACACTAATTATTAATTTTTAAAACCAATTATATAAAAAACATATATAACTCATACCTTCACTTTGTTCACTTTCCACCTTTTCTACCTTTGTTTGTTTATCCTTTTCAATAGTTACTGTTCTTGTTAAAATGGGTCCTCCTATGTCCGCTACGACTTCACCGGTATTTGTCTTCTCACCGTCTTCGAAAGACACTTCAATCTTTCAAGTAACTTTTTCTATCATAACCCAAAAAATGATTAATTACACTCTATTAACATCAATTATTCATCCAAATCCGCAAAACACATTAACTTAGTATTACTATTACCACCACAATTACTTTACCAGACAATGGAAACTATAATTACATGGCACAACTATTATAAAGAATGTGTTAATCTTTAGAATAAATTATTTTAAAAACATATATTAGACCACCACTAAACAGTAATAATTCCTTCACCCAACAATATTGGGTAACCTAGTGCCAATACCTTCTAAACTACGACATGCTTCTTTGTTTTCAAAAAAACACCAAATGTGCGTTATATAAATTATTATACCACTTACATACGCGCTGATACAAAAATATATATAGCATACCGTGACTATGCTCATCCACTAATGCTTCCTTTGTTTGTTTTTCTTTTTCCAATGGTATGTTATCGCTAAATCTTTCGACTCCCATTCCCGCTACAACCTCCGCCTTATCCGTCTCCTTTACGGGTGCCAAAGTAATACCAACATCCCCACTTTCTTCAACTATTAATAGGATTTCAATGATTAGGTATTAAATGTAAGTAACTACAACATGGATTTACAAATATTTGTTTAAGTTTGTGCATATACCTTATAAACAAGGACCTGTTTCTAATTCAGAAAACCCAAAATATGTGTCTTATAAAATATTATAGCACTTACATACGTTATGACAAAAAATACAAATCGAACCTTTACTCTGCTGTTCTACTGCTTCTACTTCCTTTGTTCGTGTTATTTTTTCTAATGATATGTCTTCATTAAAACTTTCATCTCCCATGTCTGCTATAAAGTCTTCCTTATCCATCTCCTTTACAGCTCCAAAAGATACACCCATATCTCCTCCTTAATTAAATATTAATAATATTAGAAGAGGTATGTATTAACTGTAATCAACTACTACGTCGACTACATCTCTTACTTTATAATACAATGTAATCTCTTGTTACAGTGAGCACACAATGTAATTTTTAGTATATCTTGTTACTAAATAATGCTTACATGTATTCTTATCATTTTCACAATTCGATACACTTCCTGTGTGTTTGTCTTTTTTATTCTTTCCCAGAATCTGGGTACACCTTCGTCTGCGATACCCTTCCCCTTATCTTTCTGGCTGACAGTTCTGAATGTTAAATCAACCTCACGAGGTAGTTCCCCTATTAATAACAGAGTAAGGTAAATCATATACTTTCTATATAAACTAATATGCAACTATTTTTACAGAGGCTCCCATTTAACATAAAACTACTTTTCTGTTTCTTTTAGCTTAAAAATACAATGTAATCATAAACTATAGTTTGTAAATGTCTTAATATAGTTTAAAGTATATAAATAATAAACATCATAATAGATTTATCAGACACGTACTCACCAATATCAAGTTCTCAACCCAGCCAACTGTTAAGGTTGGGGCAAATACCTTCTACTATTTGTCTTTCTTCTCCTACATCAACATCATCATCAACGTGGTTTAACAGAAGTGTCAGATTTAAGTTTCTGCAATTTAAATCAACTAAACCATTATCATATTTTTTACCTCGTCCAGATTCTGATTCCTTCTCTGTTTCATCTTCCTCTTCTTCACTTTCAATTAAATGTTGACGTCTAGCATTAATGTCAAGACAGACATCCATTATTTGTTCATTTACCAAACCATCCCATGGCCAATTTAATATTCCAGCATTGTTTGTTTCCTTCTCTTTGTCAGACAGTACTGTCGCTGCAGCAGGTGTAGTACCTTGCATTGGTTTATGATTAAAGACACTCTCAAACTTTGATTGAAGATTATCCAGCTCAACGTCTTCCGAGTTTTTCAACAGTTCTATAATCCCAGGCTCTAATTCGGCCTTGTTTTCCATTGCAATAACCATCAGCTTTTCTAGTTTTCTTATACTTTCCTGTTGACAATAAGATGTAGAAGATGTAATTACTCTTTCACTAAAATTCATTAAATATTAAGGCACATATAATTTGTTCTCTACATACCTGATTTGTTTTAACATCATTGCTTATTTGTGGGGGTTCAAGAACTGCATTTTTTTGGATTTGTGAAACACCCTCTACGATGTTTACAAATTTGCCTACCCCAAATGCGCCATTTCTAATCTCCACCTTTTCTCTGAACTGTAGTTGTTCCAAGGTCCAGTACTGTATTGCAGGTACTGTGACATCATCATACAATTCACTGCATTCTATGTTCCTTACATACAACATCTGTGTAATAACATTAAAGTATAACAGAATTAAAATTTAAAACACATAAATAGAATGTACTTAAATACCAAAATACAATATCATACCGCTAGTATTGTAAGAGGACCCTTAAAAGGATTGTGTGTATCCCTGCACCAGTTGTTTTTGCATTTCCTTAAACATGTCCTCACGTGAGCACACCAATTTATATCCTTGATGTCAATGTTCTTGTTGAAAAAGTGTATTATAAGACCAAGAAGTCCATCTTCAGATTGAAATCGACAACGTCTCTGGAGGCGCTTATTCTGTTCACTATATCCGCAGGTGCAATATATGCTTCTTCATACAGGTTGCGCCAATTGGCAATCACTTGATCTAGCTTTTTGGTAGCAGTTAAAGAATCAATAAGTTCTCCTTTTCATGGAATGCCTAACAAAGTATGAATTGCTTCATCGTCTACGTTAATGTTACCACTAGGACATACTATCTCCATCCGCTAAGGATTGAACATGTCCACCATATAATGACCAAGCTTTTGTGGTATGCATTGTACACGCAATTTCAATAACTTCCCAAACCCCATATCTGTTACTGCAAATTTTTGCTTTGGGGATAGTTTAACGATTACTTTAAACAGTTGTTTTGGAGAGCGTCTGTTAAAGATCGACAACCATTCAATTGGTTCTCTTTCAGGCTCTTTAATACATTCCTTGATCAGTTTCACAAGACGCCTTTTTTCAACTGCATGGTCTTCTCCATCTTCTTACTTTGGTTAGATTCAAAACTAATGACCATTGCCCCTGTTTTTAAAAAAAATGTGCCTTATATTAAAATCATAAATTGTAATACCCACGATATATGACTTACATGAGCATTGTAAAAACTATTTTACATTATAAATGTAAATAACTTACCTCTCTCTCTCTTTTTGCCCTTCTCTCTTGCAGTTATGCTTTTCCACTTTTCCTCATAATCCTCTATTGATGAAATAACCGTGTTCACTGGAAATCCTGTTTTAGAAGTGACAAAATCTAATTTGTTATTAAACAACTACCATAAAATGTAAGCAATTTTTAAAAAATATTTTGCTAATTAAACATGGTGTCAAAAACCTGAAATTATTTATTCCCACATACCTCTTCGACACACATTTCGTTTACGTTTTGGCCCTTCAAAAGTGGATGAACTTAAAAAGATCACAGAACCTAATTTGACATTTAAAGTAAACATTTAAGCATCTCATATATCTCCTAAAATCTAACGCTTAATTAAAAACACCTTATGCACAAGCAAAGTATGAATACCTTTTCGTTTAACGTTAACACTACGGCTTTTTGAGGAGCTAAGTTCAATAATAGGAATGCCCATTTTTTATTCATATTCTGTGTAGTTGAGAAATTGAAATTATTATTCAGTAATAACTAATAACATCAACTACATCAACTCAGTAATCACAGAATCAACTCAGTAATCACATAATCAAATAATAAATAGACGAACCTGAAGCGCTACCATCGTCTTGAGAAACATCAATTGCAGTTTCAATTGTGTTCTTGAATCGATTCAATGATTTCTTTGCTAGTCGTTCGGTTGATCTAACTGTAAATATAACAAAAACTCAGAAGAAAATTTTAAAATCATTGCAGGTTTCAGGGTGTAGTATCATGCTACAACTATTTTAAAAAAACACATACCCATTCTTGAAGGATTATATACTTTCATAGTGGTTCCCCTGCAACACAATCATAAAATGTAAATTATACAAAAGATGATTGTCTACAATAAACAACTAAGAGCAAAAAATAGATAAAAAGGGGAAAACGATGAACTGTAAACCAAAAATCCCAAATTCAAAAAGTCCAGGTTAGGCTTGTAAACAAGGGTTCATCCATTTAATTATTTCTGGACTTACGTAAAAGAAAATTTGCAAAACATTCTATAATCTTACTATAAAACAAGGACAATACAAAACTAGGGTTCACTTAATGTCAAGTTTCCCCCAATTTCAGTACATCGCATAGAAATTGGGGAAACTTGTATAACTTACCGATTAGATCATCTACCGGTTTTCCACTACATGTAAATGAATAAACTAGTTTTTGACATTACCTTTTCGGACACATCTTAGGGGATTTTGCACAGAGCTCCCACTTCATCACCCAAGTGGAAATTACGGTGCAGGTTGGAGTAAAGATCGAGTTTCTTACTTGAAATTGGCTTCGACGTGGAGTTCAGGTTAAAGGGGGAGGGAAAGCATCGAAAATTTTGGAGGTGTACAGTTCAAATTAAAGCTGCAATGGTGCTCTGACGGTTTACTGTAGGGAGGCGATGTGTACGAAATAAGGGGATGGTTTGCAGGTGGTAGCTGGGGATGGAAAATTACCATTCTAACCTTACCGTAGATTAAATAATCAATAAACAAATAAAAAAGTGTAATTAAATAAGGACCATCGGATCAACATCTAAAGATTGAATGAAAGGTCCAAAAAAGTTAACGGGTTATCGTAATCTTAATGGGTTAATGATTGAACCTAACCCTATATATATATATATATATGTATATATATGGATAATGGACTTAATTGGATCCATGGATTTAGTGATAGATAGGCTTAAGAGCCCATTACCACCCTTAAACAACCCTAATCAGGCACCACCACCCACATTTGCAACCCAAGTAACAAGGATTCTAGAGAGAAAGTAGATAGAGAAAATGAGGAAAGATCAAAGGTTGGAATCTTTATGGATTAAGGGTTGAAGATCTGAGTATTGGGGCATCAAATAGTGAAGAAGTAGCAAGGATTTCAGGTAAGAATCATCCCCCAAATATCCTTTTTAGAACAGATCTGGAAACTGGGGTTTTGGGTTGGAAAAGTTACAACAATCATATAAAGGTCACATTTTTACATATGAAATCATGTAAAATGCTTAGCTATAGTTTCATGGATGAAAAACCAAGGTTTTGGACATAAAAAGTTATGATTTTGGGTTAAAAACAGGCTAGTTCGTCAGTTTTAAACGTCCAGCGAAACTGTGAGCCCGATCACCGAAACTAGTAGTTCTTCCAGCGAAACTATAGTTTCACTAGTAACTTCGCTAGTGCTTAGGTTGACAAGTAGATGTTGCGAACCTAGGAAATTCCAACGAAAGTTGGGTGCAACTGCCAGCGAAACTGCAGTGCGAAACAGGCAGCGAAACTGCCGGGTGAAACTGCCAGCGAAACTGCCAGCGAAAGTAATCTGATAGCGAAATTGTCAGCGGCAGGCGAAGTGTAGAGAATAATAGTGTGTTAACCATTAAGACTGTACCTGAAAGGCCTAATGACAAAGCATGATAAAGCATTAATCTATGTATACAGATGTTTTGTTAGGTGATGATTACTTTCAAATGATAAAGCTAATATATCTTACTAAAACGTTATTTAACAAAGTAAACCTAAAATTCACTTAGCGTAGCTGACTTTTGTATGCATATTAGTTTACAGGTGAGCTATTGGACTTGAGTGAATGTGGGCATGGATTCTAGAAGCTACTTGGCATCTGAAGGCTGGCATCCCTGATTAAAAAGATTATTAAGAAGACTTTTAAAGACTATTTTATGTTTTAAATACAATGTTAATGTTTTATTTTAGTTATGTCGTAATGGATTGAAACTTAATATACTTTTCCGCTGCAATGTTTATCTAAATGAATGTTTTAAATCTATGTTCTTACTGTGAATGACCAACTGTGAAGTTTCCAGGGATTAGGGCCTTACACCAAATTTGACCATGTAATGTGGGCACGAGCTATCAAATGAAAGAATAAAGGGAAAGTGCACGGGTTAAACAATGTTAGTGAGTCGTATGTACATGGTAGACAAGACCCCGAGGTATGTTTATTATTATGGTATGGACTAATACAGTAAAGTATGTTTCAAAATCATTAACAATTTAATGTTAGATATGGTTGTGATAAAAATTAAGGCTTTCTTTAAATTATTATAAGTTGTTACACCAACTCTGATGATAGAACATGACATAGTTACTTAAATAATGGTTCTTGGTTTGGGTACCGATAAAGTTTCAATTTGGCAATATCTAATAATCCTGATTTGACCCGTTTTCATTTTTTTAATTCTAACTTCTTTCATTTATGCATCGGTTGTTTTATAGATTGAAAAGTGTTATGAGGTTATTAAGGAGCTTGTTAAGGTAAAGGAAGACGAGAAAGAAGAGAGAGAAAAGTTAAAGGAGATTACTGTGGAGTTGGTGACCAATAATGAAAAACACAAGGTGGAGAAAGATGATATGCTTAATAAAATGACAAATGTTGAAGCAATGTTAAAGAACATGGTTCGAAGATAGCTATAAACACTTTATTTTGGCTCTGTGGATGTTTATTATGTTAAGATAGTTTTGGTTATTTGAGGGTTTTGGTTTGTAATGTTATTGAAAGATCTTACATGGTTTTGAAATTTTTATGATTGGTCAATTTTTAAAGTTATTCAAGTTTTTAATAGAGTGATAGAAATTGCAAAACAGGTCAACAAAATGACATTTCTAATTGTCTCAAATTGTTGGCAAAAGTGGTAGCAAAAAGGTAGCAGAATTGTACGAAAAGGTAGCAAAATGGCAGCCACACGGTCTCAAGTTGGTGGCAAAAAGTCCATCATAAAAAGGTAGCTACAATAGCAAAATAGTAGCAATAATCAGTGTCCATAGCTCCTAAATTGATGACAAAATTCTGGTCACCACATCGTAGCAAACAATGTACAAATAGAAATATATTTTATGGTCGCTACCACAAGGTCACAAATTGGTTAGTGGTCTCAAATTGGTGGCAAAAGGAAAACTGACACCACTGTTTTTTCTATCGAGATTTTGGTGGCAAAATGGTTGAAACTGGACAATTGCTACCTTTTCCCTAACAAAAATTTGATCGTAAAAACTATGTTATGTAGTAGTGAAGGTAATACTATAAAGTCACATCCTCTCAACATCAAGTTTTTATCTTTCATTTCATTTACTCTATGACCTGAACTAATCTAATATTTTGAGAAGCCTTCTTCAATCATTCTAAGCTCATTCAGAAGCCCACACACTTACCTCAACCCCCTCTGACGTTAAGGTAACCTGTTACTGCCCGAAAATGCGCGAAATACCGTGTTTCGTCACGTTAGTGACACAACCATCCCCATGACACCCCCACTCCATATGAAACATTAAAACAATAGTTTTTCCAGTCACTAAAGTATACACAAGCTTTCTCAAAATCCCTTTTTGATCACAAGCACGGTTTTGGTAAATATAGCTCACCCGAAAACCCGGTTTTCACAAAATATAAAAGTATACTATCCAAGTCCAAAAATTTTAATCTAAGTATTTCTAGAAGTTAATAGGGAATATATTAAGTTAAAATAAAGTTTCATAATTTAATCTTATGTATAACAAAAACTTGGAAATATGTGATTTTGAGAAAAATAAAAGAAATAGGTTGGGGATCTAAGTTACTAGAATTATGGGGTTATTTGGAAGTTATTTATGATTTGAAAATATTTGAGAAGAGAAAATCAGACTAAAATGCTTAGTAATCCAAAACCGAGGCTTAACGGTCTCTTAACAAAATTAACCGGTAAACATAATAGACATACCAAGTATGCATAAAATGTTAGGACCGTGTACGGATGGAGAACTAACTGATTCTATGTGAAACCGAATCAAATAGCACAGAATTCTATTTGATTGGCGATCCAATCAGGGAGAACGTTATCCGGATCAAACCTAACGATTTAAACACGTTAAGAATGAAGTAGGAATGATCTGAAACGTTCTATGAACTTGGAAGGGACGTTCTCTGCGAACTGGACGCTAGGGTTGTGAATTATCGAAGTGTCACATTTTTCCACGAATTAAGTGGTATTTATAGGTTACATCTTTCATTCGTACGACTGAGCCAAGCGACTGGCTCAGTCGTGCGACTGAGTCATAAGATTGATTCATTCGTACGACTGAGTCAGTCTTATGACTCAATCGTGCGATTGATTCAATCACCTGGTTCAGTCGTGCGATTGGCCCATTCGCATGGTCCAGTCGTGCGACTGAATCAGAATGCTTAGTTAAACCCATTCTTGAACCTTTAATGATTCAGAAATATGTCTAACAACTATAAACCTATATAACATGTTCATATATGCGTGTAACAATAAATAATATTAATAGATATAACATTAAACATCCAATAGACATTCAAAGAAGAGTTTTTCATTTCACTGATTCAATATTACATATGTGTTACAAGATGAAAGTCTATTACATTTAAGCTCACTGGACTAGAACTAGGGACATGTGTATCAACAAACTCCCCTTGGACCTAGATCTATCTAAACTTTGACTTCCTTCTTGAACTCTTCATATCTCTTCATTCATTCTTCTCGTGTAACCCCAGCATGAATATCAAGTGCGAAGCATAGACGTATAACATGTTGAAACTGAAGTGCTTGCATGATATTCTGAGTGTCAAAAAATAATGGCCACTTGTACAAGATATAGAAATCTGAAGCAGACAAGTTGGTTAGCCACATAGGGCGAACACCCTAATCATCTCTGCCTTCCCTTCTTTATCCAAAACAATGATGGCCTCACCAGTACGCCAGTCATAATACCACCACTTAAAATGGGGTGCAAAATCTTGTGGCATCTCCCTCAGTGGAATATGCGACATTATGCGCGGAGGGTGCCATCTCAAGACCACCTTTGGTCTTCTGGAGGTGGGATCAACCTCTGTCTTATGAATCAACCTTTTGGGCTGTTGAGGTTTAAAATTGACCCATCTCATATGATACTCCTACTTCAGAGCCTTCTCAAACCATCCCGATATCTTTCCGGGAATAGTATACAGGAGGTTCAAGTTGGCTAAACAGTTTAGCTCAAATCCAAGGAGAGTTTTCAGATCATGTGGGAATCTGAAATACTCTATTCCCTTCTCACTTTTGATGGCATATACTTTGAGGTCCTCAAAGTACGTCCAGCTGATAATCTTGCCCGACACCTTCTCATGCTTCTTTACCTTGTAGAGCTTGGTGTAGGCGTTTGACTTTGTAGGCACGCGTTGTTTCTTTATTTCTTCCAGGCAGGCTTCCCACTCAGCTTTTTTGGATACAAGATCAGCATCATCTGCCTGAGCCTCTTCTGCTGTAGCTTCTTTTGTAGCAGTCATTTCTTCAACTTTGACGAATGCACTGCTGTCAAATGTTTCTCCTAGATCCGGTAGTACTTCGCTTTCAGCGTTAGTATACTGGGGATAATGATCAGCAGTCACATCTTCTATCTCCACCTCATCAACATCCTGTAGCTCCTCATCACTAACTACGTCGACCTCTGGAGCATCCTTCACCAGCTCATCTGGATTTAGACTGAACAGCTCAGCAATCTGTTCGTCAGTCAAATCATGTACTATCCCTTGCAAATCGAGTATCATTGTCAATTGCGTCTCGATTTATCGAAGAGGTACTACATCATGCTCGTCAGCCTGTTTAGATGAACCTGTTAAAAAATAATCAAACATAATACAAGTTAGTATACGTTAAGCACATAACACATGTTGGTTTAACTTTTCATTTATTTATTTAATCCAATAGCTGATACATGATTTCAAGAACAAAGCTTAATAATAAATAGACATCTAATCTTGAACTTTGCCTTTGAACATAGCAGGGTCTTCAGCAGATGGGGAGGTAGGCTGGGTTGACGCTGATGCTCCCTGGTCCTGTTTCCTCTTGGTCCTTTGCTCTTGACAAGGAGCAGAGGCAGATGCAGAAGCATCCCCTTCATCATCATCACCATCATTGCCTCGAGCCTCACCATCACCCTCCCCCTCATCATCTTCACTTTCATCTTCTTCATCATCATCCACATCATCATCACCATCGTCATCATCCTCTCCTTCACCTATCTTTAGAGGCTCAGCTTGCGACCCCTTCAGCTTAAGTAGAATCTTCTTATTAGCTGACTCCAACTCCTCTATCTTCTGAGTAGATAGAACGTTTTGCTCTTGGATTTGGGAGATCTACTCCGCTTGCTGAGCTTGAGAAGCATTTTGCTCCTCAAGCTGACGAAGTCGAGCTGCCTTCTCCTCATCTGCAGCTAACAGCTTCAGCACCATTCTGTTCAGTGCTGCAAGCTATTCCTCCACTCTAATAGGAGGGAGGGATGAACCTGTGGGGAATGAGGATGGCCTGCTTGGTGGCTTGTGGTGGTGGTAAAGATTGGGGGTGGTATAGAGGTGGTTGGTGGTGTAGTGGAGGTAGTGAAGATTGGGCGTGGTATGGAGGTGGTTGATGGGGTAATGGTAGTAGGTGGAGGAGTGGTAGTGGATGGTGGAGTGGTAGTAATGGTGGCTAAGGTAGTAATATTGGAGGTGGAGGTAGTGATCAGTGTAATCCTCCTTCTCTTTGGCTTCTTCCCGTGGGGCTGAGCCATCCGTTTAAGTCTGGACCCTTTGGATTTGGATGCTCCCCCTTGGCTACTGGGAGAGTCTGGGGTGTAGGTTGGGTCAACAGTAAACCACCAGACCCTCCCAGGCGTCTACCAACCGCCCTAATACCCATCTTCGTGGCTACGATACGCTTCCTACTGTTCGTACCAGGGGCTCATCATCCGACTCATCTTCCTCATCAGGCTGAAAACCCTGATGGAATCCTGCCGTCTCAAGACTCTCATGTGGTGATGGTGGATATGTAACATCAATAGTAGTGGTCTCAATACCTGTGTCTCCACCATCATCGCCGTCATCATCAGAATCATCACCTGGGAGGACTATGTGCTCCACATCGGAGTCACTGTCATCGTGGCACCATTTACGCCTTACCGTGCCACGTAGTCCTCCCGGGCTAGGTGCCCAAACAACCTCCTCACCGGGGCTTGACCTGCTTGCCCCGGTATACTTTCATCCTTCCCAATGTAGTGTCGTCCATGATCTCCAATACGACAGCATCCTCTTGAGCTTTCGGCTGCTGAGGGAGCTTCTGGTCTATATTCATTTGGATGAACCTCGGGTACATACAAAAGCTTTTTTTCCCTTTTGCCTTGATGTTCTCCACTAGATAGGTGAAGATCATCCTAGAGAAGCTTAACGGGATGTTCAGCACTAGAGCAGCAAATGCATTCTACATCTGGTCTGATAGCTCATCAAAACTGCCTTTCCTTGAGGCTATGCACCGTAGAAGCACATGGGCAAGGTACTTGAATTAGGGACACACGTTGCTTTTGTTAAGCATACTTGAGTTGATGTACCCCCGAGTACTTTGCCCTCATAAAACAGCCTCGGACAGTAAGGGGATGTAGTCCAGTTGGGCATCCTGCATCGTCCCCAAACTCCAGTACCGTCCACAAACTCCAGTACCGTTCGTATGTCATCCTCAGATAGCTCGATATCTTGTCCAAAGATAGAGCTTCGAATAGTATAAGGCTCCCTGGACCTGTCGACCACAGCGTTTTCCCAAAATGACTGTTGTATCGACCTATAGGGTGTACACTGAGCTGAGATTGCTCGAATATCCTCGAGCATCGTAGAAAGATAATGATCCCAGTGAAGTCCGCCGCGTTACGGGAAGTCAGGTATAGACGAGCACATATGTTGTGCTTAGTGCTCATAGACCACCTACTAGCCATCTGTTCACACAAAACAAATAAACGTTAGTACATGTTAAAGATAGCTAATTTAAGTTAATGAACTTTAAACTTTGGTTTAGTCGTGCGAATGAACACACGACTGAGATCTAGTCGTGCGAATGAACACACGAATGAGATCTAGTCGTGCGATTGAATTCATTCGTACGACTGGGTCATGCGATTGGACTTAGTCGCATGACTTCTCATATGTTTACCTCAGTCATGCGACTGAGCTCATACGCATGGTTCAGTCATGCGATTGAGTCAATAATTCATCCCAGTCATACGATTGAGGTTCATCAGAGTGTCCAGTCGCCTATTCGACTGTTTGTCCATTCAAATTCATGTTTTGAGCAAAACCTGATGTTAAACATTGAGATTAGGCTCATTACACTTAGAGTAGGATGACTAAGCATCTTTTACCATTAATTTGATCTTATAGTTCATTTTAGATGGTTTATGTGTCCATTAATGTTAAAGTTACTGTTGGGTCAGAATGTCCAGTCTATATGATGTCTATAAGCTACATATTTGATGTATATCTACTCATAGTACCTGTATGAGCACTATCAAACGTTAGAATGTGCAAATATATGGTGGGAATGGATCGAAAGAAATTTTGGCAGAGTGTCGACGTATCGTACGAATAAGGGCGATTTGGGTGAATTGGGCGACTGAGGCCGATTCAACTTGTATTTATGCTAGGGCAACTTCCAGTCGTGCGACTGAGCCTAGTCGTATAAGTTAGTTGTGCACTGAGCCTAGTCACATGAGTGAGTCGTGCAACTGAGCTTCAGTCGTACGATTCACCCACTCGCTTACCACCAATCGTACGATTGAGGTCCATTCAGACGTCTGACACAGTCGGTCACCTCCAATCGTGCGATTGGGCTCATTCGCATGGTCCAATCGTACGATTTGACTCATTAGTATGCTCTAATCATACGACTGGTCCATACTTATGGATCAGTCATGCGAATGGGCCATGCTTGTGACATTTGACCATTTTACCATACGACACTTAGTTCGATTTATCAATAGATGAACATTATGTGCAGATGATCATCTCAGACATGATCCATTTATCCACCTGATCATCTCAGACATGATCCATTTATCCACCTGATCATCTCAGACATGATCCATTCATCCACCTGATCATCTCAGACATGATCCTTTTATCTTTTCAAAAACAATTTATTTTAGATTAACTTTAAGCTCATTTTGTGACATTAACTGCAATAAGTAACATAGCACAGTCCGACACTACACACTTTACAAATAATTAAAAGACTAAACTAAGTAACAAAACAAAACATGTTTTTGTGATTTTCTTAGGGTTGGGTAATCAGCCTATTAGCATTAACATCATTTCCAAGACAGATTCTTATGGAATCAGACAGGCATAAACTCAATTACTTGGAACTTTTTATACATTTATTGAAATGGAAACTAGCATATTTACATATCATAGTGTCTTATTCATCTGAGACTTCTAAATTCTAACTGGGAATCATGCTTGATCTGATACGTAACACACGTTGATTATCAACATCAGGCGGTGCATCCACGACGATTGTCAGTATGCTTATCCATTTAAATCCATACACAAACTTTTGACACATATTGGTGGTTTATTAGATTTTATTATTTCAACCAACATTTGTGGATCCCACGCTTATATAGTAATCAACATTCCTCAGAAGACTTTTGAGCGATCTACGGGTATTTTGACAAGAGGAGACTATTCTTAGAATATTCAAAGAGAAGCCAAGCCTCAGGTCAGTACCACCGCACAGTAGAGAGGTAGCAAACAACAGTGAATTCTAGAATATCTAGGTTGCTTATCCTCAGGTCAGTGCCATCGCACAGCAGAGAGGCACACAACCTATCCCTTTGTGAGGGCATTTCGTATTTTCTTTTGCACATTACGCACCAACAACATAGGTTATCAACTTGATTGCATTTATTTTCATTCATTTTTTTTTGCTTTGCTCCTTTTGTGGTCATCCGCACACTTTTAGTGGTGTTTAGTTGCTCGTCATTTCTTATTGGAAAATTAATTGTGTTAACCAGTGATAAGATGGGAATCCATAGTCGGTTGAACAGATTAGTTTAAATTGTGTTCACCAATGGTGTCTACTGGTCTATCGTGTTGAATCTACCGACACATCATATAGTGAACTAGCACCTCCCTAGATCAACTTTCTCCGTGTAATTACAGTAGCACCCAAGCGTACTATCATTTTCCCAATTTGTTAGACTTAGAGTTCTCTGACTAACAATTTTCTGTGATTTAATTTAAACTAAAATTTCAAATATTTCAAATCTTTTTGGTGTTCCAAGTAACTAGACGCCTGTGTACTATCACTTTCCATTGTGTAGAATCACAGTCTTATCTTCGTTGTTTTTGCCTTTTAGCTTATCTGCCCTTCCCCCCTCCTTTTTCTTTTTTTAAGTAAATAAATACTGAAAGTAAACTAATCTCCCCTAAAATTCTAAAACAGAAAATATTTTTGTGGTTTTGGATTTTTATAAGACAAGGAAAATAGAAAATAAAAAATAAAATAAAAAAACTGAACTAATGTCGACTATGCATGTGTGTCTTCAGAGATAATGTCACTTTTCTTTTTCATGCCATTGACCTCTAACAGATAGAAAAATCTGGGTTTATCAAACGATTTAGTGTAGAGGTCAGCGCGTTTGAAATCCGTGTTTATCTTAACCACATCGATTATTGTTTTTCATAGCAGTCGCGTATGAAGTGATACTTTATGCCGATGTGTTTAGTTTTAGGGTGTTGAACCGGATTTTTAGTAACAGCTATGGCAGCAGAGTTATCAACATAGATAGGGGTGTTAGAGAATTGCAAACCGTAGTCCCGTATTTGCTGTTGGATCCAGATAATCTGAGAGTAGCAGCTTGAAACAGCAACGTATTCAGCTTCACAGGTTGATAAGGCAACCGAGGTCTGCTTCTTGCATTGCCACGTGACTAAACGCCTTCCAAAAAACTGACAACCTGCTGATGTAGACTTGAAGTTCATCTTGCAGCCGCCATAGTCTGAATCGCTTTACGCCGTTAGCTCGAAGTCATCATCATGAGGATACCACAACCATTGTGTTGGTGTACCCTTCAGATAACGAAAGATCCTTTTCACCTCGATCAGATGATTTACTTTAGGTTTTGCTTGATATCTGGAGCATAGACATGAGGCATACATGATATCTGGACGCGAGGCAGTGAGATACATGAGAGATCCGATCATCCCATGATACATAGTGGCATCCACCAAATCCCATTCTCATCAGGAGCCACATCATGATTTATGGCGAGTGGGGTACCGGCAGCAGTGACATTTTCCATATCAAACGACTAAGAATGTCTCCGACATATTTAGTCTGATGCAGAAATATACCGGTAGGTGTCTGGTCCACCTGTAATCCTAGGAAGAACTTCATTTCTCCCATGGCGCTCATTTCAAATTCTGCCTTCATCACAGATTCGAATTCTTTACATAGATCTTCGTTTCGCAAACCGAAGATTATGTCATCCACACAAATTTGCACCATCAGTAAATCTCCGTTTCTTTCTTTGATAAACAGCGTGCAGTCATCACACCTCTGTGAAACCCGTGTTTCAGCAGGTGGGTGGAGAGATTTTCATACCAGGCTCGAGGAGCCTGATGTAGCCCATATAGTGCCTTGTCCAACTTGTAGACTCTGTCCCGATGATAAGGATATTTGAATCCCTGGGTTGACTGACGTAGACCTCTTCACGGATTTCCCAGTGCAAGAATGCGCTCTTTACATCTAGTTGATAGACTTTGATCTTTATGTAAGATGCGTAGGCTAGAAAGATGCGGATTGCTTCCATTCTAGCTACTGGTGCAAAGACTTCATTGTAGTCGACTCCTTGGACTTGTCTGAAGCCTTGAACAACTAACGGTGCCTTGTTTCTGATAACGACACCTTGGTCATCCTTCTTGCATCGTAGCACCCATTTGGTGCCTATCACCTTAACGCCATTGGGCCGGTCAACGAGTGTCCACACTCCAAGCTTCTTGAACTGTAGCAGTTCCTCTTGCATAGCATTGACCCAGGCCTCATCCTTCAGGGCATGTTTACGTGTTTGGGTTCGACTTGAGATACAAAGCATTTGAATGCTCTATCATTCACGTAGCCCTTTTCCATAATTGCAGCATACTCAGCAGAGTACAACTGATTTCTCGTCTGCACGCCGAAGTGTAAGTCTCCAATGATAGCCTCCAGTGGATGATTCGAACTGATCCTAGTCACAGGTGTCGTAGGGACGATAACTTCAGTATCCAAATTTGTGACAGGAGGTTCAGTATCCGTATTTCCTGATGCATGTTCAGCAGCTGGTGAGCTTTCCTCTTGATTAACATTATGCTCAATGTCTGTCTCAGTAGCTTCTTCAGCATCTGATGAGTCTTCACTCTCGTCCTGATCAGCTGGTGAAGATCCCGATGAACCACTCGCAGGTGTTGTATTGCTAGTATCCAGATTCGGTGTGTTAAGAACATCATGCATCATCTGAGTAGCGATGTCTTCGTCTGAATCTATCTAAGGAAGGTTGAATGATTTGAAAAGTCATTGTAGTCGAAAAACGATGATGGACCTTTTCCAGCAGGGGGTATGGTGAATCGTTGAACGTCGACATTGCACCATACTTCGACTTGACCAGTTGACTTGCTGTAAACTCGTTTATCTGGTATGTTGTATCCTAGAAAGATCCCCTGATCTGCCTTTTCACTGAACTTGCCCTCCGGAGTTTTCTTCAATAACGTACATAGAGCTCCGAATGGTTCCAGATACTCCAGGTTAGGTTTACGTTTCTGAAGCAACTCATAGCAAGTCTTCCCATGCCTCTTGACAACTGACACACGATTAAGTGTGTAGCAAGCGTTGGCAACAGCTTCATTCTAGAACTTCACTGGCAGCTTTGAATCTGCCAACATAGTCCGGCAGTCTCAATCAAGCTCCTGTTCTTCCACTCAGCAACTCCATTCATCTGTGGTGTGTATGCAGAGGTGAAATGATGAATAATTCCCTTTTCTTTGCAGAAAGCATCCATCTGCTGATTCTTGAACTCTGTTCCATTGTCTGAACGGATCTTCCTAACCTTCAGCTTGTAGAGAGACTCCAGTGTAGTAACAAGCACCTTGAATGACTCAAAGGTTTCTGACTTTTCTTTTAGAAAATCACCCAGGAGAACCGTGAGTAGTCATCTGTGACTACAAAGCAGTACCAGTCTCCGGCGATACTCTTCGTGCTGATAGGACCGAATAGATCCATATGCAATAGCTCCAGGTGTATCTCGATAGAATTGACGTTCTTGGTCTTGTGAGATTTCCTAGTCTGCTTTCCTTTCTTGCATGAGACACAAAAATCAGGAAGTTTGAAGTTCTTAACAGGAACTCCATCAACTAAGTTATTGTGAATCAGATGATTCATCTTCCTGTGATTAATGTGTCCATTCTCCTGTGCCATGAGATGGAATCCTTCTATGTAGCTTTAGACAAAAAGCATTAAACAGTAGATACACTAGTAGAAGCATTAGACATATCTAGAACATGCAGGTCATTATACCTAGATGCTGACATTAATACCTGCTCCTCTAGAATATCCATCTCTTTCTTCAGAATGTAACACTGCCGATTATCGAACATAACTTTGAAGCCCTTGTCACATATCTGAGACACTGAAAGCAGATTGTTTTCCAATTGTTGAACGAAATTTACTTTATCAAACCTTACCTTTGCATTACCTACTTCTTCTTGTGCAGTAATGTATCCTCCTTTGTTTCCAGCAAAAGAAACGTGTCCCCCTTTAATTTGTTTGACATTGTAAAGGAGAGACTGATTTCCTGTCATGTGCCTGGATGCTCCGCTATCTACTATCCATGTGTTGGTAAAAGCACTATAGCAGACAACCTGCACATAATAGAAAATAATCAGTTAAGGAGGGGGACCCAAGCCTTGACTAGCTTGGGTTTCCCAGAGGCATCACACATCACGAACTCGACCCACTATCCTTTATCCGTAGTGGGACCTCAATCTTCAACTTATCCTTGCTTTCAGACACTTCAGGTGTTTTGGCTTTCCATAAACCATCCTTGTGAAAGGATTGTTTATGGTAAATCGATGACTGATTTACAGTTTGAACCTTAGGTTTAGTTTCAAAAATAGGTTTCACCTCAGCATCACAGACTTGGTAGTGACTTGTCTGGGTTGTCTGTGGCGTTGAGGAGAGGTAAAAGACCTAGAGGGTGTTTTAGACCTAACAGGTGTTTTAGACCTAACTGGAGTCTTAGATCACTATTTTGAAACCAGTTTATCTTCATTGTCTAGTTCAATTTTGATTTTGGGTGTCTGAAAGCGTGGACAGTTTGAAGAGATGTGACCGCGTTGTCCATAAGTATAGCATGGTCTCCTTTCAACTGGACTAGGAGATCTCTTGTGGGTGGGGGTAAACATCAGGTACTGACTTTTTGGTCTCACTCCTTTGATTTTCACCTTCCTTGACAAATTTTACACTGTTTAACGTTATGGGGGTTTTGTCTTTGAAGATGATTGATAGCTTGCTTAACCGGTTTAGTTTGAGTGGTTTTGGAAATATTTGGTTGTATGGTAGCAGATTTTGGACCCAACCTAAGAGATGCTTGAACATTCTCTTCCACCTAGTTGTCATTGATGGTTTTACCAGTTGTGCCTCATGTAGATGTTGTCTGATCAGCACCCGGAGGAGCAGGTTTAACTGTTGTGTCCGGATCGCTAACCAGAGGAGTCGTCACCATATGATCCTTTACACCTTCCTTTACAAGGATTTTACATTAACTTTAAACGTTATGGGGGTTTTGTCTTTGAAGATGATTGATAGCTTGCTTAACCGGTTTAGTTTGAGTGGTTTTGGAAATATTGGTTGTATGGTAGCAGATTTTGGACCCAACCTAGAGATGCTTGAACATTCTCTTCCACCTAGTTGTCATTGAATGGTTTTACCATTGTGCCTCATGTAGATGTTGTCTGATCAGCACCCGAGGAGCAGTTTAACTGTTGTGTCCGGATCGCTACCAGAGGAGTCGTCACCACATGATCCTTATAGGATTATTATTAACTGGATGTTTGTTTGGTGTTTAAAAGGTCTCATGTCGTGGAGGCACAACTTATAACCCAAACCTTCCCCGTTGTTGCGTTCCTTAACCAAGTTTTTAAAATATGAGAAGAACTACCTAGACTGTGGAGTTTTTGCTTTGAAAGACTCTTTTCAACTTGCAAAACTGCTCTGTCCTTTTTAATTTCCTCAATTGTCTTTAAATAAAACTTTATATCATTTTCTTGGTTAAACGCGACAACCTCAGTTTCTTTTTAGTTGTTTCTTTAATGCTTCAATTTCTCCTTATAGCTGCTCTTGTTTTGTTTTAACACTCTGTTTGCCTCAGTGCACAATTTTAAGTCATTTACTAGGTTATCATTATGATCTAATAAACTAGTAAATTTCAGATCAATGCTTTCGCTAAATTTATCACATTCAACACAAGCATGTTTAATAAACATATCATCCTTTGTTTCTACCTGTGCAGATGTAGACGTTCCAGCCATGAAAGAATTTTGAGGTTCCGGTTGTGCTTCAGATTCAGCATTCAGTTCATTTTCAACAAGTTGATTTACAGCAGCTAAGGTCTCATCCACATGAGCAATGTCAAGCTCAACTAAGTTCTCCCCCCACTTGCAGAGTCTTCATTCAGATCTTCACAAATGCAATGTTGGTTTCACTATCAGTTAAGAATCAGAAAGACCAGTCCTGTGCTTCATCACCTTGAGCAACCATTGCTTTTGAATCACTGCCTGTTGAAGCTGTCTTTTTCTCTTTATCTTGTTTGTTGAAGGACGAAAACAGGTTTCCGTTACCAGTCTTCTTCGGTTTGACACATTCCAGCTTGAAGTGGCCTTTTCACCACAGTTGAAACAGGTGACTTTAGACTTGTCGAATCCAAAAGTAGTATCTTTGGTACCACCAGATTCTGTCCCGTCTTCTTTACAAACTTCTTTGCTCGTCGCATAACACTTGCAAGAGCCCACATTATGTCCATTCTTTCCATTCATTTTCATCCACCCGCTCATAGTCTTCATCATCCAAGTGGTAGTTCCCAATCTTTCCTGCAACCAACCCATCATAAGAATAGACCACAGCAGCAAGTAGGTCCATATGCTCCATAGCTACTTCTACAGTTAGTTTTCCCAGATTTTCTGTCACTAACTTCGTTGATTGAGTGACTGCAGGACTTTGTTGAACCCCTGATGAAACATGTGACTCACCACCAGACGATGAGCTTTGACTATTTGCAAATGATGCATTAGACACAAAGGCAGTCTGTAGAGGGGCACTGGAGGATCTAGCAGTTGGAGTAGGAGTAACGTTGTAGAGAGTAGGATCCTGTGTGTATGCTCCTTTCTTTGTCTTGTACTTGTGTCTGACCTCTTCTTCTCCTAGTTTCAGGATGAAATCATTTATATCCAAAGTCTCCAACACTGAATTATATCTTAGAGTGGAAATGAATGAATCCCACTTCTCTTATAGTCCATTAGCCAAGCTTGCCACTTTTTCTTCTTTAGACGTTGTAACACCATGAGTGTGAAGTTCAATCATCAAATGGTAGAAGCGATCTATGATGTCATCCAAGCTTTCATTCCCAATAGAAGAGAAGTTATCAAATTCTTTCTTCAACGCTTTCGCCTTCAGTGACTTGAGTGTTGAATTACCTTCATATCTCTTCTCAAGAGCCTCCCAAAACTTTTTGCTCTGCTTATGTTCTGAATATTGATGGAAGGTGTCTTTAGGAATTGACTGGGTCAACATGACATAGGCTTTCTTTTCTGCATTATAAGCAATCTTTTGTGCATCACTTAGTCCACTCAAAGTCAGGGGTATGCCATCAGCACCAACTGGCATAGTGTAGCCAGTTTCAATAGCATTCAAGAGATTTGTATCCACTCCATTAAGATGAATCTCAAATCTTTGTTTCCATTGAGGAAATTCATCAAGAGACAATAGCTTAGGTGGTTTATTATGGTTCCTAATCTCATTCTCTAATACCAAAAGGTTCTGGATCCTAGAGTCCTTCCCTGCTGAGAATGCAAAGTTCTCTTAGTCCATAATGAAGTAGTCTTAAACTTGAAAAACAAACTGTATATGCGACTAAGAGACACGACTGAAGGCCGACCGAGACAATCAATGTGTGATTGAGCTGAGTCGGACGACTGGGCAGGCTATTAGAGCACTTGTGCGAATGAACATAATGACTGGGACAATCGTGCGATTGAACGAGCGATTTGTCCAATCGTGCGATTGAATTGAGCGATTGGAGTTCAGTCGTGCGATTGAGTCAATCGTGCAACTAAGACTGCTGACTTCAAAATTTTTCAACCTTTTCACACAATTCGACCTAAAACACGATTTTGAGTACCCTAGACGGCTGCAACTCGAAAAATACTCAATTTTCAAAGTATGCACACGTAAAAACTGGATTTTGAGCAGAAAGATCGGATCTTTTCGCTTAAAACATTGACTTTTTCACCAAAACGATTGAATCAACGAAGAATCAAGAGCCAAAGCTCTGATACCACTTGTTAGGACCGTGTACGGACGGAGTACTAACTGATTCTATGTGAAACCGAATCAAATAGCATGGAATTCTATTTGATTGGCGATCCAATCAGGGAGAACGTTATCCGGATCAAACCTAACGATTAGAACACGTTAAGAATGAAGTAGGAATGATCTGAAACGTTCTATGAACTTGGAAGAGACGTTTTCTGCGAACTGGAATGGCTAGGTTGTGAATTATCGAAGTGTCACGTTTTTCCACGAATTAAGTGGTATTTATAGGTTACAGCTTTCAATCGTACGATTAAGCCAAGCGACTGGCTCAGTCGTGCGACTGAGTCATACGATTGATTCATTCATACGACTGAGTCAGTCTTATGACTCAATTGTGCGATTGATTCAATCACCTAGTTCAGTCGTGCGATTGGCCCATTCGCGTAGTCCAGTCGTGCGACTGAATCAGAATGCTTAGTTAAACCCATTCTTGAACACTTAATGATTCAGAACTATGTCTAGCAACTGTGAACCTATATAACATGTTCATATATGCGTGTAACAATAAATAATATTAATAGATATAACATTAAACATCCAATAAACATTCAAAGAAGATTTTTTCATTTCATTGATTCAACATTACATATGTGTTACAAGATGAAAGTCTATCACATTTAAGCTCACTAGACTAGAACTAGGGACATGTGTATCAACATAAAATCTGAATATGAAAAATTTCATAAATTATAATGATAAGAAATTCCTAGAAATTAAATTTCATAGTTTATAGAGTTTATTTGCTTGGCAAACAAAAATATAAATGTTATTCATACTAAAATGGTAAAATTTCATAAAAATGAGTTCTTAAGCCAAATCCATAAAAACTCCAGAATCTAAAAATTATTCTAAGTATATTAAAGTATTATGTGACGAATTATGACCAAAATGAACCCAAACTGAAAAACCCATTAGAAACCGAACCCGAAGCATTAAAATACTAAAAACTGACAAAAACAACTTAAGAAATAAAACTACAGTGTATAATGGCCTAATAATTATAAAAATAAGTTAAAAATTAAATATAAGCATTTATGAAATTTTATAGGAACTTATACAAAATTTGCTGTTAATATAAGTTAGTTAACGTCTCTTTAGGAAGAAAATAATAAACAAAATTATAAAAATTTTTAAAATAACAAAACTAATATTTTAAACCTATTGAACAATTTAAGAAGTTAATAAAATCAATAAACTTAAAAAATAGATTATATAACACTTCCGAAACGCGACCCGATACACATTTAAATATAAAATAATCAACGCACCAACATTATGGCCATAACTTTAACTGTTGGACCAAACGAACCAATGAGCCAAGATCAGGAAAACCTCTAAGTCCCACATGACATCACAACAACTGCTAAAGACTCCCATCAGCTGTTCTGACAAAGTCTGAAGAATCAAAGTCTGAAGATCAAAGATCTAAAGTACAACAGCTGAAGATCCCAAAGTGCTAAACACAAGTACTGAAGACTTCAAGTACTGAAGACAAGTGCTGAAGATCAAAGTCTGAAGAACTGAAGATCAACTACTGATGCACAAAGTCTAAAGATAACGACTGAAGACATCAGCTGATGACAACTACTGAAGTCATCAGCTGATGAATCATCTGAAGATCAAAGTCTGAAGACCAAGTGCTGAAGCTTCAGAGTTTGTCACAACAGCTGAAGAAGTCTTCTTCAGTTGTTGTGATGGTTTTTCCTTTCAGTAGTTTTATTTTTGTTTCTGTAGTTTGTACAACAGCTGAAGAGTTTGTTCTTCAGTTGTTATAGTTCAGTAGTTGTAAACGACTGAAGAGTTTGTTCTTCAGTCGTTGTAGCTTTTCAGTAGTTTCCTTTTTAGTACTTGTAATAGGTAGAACACTTAGGAAATTTTGTAAGAAGATGTCAGCTGTTGTGACATCTTCAGTAGTTGTGTTCTATCAGTAGTTAGTTAAATAACTGTTAAATGTCAGTAGAATCTAACAACAGTATGTGTCTTTTGCCTATAAAAGGGCAACGACCTGATTGTATTCCATGCCGAAACAAGTGAAATAAACAGAATACTATTCGTTTTGAGGCAGAATTATTCTCTCTACATTTACTTTACATGCAATATTCTATATTTTCTTGCTTTAATTGCTAATTTTCGTGCTAAATCCGCTGCGAACACAATCTAATTGATCAAACTGGAGGCTGAGATCCTGACAAATGGTATCAGAGCAGGTTAATCATTGATCGATTTCACTATTGATCATTTGAAACTTCTCTTTTGATCTCTACGTTTGATCGAATTAGCAATTTGCAAGAATTAGCTGTAGAGAGAGATTCTGCTGTTTCTGGCCGTAAACTTGAGGTTCTCTGGTGGTTTTGAGCTATACTTGTTTTGTTTAAACTTGAGTTTGACTAAAAACTGAGATGACTACACCAACAAACGATCCTCATAATACTGGTTCCTCAACCAAGCCTCCGATGCTTGTGAGGAATGAGTATAACATATGGCAACGACGTATGCTTCACCACTTGTCTGTCAACAGTGCTGGTTGTTGGAAGTCAGTGGTGCATGGACCATACAAGCCTATGGTGAGCGTTCCTGAATCTAATGAACAGGTTCCAAAGAAACCTGAACAATATTCGGACGAAGATCTAAAGCTGTTCAAGATTGATGCTAGAGCCCATGGAATTTTAGCCATGGCTATTCCAAATGAGATTTACTCAGGGCTTTTGCATCATGAGACTGCTCATGACCTATGGGTTGCTCTAAAGGAACAATTTGGAGGAACTGATTCGGTCTTAGCAAACAATAGGGAAATCCTCGCTCAACAATATGAGACATTCTCATATAGAAAGGGTGAGACTCTGACCCAGCAGTTTGAGCGGTTCTCTGTTTGATTTCTGAGCTGAAGATGGTC
Organism: Flaveria linearis; assembly: GCA_024085815.1. NCBI lineage: Eukaryota > Viridiplantae > Streptophyta > Magnoliopsida > Asterales > Asteraceae > Flaveria > Flaveria linearis. The sequence continues at coordinate 56,638,874 of CM044007.1, read as the reverse complement.
AAACAAGAGTACTCCAACAGCCAGATGAACAACAGGTTCCTCAGATCACTGCCTGAGAGATGGGACACTTATACCATTTCCTACGCTCCAGTGCAGATCTGGAAACTCTATCTCTCACCCAACTTCATGGGAAACTGCTCACATTTGAGAGAGAGATAGAGCAAAAGAGGAAGTTGTCCACCTCTAGCAAGCTCGCTGATGACTTTATTCAAGGAAATGCTGCCTTGATAAGTCAGGAGTCAGAATATGCTTCATTAGAGAGTTCTTATGATGAGCATATTGATTTCTCTACCAACTCAGAACAAGCTTTTGTTGGTGTTAGTTCAGGAGGTAGCAGTGATAACTGGTGCTTTTTGATGGATGATTTGAAGGGCATTCCAGATGATGATCTGGAAGAGATGGATAATTTGAGCCAAATGGCAATGATCAATATCAGATCTCAAAAGTTCTACAAAAGAACTGGTAGGAAATTCCCTGGTCTCTCTGGCAAAACCAAAGTTGGTTTTGACAAGAGCAAGTTGAGGTGTCACAAGTGCCAAAGGCTTGGACACTTTGCTAGGGAGTGTAGATCATCTGGATCTAACTCCTCTGCACCCTTTGTGACTTTTCCTAGCAATAGCTCACACAGAGGGCAACCTTCCTCCAGTTCTAGTCATCCATCACATGCACAGGCATCACCTGCTTATTTTGTGCCTCAGGGTCATATGCCATACCCATACCCCTGCTACTATGTGCCTCAGCCCAGTCAAACTCAAGCATTTTCTGCTCAACCACCACAGGCTCGTCCTGAGCCTCAATCTTCCCCATCTCATCATCAAACACAACCTCAACAACACAGCTTCTTCACCCCAGGAGTTGTTGACTGGAGTAGTCTTCCAGATGATCTATCTGGTCAGGAACAGCTAGTCCAAGGTGCTGGTCAACATGGTGGTGATAGTCCTTTTGGAAATCTTGCTCTGATGGCCCTTGAGTCTGGTGAGGGGTCATCATCCAATGCCTCATCACAGGTATCCTCTGAGGCCAAAGCCAAGCTTTGTTCTGAATCATGCATAGCAGCATTTGCCTCTATTAGAGAAGCAAATGTAGCTTTAATAGATAAAAAATCTTGAGCTAGAGCACACTATTTCCAAATGAAAAGCTGATTTTGAGGCTGCACTAAAAGAGAAAAATGATGAGATTTACAAGCTTAAATGCCAAATCAAAGATGGTAAAGCTAGGGAAGATGTACTTCTAGAGAAGTACAGAGACCTCAAGGAAACTCTTGCAAACACCCAAGTAGAGTGTGATCGATGGGTGCAATCATGCAAGGGTTTTGAAATGCTTCTTAGCAAGCAATCAGCTTCCAATGTGAAGTTTGGGATTGGTTATAATCACACTGCTCCTCCTACAGATTTTGCTTCAAGAGCAGAAGTTGAATCTGATGGAGAGAGCAATAACCAATCCTTCCCATCATGTGACCTACTATCTTCTGATTCAGCATCATCAAAGATAGAAGTCAGCAACCAATCAGCTGATGCTACAAGAGCTGATGGTTCAAATGCTAACTGTCACATGATCAAAAAGTTGATCAACTCAGGTGTTGTCTCAAGAAGTACTGAAAGTACTAGAGAGCAAGTGATAACACCTGAAGTTCAAACCTCAACTACTGCCAGCACTAAAGGGAAGAAAACTGACAGTAGAAAAGGTTTGAAGACAAATAAAGAAGAGGTCGGGAAAGCAGGTACTAAAGGGAAGAAAACTGCTAGTACTGATAACAAACAGCTGAAGAACAAGTCTTCAGCAGTTTCATCTTCTTTGGTTGATGATCAACATAAGATGAAGAAGAAGCCATGTGAGATATGTGGCTTGTTCAATCATCTTACTATGATTGCTGGTACAAAAGGGGTTCCAAACTCAAACAAAAGGAGAAAATTAAAGGGCTAATAAATGAAATGAAAAATGTGTTTGAAACCAAGTTTGTACTAGCAACATCAAAGCCTGAAATCCCTAAGCCCAAAGCTAAATCTAAAAAGAAAGTAGGGATTACTCAGGCAACAGCTGAGGTTGCTCAAAAGAAGATGGTGCAACATAGGAATCCATCATCAGCAAGTCCCAGTGTGTCTGAAGAGCTGAAAGCTTTATCACAAAGTCAGACATAACTGGTGATGATGGTTCAGCATCTATTGGGAAGAGTCAACCATTTAGATACTCCTGTGTTGAAACCACAGAAAAGGAAATCCAAGCCAAAGGGTTCCTCTTCTACACCATCTTCTTCACCTCAGGCTGTTACTCATAACACACCTGTTAGTCTTGCACCTATAGTTGAGAACAGACCCAAAACCAAATAGGTTTGGGTCTCTAAAACTAACTAACATGTGGTTATGATTGCAGGGTTCTTCAACATGCCAAAAGAGCATCTGGTATGTAGACAGTGGAGGATCTATGCACATGACAGGAAGTAGCTCCCTTCTTAATGACTACTCTCAAGGAATGAAGGGATTTGTCTCCTTTGGCAATGATGCAAAAGGTTACATCATCGGAAAAGGCTTTGTTTCCAATGGGGAAATAAGGTTTGATGATGTTAACCATGTGGAGAATCTCAAGTACAACCTCTTGAGTGTCAGTCAAATGTGTGATAAAGGCCATGTTGCCCTTTTTACAAGCCAGAACTGTCGGATTCTGTCATCCAAAGTTCTAAATTTGATTTACAAGGTGTTGGATGAATACACTCTCCTGAAGGCCAACAGGACAGGAAGAGTGTATGCCTTAGATCTTTCCAAAAAGATAGATCTAAAAGGCCATCCCTGCCTATTCTCCAAGGCATCTCCTCAAGAGTCTACTCTATGGCATAGAAGGCTGGGGCATATTAATTTCAAGAACATGAATCAGCTGATAAGCCATGGTTTAGTAAGAGGATTTCCTTTGAAGGAGTTCAAGTGTGAAGACAACTGCACTGCTTGCTTAAAAGGAAAACAACACAAAGTTTCGTTCCCTTCAATAGAAGAACCAAAGTCCACTGCCTGCTTGCAGCTCCTGCACATGGATCTCTTTGGTCCTGTCAGAGTGATGAGCATGGCAAAGAAGAAATACTGCCTGGTAATTGTGGATGATCATTCCAGGTTTGTATGGACTTTCTTCTTGCACTCTAAGGATGAAGCAGCCAAGACTATCATGAACTTTGTGTTATTTGTAGAAAAGCAGTATTCCCTACAGGTCAAGTGTGTGAGGAGTGACAATGGAACAGAATTTAGAAACCACACACTTGATGACTTCTACCTGTCTAAGGGAATTAAAAGGCAGTTTAGTATTCCTAGAACTCCTGAGCAGAATGGAGTGGTGGAGAGAAAGAACAGGACTCTCATTGAAGCTGCAAGGTCAATGCTGGCTGACTCAGGTTTGCCACTGACCTTTTGGGCTGAAGCTGTCAATACAGCTTGCTATGTACAAAATAGAACTTAGTGAATAAGAGGTTGATGAAGACTCCTTATGAAGTTCTTCATCATTTGGCTCCTCTAATTTCATTCTTTAGAGCCTTTGGGTGTCCATGTTTTATTCTCAACACTAGCGACCCACTCCAAAAGTTTGCTAGTAAGGTGGATGCAGGGTATTTTGTTGGTTATTCATCAACTTGCAAGGCATACAGAGTCTTCAACTGTAGGACAAAGGTGGTTGAAGAAACTCTGCATGTTAAGTTCAATGAATCTCCAAAGGACAAGATTCCACAAAACCCTGTGGAGTTGTTTGATCTGGACATACTGTAATATGTTCCTTATCAACCTCCAGCTGTTGAGCCTGTCAACAGTTCTCCACCTGGTGGTACTGATGATGATGTAGTCAGTACTCACCTCTTCAGGTTTAGTGACAACCTGCCTGAGTTCACTAAACCTGATGCTCCTGTCGCTTCAGCAGCCCCATCCACAACAAATGCTGATGAGATTTCTGCAAGCTCTACTTCATTTGAGATGCCATCTCCTACATGGTTTCAAGAATCTTCATCACCATTTGTTGCTACTGAAAGTCCTACAAACACTTGCACTGACATTATAGTCTATCAAGAGCTGAAGAATCACCCCACATCTCAAATCATTGGTGATATCAATGCTGGAGTTTCAACCAGGAGTCAATTGTCCAATTTCTGCTTCTATGCTCTCTTCATCAGTCAGCAAGAGCCAAAGAACTATCATGTTGCTTTAAGAGACAATGGATGGGTTGAAGCAATGCAGCTTAAGCTTCTTCAGTTCAAGAAACAGCAAGTGTGGGAGCTTGTTCCTTTACCCCAAGGTAAGTGTGCAATAGGCACCAAATGGGTATTTAGGAACAAAACAGATGATAAGGGCCAAATAGTTAAGAACAAGGCCAGGCTGGTTGTCCAGGGGTTTGCACAAGAGGAAGGCATCGATTATGATGAGACCTTTGCTCCTGTGGCCAGACTGGAAGCAATCAGACTGTTCCTAGCTTATGCTGCCTTTCACAGTCTTAAGGTTTATCAAATGGATGTCAAAAGTGCCTTCTTATATGGTAAAATAAAAGAAGAAGTTTATGTGTGTCAACCACCAGGCTTTGAGGACAATAAACATCCTAATTGGGTGTACAAGCTTGATAAGGCTCTTTATGGGCTGAAGCAAGCTCCTAGAGCTTGGTATGAGACACTATCAACTTTTCTTCTCCAAAACAATTTCACTAGAGGCACCATCGATAAAACCTTATTCATTAAGACTGTGGGACAACATAACTTCCTTGTTCAAATCTATGTAGATGATATCATCTTTGCATCCTCTGATCTAAAGTTGTGTGATGAATTTACAATGCTCATGAAGCAAAAGTTTGAAATGAGTGCTATGGGGGAATTACAGTTCTTTCTGGGTTTGCAAATCAAACAACAGGCTGATGGTATCTTTATTCATCAGTCCAAATACACCAAAGAGTTGTTGAATAAGTTTGATTTACAAACCTGCAAGCCCTGTTCTACTCCCATGAGCAGCATCACACAACTAGATGTAGATCAGAAAGGTAAAGCGGTTGATGAAACCCTTTACAGATGTATGATTGGGTCCTTGATGTATTTCACAGCTTCTAGACCAGACATCATGTTTGCAACATGTGTCTGTGCTAGATTTCAGGCTGCACCTAAAGAATCCCATTTGATTGCAGTCAAAAGGATCTTTAGATATCTGCAAGGTACCCAATCACTAGGACTTTGGTATTCAACTGGGCATTCTTGCAAATTAGTTGCTTTCTCTGATAGTGACTATGCAGGATGCAAGGTCACCAGAAAATCCACTTCTGGTGGTTGCCAATTCCTAGGCAATTGTTTAGTTTCTTGGCAGAGTAAGAAACAAACATCAATTGCTACATCCACAGCTGAAGCTGAGTACATTGCTGCTGTAAGTTGTACATCTCAGATACTCTGGCTTCAGAACCAACTCTTGGATTATGGCATTACAGAGACTAAGACTCCATTATTATTGGATAGTGCTTCAGCTCTTTGCATTGTTAAAAATCCAGTCCAGCACTCTAGGACCAAACATATAGAGATCAGACATCATTTTATTAGGGATTGCTATGAAAAAGGTCTGATTGATCCAAAGTTTGTGCCTAGTGCTGATGAGCTTGCAGATATATTTACTAAGCCTTTAGATAGTGCCACATTTCAAAACTTGGTACTAAGGCTTGGTATGCTGCAGCTAGAATAATTTGACCAATACTGATGCTTTCAGTTCACAATACTGATGAGCATTAGTATGCAATGGTCAAATATAAGTACTGATGAGCAATTTAGTCTTCAGCATTTTCACAACTACTGAAGACTAAAATGCTTTAAAGTACTGATGTACATTATTTGTTGAAAACAACTGATGTAATGAGGTGGATTACAACTACTGATGTATTATTTTCAAACAAATAAGTACTGAAGAACAAATTTTGTTCACAAGTACTGATGTGTAATCTTACACAGGTACTGAAGACAAAATTTGTTCACCAGCTCTGGAGTATTTCATCAGCACTTGTGAACATCTGATCACAAGAGCTGAAGGCATAAATATCCACAAGAGCTGAAGGGTCAATGAAACATCTGAAAGTCAGCCAAAGAGCTGATGAGTAAATGTGGAGATCAGCATGAAACAACTGATTGACGGAAACAGCTGATGAGTAATTTTACTCTTCAGCTGATGCCAACAGCTGCTGTTTCATACCCAAACAACTGAAGGACAAAACCATGTCTTCAGTAGTTTCACAACTACTGATGACTAACACCAAGTCCTAAGTTGTTTACAACAACTGAAGCAATACCATGTCTTCAGTAGTTCACAACTACTGATATCAGTAGTTCACAACTACTGAAGGCTAACACCAAGTCTTCAGTTGTTACGTCTGAAGACGAAAACTAGGCCTTCAGTAGTTTATAACTACTGAAGACTAATAACAAGTCTTCAGCCGTTTACAACATCTGAAGGACAAAACCAAGGTTTCAGTAGTTTCATCTACTGAAGACTAACACCAAGTCCTCAGATGTTACAACCACTGAAGGTTAAAACCACGTCATCAGTAGTTTCAACAACTGATAACTAACACCAAACCTTCAGTAGTTTTCTTTCAGCCTTTGCCATACCCTATAAATACCCAACCTTCAGAGCTTTTCATTCTCACTTGACCTAACTTTTCAAAAACCTTTGAAATTCCCATACACAATTAATGGCGGCCATGCAACTCAAACCTCGACACAACTATGTCGCTCATCTCACCAAACCGCCATTCTGGGCCATGTTTCACAATGCCTTCGATCTGATGACCAACTCACCATACCAGACGGCATTCCTTCTCAACCCCATCATATACACCGACTCCTTGGCGGAGTTCTGGACGAACATCACCATCCAAACCGGAGAAAATGACGGTGAGGTCTCTCTCCGGTCTTCCGTCAACAACCACCATGTGGTTATCACTCCAGCCACTATTCGCCAAACCCTAAAGCTGGAGGATGCCACCTACCCAACCTCTTACCCCAAAGGCGCCCTCGATCTATCCTTTACATCCAACGACTATCAGGGCGACCTCTCTGCAACCACCTTATTGAAGAAGCACTTCCCAGATCCCCAACGACTAATCTTCCACATGGTGAATGTGTGTCTGGCTCCCAAAACTTCTTCATGGGACCAGATGTCAACAAGGTGGCAACAGGTATTATTTTCTATCTTTGAGAAACAACACCTAAATTTTTCTGATCTTATATTTTGGGAACTCAAAGATATGGCCACAAAAACAGTTTCTAACCGGTGGATCATGTATCATCGATTTATAATGGCCATAATCGAGGACCAGCTTCAAGCTGAGGGACTTGTTGACACTGGGGTCCCTGCCATGGCTGTTTTAGCCGAGTATACTCCAGGCACAACACCGACCACACACTAAAATAGGCTGGCCGGCTGCGAAAACCCACGCAGCAGGAACCCACAGCCTCCACCTCCAAATCCAAAGTCCCCACCAAACCAAGAGCCAAAAAGAAGCCCAAAAAGGCTACTCAGGGAAATGAGTCCCCTGAGGATGCCCCTGCAACACAAAGGCAGGAAATGGCTGCTGGTCAGATTCTCCTAGCAGCCACCATGACTCCACCTACCACAACCGCACAGGTCTCCTCTCAACAGGAGCCTGATGCAACCACTTCTGGGGCTGCCACACATCTGGGGTCTTTCTTACTTGAGGAGACTGCCATTGAAATGCACAGTCCTCCCCATGTGCACTCTGCTTCCAGCCCATCTCCCACAGAAGCCGCCCCATAAAGCCCTACCCTGATAATTGCCAAAGTGCTGACCCATCTGAGCACTCCACCCTCTCCCCAGAAACCAATTACAACTGGAGAGACTCCAACCGAAGAGGGGGTGGACACTAGTGCCGGTGGGAGCCCACAGCACAGAGAATCAAATGTCCAATCTCCCAGTGTGGCTAGGGAGATAGGACATTCTAGTGAGGCTGCCACTTCCCCTGCATCAGCACATGAACAGGGAGAAGCTGGTACAAGCAATAAGACCTCACCAGAGGCAACTGCCGATGATGGATCCAATCCGGAGGCTGGAATTCCCCAGTACCAATACAAAGGGGCACATGCTACTACTAAGCCACACTCAGAGCATGTATATCCTGACACAGTCAGGAGGTCAGGTGATTCAGCTCACACTGATGATGACCTGAGCTTCTTCTTTGACGTAGTTGCTCAAAACACTATCTTAGAGGATGAGATAAGCAGACTCAAAGAGCTGCTTGCTCAAATGACTCAAGATAGAAGTCCATCTGCCACCATAAACCCACAGATGGCACCTTCAGCCCAAGGTCTCACATACACTGAGCCACTCCCACAAACTTGGCCACCAGCCCCTGCTTTTGGAACTAGCTCTCAGGGCCAGAACCCCCTGAGCAGCTAGATGCTATCCTCCAGAAATCCCTGCCTCTCATCACACCTATAATCATAGAAATTATGATGAAAACCATTGATGAGAGGCTTCCCACTCATATCCAACCTCTGGTGGAGGTTGCTGTTGCTAAAGCACTTGCTGAGAGTCAAACCCCAACCAATGCACCCAAAAAGGGGGAGACCTCAGTGCAAGTTAAGAGGGAGAGGGGAGAGGAGGAGTTAGAAGTAGGAAGAAATGAGGTAGTTGAGAGGGAGAAGGTTCAGGAGACAAAGGGGAAGGGGAGGGAGAAGGAGGAGAGAGCTGAAAAAGAAGTGACTGGAATCCAAAAGGATTTTAGTGTCACTTATCAAAAGAAAGAGAATGGAAGGGAGGGCGTTGACTCTGATCTAGCAGCCCTTGTCAAGGAGGCTGATGCTGAGCATAGCCGATCAATGGACTCTGTCATTGATCAGCTGTTCAGGCAAGGCTTTGACAAGGACACTGCCTTGCTAGATCAGGAGATCAGGAATATGGAGAAGAGAGAGATTGAGTACCGATGGACTACTTATAGCCAAGAGGAAAGAAAGAAACTTGAGGCTATGAGTAGGTTCACTTCGAAGTACCTGGGCAGGCCAGTCCTTGATGTCAAGGCATGGACCAGGGACAGACTCTTGGCAATAACCACCAAGATCTGTACGGCTGGTGATTTCACTAAAGGACTGGTCGCTGAGGCCCTCTCAGAAGCCGGTGCTGGGAACAGGACTCTGCTAGTAAAACAAACCAAACCTGCTCTTATTTCTAGGTTACTAGTAGTGCCTGCCAACATTCCCACACCAACCACCCAAACACAACCCACAAAACCAACCCCTTCACCATCAAAACCCGCAGCCAATGATCCACCCTTGAAGAAGAAGAGAAGGGTGTTGAGGCTGTAAGAAGAAGAAGAAGAGGTGGATGAGGAGGATAGACTGCCTCTTTCAGCAGTCATCCCTCTGCCAAAATCCAAACCTCAAACCATCACTCCCACCTCACAGATGGACACTGTGAGGGTTAAGATAGAGGAAGAGGAGCAGCAGCAGCTTCATGATGCTGAGATGCTTAAGTCTATTGACCAAGCTTATGCTGCCTCTACCTCTATCATGAACATGAAGAAAGAAGCTCTAGACTCTTCACTCTCAAACAAACCTTCCAATATAACAAAGAGAGAGTGAGGACTTTGCCTGACCCTAGGGTGGCTCACAGGATCACAAAGAAAGATATTCCTGTGAGGTACAAGAGCCAGATGAAGAGGATTGTAGATGAAGTGATCACAGTGGCTCTTGTATTAACACCCTGGGAAATTGTGGATGAGTTCGAGAAAGCTTATAAGTCTAAGCAACCACCCGAAATGATGTTGGAGAATAGGGTGGTTAGGAAAGGCTTAGTTTATAAGAAGCTTGAGAACTTCCACAAAGATGAGCTCAACTTGTTGCTAGAGGGCAAACATCCAGATGAATTTGCATATAGGCAAATCACAACAATTGAGCTCAAGAATGGCAAACAGGTCAAGTTTGTCTCAGAGCTGTACGGCCGTGAAGGATTATTTGATGGTGGGGGTGAGGACCTGTCCAAAGAAGAACTAATGATTTTTGTCCGAGCCTACACCAGAGAATCCTACAGGCTAGTACGTGGGAGGTAGGTTTCATGGATGGGATAACAGCTCTGTGTCCAATTCCCCAAAACAGAGCTCCCATCCATACTTAGCCAAACAAATACCAGAAACTTTCTCCCAGGCCAGTGCTTATCAGGGTCAACTTCTGATCTGATCCAGAAGGAAATAGACCAATCTTTATGCCAACAATAAGTGAGACAACAAATAATTAGAGGTTTTGGCTGCATCGGTTCAGGAGGAGTTTGTTGGACCAAAAGAACCAATGAGCCAAGATCAGGAAAACCTCTAAGTCCCACATGACATCACAACAACTGCTGAAGACTCCCATTAGCTGTTCTGACAAAGTCTGAAGAATCAAAGTCTGAAGATCAAAGATCTGAAGTACAATAGCTGAAGATCGCAAAGTGCTAAACACAAGTACTGAAGACTTCAAGTACTGAAGACAAGTGCTGAAGATCAAAGTCTGAAGAACTGAAGAACTGAAGAACTGAAGATCAACTACTGATGCACAAAGTCTGAAGACAACGACTGAAGACATCAGCTGATGACAACTACTGAAGTCATCAGCTGATGAATCATCTGAAGATCAAAGTCTGAAGACCAAGTGCTGAAGCTTCAGAGTTTGTCACAACAGCTGGAGAAGTCTTCTTCAGTTGTTGTGATGGTTTTTCCTTTTAGTAGTTTTATTTTTGTTTCAGTAGTTTGTACAACAGCTGAAGAGTTTGTTCTTCAGCTGTTATAGTTCAGTAGTTGTATACTCTTCAGTCGTTGTAGCTTTTCGGTAGTTTCCTTTTCAGTAATTGTAATAGGTAGAACACTTAGGAAATTTTGTAAGAAGATGTCAGCTGTTGTGACATCTTGAGTAGTTGTGTTCTATCAGTAGTTAGTTAAATAACTGTTAAATGTTAGTGGAATCTGACAACAGTATGGGTCTTTTGCCTATAAAAGGGCAACGACCTGATTGTATTCCACGCCGAAACAAGTGAAATAAACAGAATATTATTCCTTTTGAGGCAGAATTATTCTCTCTACATTTACTTTACATGCAATATTCTTTATGTTCTTGCTTTAATTGCTAATTTTCGTGCTAAATCCGCTGCGAACACAATCTAATTGATCAAACTAGAGGTGAGATCCTGACATTAACAGTCTAGAAGCTAACTAATTCTGAAATAAGTTATAATTAACAGATAATCATCATATGTACCACTCTACGATCTCAAGTGAGAAACCTCTAAATACACTCCATAAAATGCCTAAACCGAAAACACACTCTTGAAACCATTAAGAAAGACCTAATGACATAAAAACTAGCTTACTGTAGTAGCTTAATCTATTATAAACAATAAAATCCATCATAAATAAATAATTTCCAATATCAAAACATTAGGGTTAAAAGTGTCAATTTAGCAAAGTTGTGGGACCAAACTTGCTAACTAATGAAAATTTACTATTTTGGAACAAATTATTAGATATAAACACTATTATAATCTGAAATCATGATATAATATATAATACCTATAATAATAATAATAATAATAATAATAATAATAATAATAATAATAATAATAATAATAAACTGCAGGGGGTAATAATGTAATTTATGAAACTAAAAAACTAAAGTTTCTACATAAAATAACAAAAGTTTAAAACTCAGGGACCAATTGTGTAAAATTTTTTAAAACCCAGCCCCACCCCCGTTTTTCCGATCCCCACGCCGACCATTATTTCCGGGCAAAGCCGCGGCTCCGGCGACCCCCCAAAACAATATAAAACTCGACTTTCAAACCCCACAACGCACCAAAACATTCGTGGGACAGATTCGAACAATAATTCACGATTTAATTGGAGAAAAATCTTGCGGATTACACGGTAATGGACCACTAACAAACCCACTATCAATCACCTGACCAAACCCACTCAAACGCGGATAATAGTCAAAGTAATTCAACTCAATCGATCATACATCTGTTACTAACCTATCTAAACTCTCAATTTCATTTGAAACACAACGAAACACCACCTTCGATCGCCACTTTCGTCTCGAACCTGCAACTTAGTCGAACAACACCTTCTGGTCAATATAATCAGAAATTGATAGAGGGCTTTTGCTTGTCAACGACTTTAGAATGATCCTTCAAAGTTAATTCGATTATCATCAGTATTTGTCCATTGTTTGGATTCAAGACAAACCGCAACCTATCCATCGATTGTCCTCGACGTTTTGAACTCCAAATCAGGTAATTAAGAACACCTACATACTCGATTTGGTTGATGAATGAAAGCCCTATGAATTTAAGAATTTACAATAACGAATTGAAGGTTAATTTGGATCGAGATCGTTTCTAGGGTTCTTAGAATTGGGGTTTTGGATGCGGGATTGGTTAAAAGGAATTAAAACCAGTTCAGGTCAGGCGCAAGCGCCCTAGCCTACTGGTTAAAGCATAAGAGGGACAAGCAAGGGATCCCGGGTTCGAACCCGAGCCCCTGCCATATTTTTTTAAAGCCTTTTTGACCTTTTAAAAATATGTAAAAATTCTAAAAAAATATAAAAATTAGTTTTATAAACCTTGTTTATTGTAAAAGTTATCTGATTATTTTCTATAAATTTATTTATTTAAAAACCTTAACAATTTTTATATATATTATTAACAAATGTTATAAATAGTTTATTTTTTGTTTAAAAATAAACTTTAAATAGTTGACTTAGGTCCGTATTTTACAGCCAACTTACTGAGGCCCTAACTTTTTCACAACAGATTCAAATCAGTGAAACCTTATGTCAATGATGAAGTTCTTTGAACGACAAATCCGTTGATATATAAAACATTGAAAAACTCTTTCGTTTAGACCTCCAAACAGTCGTTTTCGTTACAGCTAGCAATTCTGTGCAGCTGCAAAAATCCACGTTTTTCTCATATTTTGGTAATCCAAATTAGGAACTTTTCTAAATGAGAGTTGTTCAAAAGTCACTAATCTAGTAAACTGGAGATTTTCAGAATTTTTAATTATCGTTTAGTATTTTTAACGAGTGCGAACAGACAGGGGCAGAACTGGAACTTTTCCAATCTGAAATAAGAAAATCCAAACTATAATTTGAATTATAATATCGTAGGTTCTTGCAGTGTTAACCGAGCCTAGACCTTGTTTCTGATTATTGTCATTCGTGTATAAGGTACAGATTCTGTTTCCTTGTTATTATAGTATTTACCTTTGTTTCCGTTACTTTATAGTACGGATTCCTGATTCCTATCTCATATTTGATTTCCGTTCATCTCTAGTTTTGATTCCTATTATACGTAAATAGTGTGTTTTTGATTCCGTTATAAGTAGCTAGACTATATATATCTATAAATTGTTACCCGAGCTCTCCCTATCTTGGGGGTGACCAAGACGCGTTATTGCGGCATCAATAACGTGGCACCAACCGTGGCGGTGAGCTGAGATCACGGCGTCTCTAAAGAGGACTCTGAAATTATGTTGGCTGTCTTGTTATTTTATTATTTCTTCAGAGGCGTATGGATCGATCCTAGGTTAGTTCTGTATTTCCTGATGGATGGTTACACACCACTCCATTTAGGACTCTGGTGAATGGTTTGTATGTCTACCCTTACTCCATTTCACGTTGGTTCACGGGCTAGCTATCTATGTTCCCTCTGTTCAGCTATTATATGATATGATTATTAGCTCGGGTTATGTTCTATCTGATATATATATCTTATACCATTATATTCTCTGATTATCATCATGTCTGTTTATTTTTGTTATCTGCTATTCGTTTACTGAGCGTTATGCTCAGGCGTGCTTTTGTTTTCATGCACGTCAGGTCTGCAGGGTCATCTGGGAGGGGAGTGAAGAGTGGAAATCTGGATAAAGAAGTCTGATATTTATTTATTTAAATTGATGTAATCGACTCTTCTATTAGCTTTTGGAATTTGAACTTGTAATCGTTATTAATAATGGGATTGTGTTTGGATTTTGATTACTGTGATAGTGACACGTCAGCCTTATCGGGTTGGGGTGTTACAGTTATGGTATCAGAGCCCAGGCGCTTTCCTGTTGAAACTTAAAATGTTTTTTTAAAACTAAATTTGTGAGGTAATGGGTAGGCATGGGTTTAGGTTCTAACCTTTAGCTTAATTTATACCTTCCTGCTTATACGCATACCGATGTTTTCAGTTATCATGGCTCCAAATAGCCGCACGAACGACCGAAATATTAGGAATAACTCTTCGTCTGATACTCCTCTTGAAACTCTCATTGCTAATGCCGTAAACGCTGCTATTTCTGGAATACTCCCTAATCTGATGACTAAGACTGCTCAAACAGTCATCCAGCAGATACAACAGGCAAATTTGGGTGGAAATAACATGGGATCAGCATCTGAGGGAAATAACAAAGGACCACCACCTGGTGGAAACAAAGCAGGATCTCCACCCGGTGGAAATAACTTAGAGCCACCTTCTGGCGGAACAACACGGGATCACCTCCTGGTGGAAATGCAACACCACCTGTGGCTGAGATTCATGTTTGGCTTGAGCGCTTTATGAAGCAAAGACCAAGATCATTTAGTGATACTGCTACACCGATGGATGCTCGGAACTGGATAGCCCATATGGAAAAGATTTTCGAGGTGCTAGGAGTCGGTGATGTATTTAAAACTAGGTTGGCTTCTTACAAACTGGAGGATGATGCTCTAGTTTGGTGGGAAGGGTTCAAACTTACGCATGGTGGAGAGAGTTATGCTACTAACCTTCCTTAGGCCGACTTCCGCACTATATTCTTCCGAAAGTATTTCTCTGAAGTGGAAAAAAATGAGTATGCATGGGAATATGGATCTATTGAGCAACGAGATGATGAACCTTGGCAAGAATTCATGGCTAGATTCTGTAGGTTGGCTAGTTTTCTGGCGGAAGCTGCAGGTAGCCCAGTGGTCCAAGCAGAAAAGTTGAAATGGGCTGTTCATGAGAGAACTCGAAGATGGATAGTGACCCAGAAGTTTAACAATATCAATGAAGTAGCCGATACTGTGAAAACACTTGACATGGAAAACAAGAAGAGGTTGGCTAAAGCTGAGGAGAGCCATAAGAGAAATCGTGAAGGGAACCATACCGCACCGTCTGGGCTATCTTCGAACATCAATCACAATACAGGTGATCGAAAAGTAAAGTTCAACAAAAATAATAACCGCCAAGGTAATCAATGGAAACAAAAACAGCAGAATCCTAAACCTGCCGAAAACCATGGTCAAGAGCAAGCCCCAGTATACACTACATGTGGGAAACGTCATTTTGGTGTTTGTCGTCGAGCTTCAGGAGCCTGTTTCAGATGTGGAAAGACCGGCCATTTACTGAAAGACTGTCCATATCCTGATAATAAAGGAAAGACTGGAAGTAACACTAAACAACCTACTAATGGAGGACGAGTGTTTGCTTTGAACGCAAAGGATGCAGCAAACACACCATGTATGACTCTTGATATTCCTCACATATGTGAACCTATCATATCTGAATAATCTGGGAGTCTTACAATTTAAATTATGCTTGTCATCTATACACTAAGTGTATCATGGTAACATGAATTCTTTAGGTACTGTTTCTGGTACTCTCATGTTAGGCACTCGTAATGTTCAAGTCTTATTCGATACTAGAGCAACACACTCCATAGTTTCTCAATCTTTTCTTAAACATCTAACGATGAGCCCAACATTATTAGAAAATACTTTGAATATTATGACTCCTATGGGAAACTCTATTACAATCTCTCATGTGTATGAGGATTGTCCGATCTGAGTTAAATCGCTCATTCTTACAGCGGATCTATTGCCCATGCAGATGGAAGATTTTGACATTACTTTAGGAATGAACTGGTTAACTCGGCATCGTGTCACAATTGAGTGTCAGACTCATCGCATTATGTTTGGAGATCCTCATCATCCTTAACTCATTTATCAGGGGACTAAACCTCGAGAAACTCTTCAAATAATTTCAGCACTTAAGGCTCGTAAATACCTACTGCACGGCTGTGCAGGATTCATTGCTTCAGTTAAAATTTTATCTTCTGAGGAGCCTAATATTTCTGATTATCCGATTGTTTGTGACTTTCCTGATGTCTTTCCTAAAGAGTTACCTGGACTTCCCCCAGACCGCGAGGTGGAATTCACTATTGATCTTATTCCTGGTGCTGAGCCGATTTCCAAGGCACCATACCGTATGGCACCACTTGAACTCAAGGAACTGAAGGAACAATTACAGGAGTTATTAGATCTTGGATTTATTAGACCAAGTGTCTCGCCTTGGGGCGCACCGGTTTTATTTGTAAAGAAGAAAGATAGTACTATGAGGCTTTGCATTGACTACCGGAAATTAAATAAGATCACTATTCGAAATCGTTACCCTCTACCTCGTATCGATGACTTATTTGACCAGCTTCAGGGCGCGAAGTGTTTATCTAAAATTGATTTGAGGTCCGGGTATCATCAGTTGAAGATTAAAGATTCTGACGTTCCAAAATCAGCTTTTCGTACGCGATATGGTCACTATGAATTCTTAGTTATGCCGTTTGGGTTAACTAATGCCCCGGCTGTTTTCATGGACCTAATGAACCGAGTTTTCCGTGACTATTTGGATAAGTTTGTCATTGTTTTTATTGATGACATTCTGATATATTCTTAGAGTAAGGAGGAACATGAAGACCATCTTCGTATCGTGCTTGAAACTTTGCGTAAAAAGAAGCTTTATGCTAAGTTTTCAAAGTGTGAATTCTGGTTGAGTCAAGTAGCCTTTCTGGGTCATGTGGTCTCTGCAGATGGTATTATGGTGGATCTAGCGAAGATAGAGGCAATCACTAAATGGCCAAGACCAACTTCAGCCACAGAAGTCTGGTGTTTTCTTGGTCTTGCTGGTTACTATCGTAGATTTGTCGAAGGGTTCTCTGTTATTGCTTTACCCCTTATGCAACTTCTAAGGAAAGGGGTTAAGTACTCTTGGAATGATGAGCAGGAGAAAAGTTTCGAAGAGCTTAAGAAGAGATTGGTGTCTGCCCCGATTCTTACACTTCCGTCGGGTACGGGTGGATACCAGATTTACAGTGATGCCTCAAAGAAAGGGCTTGGGTGTGTGTTGATGCAACATGGAAAGGTCATTGCTTATGCATCACGACAGTTGAAACCTTATGAGGTTAATTATCCTACGCATGACCTTGAGCTTGCTGCTGTCATTTTCGCGTTAAAGATCCGGCGCCACTATCTTTATGGAGAGACTTGTGACATCTTTACCGATCATAAGAGTTTGAAGTATATCTTTACTCAAAAGGAGTTAAACATGAGACAAAGGAGATGGTTAGAGCTGTTAAAAGATTATGACGCCAACATTCAGTATCATCCAGGAAAGGCTAATGTGGTAGCTGATGCTCTTAGTCGTAAGAGTTCGGAGATGGTAGCCTCACTCCAGTTACAGCCTCAGATTATTAGTGATCTTGATAAACTTGGTATTTGTCTACAGATTGGTAAGAATGATGGATATCTCGCCAGACTTCAGATTGAGTCAGACCTAGTATCTCGAATTAAGGATGCACAGAAAGACGATGGTGAACATTGGGCAATTGTACAGAATTTGGATGAAGGCAAACAGTCAGAATTTAGAGTAAATGAGCATGGAGTAATCTGGTGTGGTAAACGTTTATGTGTGCCTAATGATTCTTCTCTTCGAGAATCATTATTAGCTGAGGCACGTAGCTTTCCATTCTCAATTCATCCTGGATCTACTAAGATGTATCGGGATCTTCATCAGAACTTTTGGTGGAACGGAATGAAAGAAGATGTGGCTAAGTATGTTAGCCATTGTCTTAATTGTCAGAAGGTCAAGATTGAGCATCAGAGAGCTAGTGGGTTGCTTCAGCCACTACCTATTCCAGTATGGAAATGGGATGATATTTCCATGGATTTTGTAACCGGGTTACCAAAAACATTCAAGAAGAATGATGCGATATGGGTTGTGGTAGACAGATTGTCAAAGTCAACTCATTTTCTACCAATTCAGCAAGGATTTTCAGTTAGCAAACTATCTGAAGTGTTTACACAAGAGATTGTAAGACTTCATGGCACTCCGGTCTCTATCGTGTCTGATCGAGACCCGAGGTTCACTTCTTGCTTTTGGAAGGGTTTGCAAGCTGCATGGGGTACTAAGTTGAGGTTTAGCACAACGTTTCACCCTCAGACAGACGGCCAGTCTGAACGTACTATTCAGACACTCGAGGACATGCTTCGAGCATGTGCCTTAGAATGGACCGGGAACTGGGATGAATATTTATGTTTGGTCGAGTTTGCCTACAATAATAGTTGGCAAGCTAGCATTGATATGGCACCCTTTGGGTTGTTATACGGTCGTAAATGTAGAGCGCCTATATGCTGGGAAGAGGTCGGTGAAAAGATTATTGAAGGACCTAAGTTAGTACAAATTACCAATGAGAAAGTTGCCATTGCTAGAGAAAAGTTAAAGGAGGCCCAAAGTAGACAGAAAAGTTATACAGATCGACACCGTCGACCTTTGGAGTTTAAGATCGGTGACAAGTTATTCCTGAAGGTTTCCCCTTGCAAAGGCGTACGACATTTTGGTCTTAAAGGGAAACTTAGTCCACGGTTTATCGGAACATTTGAAATTCTAGAAAGAGTTGGTGAGGTGTCGTATCGTTTGGCTTTACCACCTCAACTGTCACATGTGCATAATGTCTTCCATGTATCTCTTTTAAGGTGATACAATTATCATCCACTTCACGTGGTAAACTATCCGCTTCATCTAATTCGTGAAGACTTATCGTTCGAGGAGGAACCCGAGGCCATACTTGACCGACAAGAACGCATTATGCGTAAGAAAACTATTCCTTTTGTTAAGGTATTATGGAACCATTCTGAACGCGAAGCTACATGGGAGATGGAAGATACAATCCGTTCCCAATATCTGAATCTTTTTACAGCTTAGTACATGGTTTTTATTAATATATTTTTTTGATATATTTTGGCTTTACGCTATAAAGATATCAGTTATTATTTTTTGACCATCAGACTATCTGTTACATGTTTCTATTTTTTGATTAGCTCCGTTGCTGCATCTAAATGATTATGAGTTATCTCATTCACTCGTTGATTCTTTATCACTTCCTATACGTTATGTCATATCTTTGTTCGATCTATACCTAGCAATTTCTTGGACGAAATTGTTTTAAGGGCGGTAGAATTATAATACCTAATAATAATAATAATAATAATAATAATAATAATAATAATAATAATAATAATAATAATAATAATAATAATAATAATAATAATAATAATAATAAGAGTAAACTGCTATTTTCGTCCCCATGGTTTCCTCAGTTTTGTCATTTTCATCCAAAACCTTTTTTTTCACCTGGGTATCCTCAAGGTTTCTAAAAATTGCAGTTTTCATCCACGACATCTATTTACCCCGTTTGTTTAGGGGTATTATTGTCTTTTAATTTTTTTTATTTTTTAATCCTTTATTAAACTTCCCCCTTTTAATCCTATTGCCTTATATAAACACATCTTATGATCTTGTCGATTTCTTTGCCTCACACTAGTTTAATCCCCTTAAATCTTCAACTTTTTCATAATCCCCATATATCGATCTTCATCAAGTTCAAATCTTTTCCATCTAAACACAGATCAAATCACAAATTCAACCCAGATTTCAATCTTTCTTCAAGAAATCAAACTCCAATTCCATCTTTCTTTGTGGGGATCTGTTAATCGATCCGTGTGATTTCACTTCTGCAACTTGACATCATGGGTAAGGTGGCGGTAGCAGCGGCGGTGGTGGGTGCCGCCGCGGTGTCTGTGGCGGCGATGGTGGTTGTCCGCCACCGGATGCGAAACTCCGGCAAGTGGGCAAAAGCAATGGATATATTGAGGGAGTTTGAGAGCAACTGTAAAACTCCGATTGCGAAACTCTGGCAGGTTTCCGACACCATGACCGTCGAGATGCACGCCAGACTTGCCTCCGACGGTGGTAGCAAACTCAAGATGTTAATCAGCTATGTTGACAATCTCCCCACTGGGTATACATACATACATATAGATATACATATACATATATATAGATATACACACACAGTTTATAGTATATCTATTTAATTTATTGATTGCTATTGATTGTTGAATGCTGATGATGAATGTTAATCATTTACTGAATTTACGAGATTTGCTTTGAAGTGTGAGGCAAAGGGGGAGGTTTAATAAAGGATTAAAAAATAAAAAACATTAAAAGACAATAATACCCCTGAACAAACAGGGTAAATAGATGTCGTGGATGAAAACTGCAATTTTTAGAAACCGTAAGGATACCCAGGTAAAAAAAAAGTTTTTGGATGAAAATGACAAAACTGAGCAAACCACAGGGACGAAAATGGCACTTTACTCTAATAATAATAAACTGCAGGGGGTAATAATATAATTTATGAAACTAAAAAACTAAAGTTTCTACATAAAATAACAAAAGTTTAAAACTCAGGGACCAATTGTGTAAAATTTTTTAAAACCCAGCCCCACCCCCCGTTTTTCCGATCCCCTCGCCGGCCACTATTTCCGGCCAAAGCCGCGGCTCTGGCGACCCCCCAAAACAATATAAAACTCGACTTTCAAACCCCATAACGCACCAAAACATTTGTGGGACAGATTCGAACAATAATTCACGATTTAATTTGAGAAAAATCTTGCGGATTACACGGTAATGGACCACTAACAAACCCACTATCAATCACCTGACCAAACCCACTCAAACGCGGATAATAATCAAAGTAATTCAACTCAATCGATCATACATCTGTTACTAACCTATCTAAACTCTCAATTTCATTTGAAACACAACGAAACACCACCTTCGATCGGCACTTTCGTCTCGGACCTGCAACTTAGTTGAACAACACCTTCTGGTCAATATAATCAGAAATTGATAGAGGGCTTTTGCTTGTCAACGACTTTAGAATGATCCTGAAAAGTTAATTCGATTATCATCAGTGTTTGTCCATTGTTTGTATTCAAGACAAACCGCGACCTATCCATCGATTTTCCTCGACATTTTGAACTCCAAATCAGGTAATTAAGAGCACCTACATACTCGATTTTGGTTGATGAATGAAAGCCCTATGAATATAAGCATTTACAATAACGAATTGAAGGTAATTTGGATCGAGATTGTTTCTAGGGTTCTTAGAATTGGGGGTTTTGGATGCGGGATTGGTTAAAAGGAATTAAAACCAGTTCAGGTCAGCATAAGATGGACAAGCAAGGGGTCCCGGGTTCGAACTCGAGCCCTTGCCATATTTTTTAAAGCCTTTTTGACCTTTTAAAAATATGTAAAATTCTAAAAAATTATAAAAATTAGTTTTATAAACCTTGTTTATTTTAAAAGTTATCTGATTATTTTCTATAAATTTATTTATTTAAAAACCTTAACAATTTGTATATATATTATTAACAAACGTTATAAATAGTTTATTTTGTTTAAAAATAAACTTTAAATAGTTGACTTAGGCCCGTATTTTACAGCCAACTTACTGAGGCCATAACTTTTTCATAATAGATTCAAATCAGTGAAACCTTATGTCCATGACAAAGTTCGTCGAAAGACAAATCCGTTGATATATAAAACATCGAAAAACTCATTCGTTTAAACCTCCAAACAGTCATTTTCGTAACAGCTAGCAGTTCTGTGCAGCTGCAAAAATTCACGTTTTTCTCATATTTTGGTAATCCAAATCATGAACTTTTCTAAATGAAAGTTGTTCAAAAGTCACTAATCTAGTAGACTGGAGATTTTCAGAATTTTTAAACGTCGTTTAGTATTTTAACGAGTGCGAACAGACAGGGGCAGTTTGGAACATTTCCAATCTGAAATAAGAAAAACCAAACTATAATTTGAATTACAATATCGTAGGTTCTCACGCCGTTAACCGAGCCTAGACCTTGTTTCTGATTATTGTCATTCGTGTATAAGATACATATTCTGTTTCCTTGTTATTATAGTATTTACCTTTGTTTCCGTTACTTTATAGTACGGATTCCTGATTTCCGTTCTTCTCTAGTTTTGATTCTTGTTATACGTAAATAGTGTGCTTTTGATTCCGTTATAAGTAGCTAGACTATATATATCTATAAATTATTACCCGAGCTCTCCCAATCTTAGGGGTGACCAAGACGTGTTATTGCGGCATCAATAACGTGGCACCAACCGTGGCGGTGAGCTGAGATCATGGCGTCTCTAAAGAGGACTCTGAAATTATGTTGGCCGTCTTGTTATATTATTATTTCCTCAGAGGCGTATGGATCGATCCTAAGTTAGTTCTGTATTTCCTGATGGATGGTTACACACCACTCCATTTAGGACTCTGGTGAATAGTTTATATGTCTGCCCATACTTCATTTCACGTTGGTTCACGGGCTAGCTACCTGTGTTCCCTCTGTTCAGTTATTATATGATATGATTATTAGCTTGGGTTATGTTCTATCTGATATATATATCTTATACCATTATATTCTCTGATTATCATCATGTTTGTTTATTTTTGTTATCTGCTATTCCGTTCACTTAGCGTTATGCTCAGGCGTGCTTTTGTTTTCATGCACGTCAGGTCTGCAGGGTCATCCGGGAGGGGAGTGAAGAGTGGAAATCTGGATAAAGAAGTCTGATATTTATTTATTTAAATTGATGTAATCGACTCTTCTATTAAGTTTTAGAATTTGAACTTGTAATCGTTATTAATAATAGGATTGTGTTTGGATTTTGATTACTGTGATAGTGACACGTCAGCCTTGTCGGGTTGGGGTGTTACATAATAACCCAAACCTAATCAAAAAAACAAGTCAACACTTCAAAACTTCAAGATTTAAACCAAATTACACAAATGCAATGTAAATCACCAAATCACGTAAGCTAAATCTGACCTTAAGGGTTGGGGCTAGATAACCGATTGAAATAAAAGTAATACTTACGAAATAAACCTAGGAACCTTTCTTGTCAGTAGCACCCTAGATCCACTCATTTCAAGAACAAGCTAAGGTGAGTCTTATAACCTCCTTTTTACTTAACTTATTTTGGGGTGTAATACACACTCTTAAAATCATTTTATGTTGCAATAATTACTACTCTTATCCCCGAACGTTAGAACAATCATTAACTCCATAGGGAGTCACGTGATTTGTGGATAGTACTATTTGAGGAATCCCCCGCACACAATAGGCCCGTAGGATAGCGAAACCCCCCATTGAGATTCAATATTTATTACGTCACAAATTAATGCAGATTAACCGTGCTTAACAGGGCGCACTTAAGCCTATAACAATTAAGGGTATGGGTTAGGGTATGTTCTTGCACTCGGGAGGGTCACTCGGGTCTAGGTTTGATTATGACACATTCTTTTGTGCACCATATGGTTAACTTATTTATGAATTGTGTTATGCGATGCGTCTTAAACTTATGAGGTCACCAACTTTATGTTGATGTATTTTGAGTGTGTATTTCACGAGAAGAATGATTTAATCAAGTGATCATGGATAGGAATTGACCTAATCAAACATATGGAGTTTAGCAACCACCCTATTTAATTGTTAACATTTGACACAATTTACTTGAACTTGTATATTTTGGATTAGACAATATTTTACTAGTATTTGTATTATTATGGATGCCACATACGCAATGGATGATTAGACACGAATTATTTAAGTAATGTTTATTATTCCAATGCATTGTGTTGATACAAGTCAGTAATAGCGAGTCCTGATCAACAGGGTGTGACAAATACATTTATGATGAAAATACATCTTATTTACTTCTAATTGTAAAACACAATAGTATATAACAAGTTTATATAATCTATAAAAATAATAAAAAATAAAATTTTTTATCTCAAATGTAAACACAATGATGGATACATATAATAAATGTTTAAACTATATAACATAATAAACTGATATATGACACAATAAACGTATAAGACACGATTATCAAAACGATAGAAAGACATGCGTCAAACACATAATACTTCTTACACTTTTTGGATTGAATAATTTTTTACTATAAAATTTAATTTTTATATATGTCCACTTTAATGTATCTTTAGAGCTCATATGCACCATGAAATCCTTCTTTAATCGCATGAATACAGTAATCAATAACTTGTATGATACCCAAAATAACAGAATCCTAGAATAGATGAATTAATTCTAAAGCAATTAGCATCAAATTAATTATCCAAGTTAATAGAAAAGTCAATAGAAAAGGATGATGAATTAATTCAAAAACAACTAGCATCAAATTAATTATCCAAGTTAATAGAAAAGTCAATAGAAAAGGATGATTTAGGAAGCACCGTAAGATTAGATAATTTAGCGTTTTGATGCATGGAAACAAACAATCTAAAGATAAACAAAATTTATGATAATAAAATTTCCAACTAAAAATTGACTGGCTGTTTATATTTTAGTCTATTTGAATTGATTAAAAGACCAGTGTGATCATAAAATTTATAAAATAAATAAGAAGGTGTGAATTGTATTTTTGTTTAAGTATATTGTAATATTCGATATTAAAACCAACTTAGGGGTGAAACCCCTTGCAATGATAATTCCAAGGTGGCGCTACCCTTGGAAGGAGTCCGAGGACAGCTTCAAATCATATATTGTTCAAGGTTTTATCACTAATATACGATTTCTCTACATATAACACAGTACAGTAATTTATGGTGTAAGTATAACACACTTTAATAAACTCTACAAAATAAAAACTTATATATACGATATATAAGGTTTCACGTTAAATCATTTAACTAAGTGAAATATTTGTTTGTTAGAAATCATAATGATGGGAATTTGAAATTTTGAAAGATTAATAAATATTAGGAAAAATTCATTAAGTTTTGATGTAGATTATCAACGTGATTGTAAAATAATGAATAAATCTTGTGTATTATACGAGATGGGTGATCTTTTATGACAACCCGTACTTATAGGTTAACGCTATCAATTTATTTCCTTACCCCCATGTAATTTAATTAATTATCTAATCTCATTTTACGAATCAAATTAAATGAAAATAAATTGTGTTGGACATTAACTTGGGGGGAGGGGGCATTATGTAAAGTAGGCCAAAGTGAGGGGCTAGAGTGAAAGTGGTGCATAAGCAAGGCAACCCCATTCCCTTCTTCCCTTCGTAACCCAATCACCCAACTTCACCGTTATCGATGGCAACAGCTTTGTGCAAACTCTTCGGCGGCCATTCCACCTGCAATCGTGAGCCACTGGAAGCTTATCACTACACTACAAGGTGGATCCTCCGGACGTAACCGATGCCACTTTCACTCCCGCCAGCCGCGGTTGGGAACAAGATCCACATCGGAGGAGCCTCCACGGTCTCCGTTTCTTGTTCGGTATGAACCTCCCTTAAATTACATGTTTATTACGTTGTGATTTTGCGGGTTTTCGGTTACAGTTTCGATGGTTATTCGGGTGTTGGGGATGTTCATGCGACGCTTAGGGTGATCAGACCAATCACGGGGGGTGTTGAATTCGGGTAAGGTGACTGTCTCGGAGTGGGTTCAAGCTGTGAGCATGGCCATGTCTCGTACCTATGTCGTGTGGGTGATGGCATGGTGTGTGTGTGCTGTAGTGTATGTGATTCGGGGTTAGGCAGTCAACAATGGGTTTTTGTGGACCGATGGTGGTAGTGCACAAGGGTATGCATGGCTTCATTATGGTAGAGGTGTGGGTATGTTGCAGTGTGAGAATGAATATGGTAGTGTGTGTTTGATATGTGTGTGTATGTATCCTTCAAGATCGTTAAGGGGAAAGGGATGGTTATGAAATTTACTATGCATGCGTATGGATATGCATGGGTTGTGTGTGTGAGCTACAATATGGGTGTGCTTGTGTTGGTTTCTTTATTTATTTATTTTTCTTTCCTTTTTTTCTTCTTTTAGCCGTGTGAATGTATCTTTGGATGTGATGGGTCACATGGGTCGGTGGTGTGGTTGTGGCATGTGTTTGTTCACATAAGGGTCATGCATGCATATGATTTCATGATTTTCTTTTGGATTGGGGTTTAGTGTAGGCATGGGTGCATGTGTACGTAAGTATGAAAGTAAGTTAATCATATACAAATAAAATTATGAGGGGAGTATAGGTGTTTTAAATTATGAATGTGTATGTAAAAATAGATATGATTTTGTGTTCGATGACCCAAGAACAAGAAAAATGGTGTGAGTGTTCTCGAAGTCAAAGGTGTAAACATATATATATATATATATATATATATATATATATATATATATATATATATGTGTGTGTGTGTGTGTGTGTGTGTGTGTGTGCGCGCGCGCGTGCGTGTGTGTGTGTGTGTGCGCATAATAATATAAGTGTGTTACGTATGAATTATTTTTGACATTGTAATGCCTTAGATTGTGTGTGACCGTATGGGCTTGGGAATGAGAAAGATTGATAGCCGACACCGTAACAGAGAACGCGAAACCATATGATCGAATTAATAGTATTTAATATTAATGATATATTAAATGAAATCCGGGTATTTGGAAACTAATCATTTGTGCTCTCGTTTACCGGTTGTTGTGCATTAAAGGTGAGTTTTAGCCTCACTTCCATATTATACACTCTTTTTGGGGGAGAGAAACATCTTGGTTTTCATAAACTATACTATACCTTAGATTAGTGATAATGCATATACATGTGTGCTATTGTGTTATGCTACGCCTCTTCGGACCATTAATATGGTATTAGAAAAGTGATTGTTAGTAGATCTACTGGGTTTGACAAACCCCGCCAGGGCTACTCGCGCTAGCTTGACTGGAGGTTAAACGGGTGAATGGTTAGGTTGTTTTACAGTGTTGTGGTATAGTTTCCACAGCCGCGGCATTCATACTATTATTACTGTCAGCTCGTTCGCAACTTCATACACATAGTGACTTGCTGTAGGCTAGCTACCTACTTATATGCTTTGATTACAAAATCAAAAATTTTATTACTGTTAATTATTGTTTTCTGATAAACCGATAAACTCACCAGTCTTATACTGATCTTAGCATGTATTCTATCAGGTCATTGATATGGCACGTCTAGGAGCGCAACATTCATTGCATATCATTATTTTTTACCTTTAAACTGGTTTAATGGTCTATTTACATTTACTTTTACTTAAATTGCTTTGGGCACGTGTTTACGCAGTTTTAATAGTTGTTTGATTGTTTTCTAAATTCGCTTTCGTAATACTTAAACATGTTTAGTTTGTTTCACCATTATTAAGTAACTTATGTGTTTTATAATTATCGAGTCATTTGGTGTAACTAATGCTTTTTTGAGATCCTGGCTATGTCACATGCTTGACGGTAAAACCCGTTAGTGTATTTTGAGGGCGTGACAGATTGGTATCAGAGTATTAGTTATTGTGAACTAAAATATACATCTCATTGCATTGCATTTTAGACTATAGCTAGATTTGCATTTGTTCAGAGACATAAATTGCTATATTATACTTGCTTGATGTTTTGTTTGCTTTGGTATATTCCTGTGAGTGTTCAACTACAGGAACGGTGTATTCATCTCTTCATGCTAAGTTCATGGGAAAAGGCTAGTTCATCTTGATTCCCCGCTGTTACCTCCTGCTTTTCTGCACAAGTGGCTTCGAATTACTATGAGTCACGAGAAGTTAATTATAATTTACTATTTACCTTACCTTTTATATCATCCCTCTTGTAATTGGATACGGTACCATTGGCACCTAACTTGGATAGTTCATTGGGAGCATATTCTGACTCCTGTGAATGCATTTCGCAGACGAGAGTTGCATCTGCCAAGCTTTCTTTACCTACCTTGTCACTTCTCTGCCTTGTAAAGCAGGCAATAGCTATACTACGACTACCGTAGACATTGGGAGACAACTTATTAGGGTTTACTTACGATAACGCTATCTTATCCATCTGACTTGAGTTCATCGATAGTTTCTTCCCCAAGTGAATTTTTTCTTAATCGAATCCTTTGTACAACCTTGGTTAATTAACCCTTGGTTTAATAACAATATCTTTGATACCTTTATAATTGATAATACTCTGTGCTTGACAAGGTATGTTATCTCATATGGGAGGAACCCAGGTACCATGCAATGTAAATTACCATCATGGGTGCACACATAATTGTAATTTGTCGTGCATGAGAAGTCTGGCGAACACTATCAGATGATAACGGTCATAGTCAGTACAAATTTTCATTTCTATACTTTGGGGACACGAGAGCCTCATCCGTATAAAACTTCACTAATGATATGGAAACAATCCTTCACCTCTACTCGTATGAAATTTTTCATCTATCTAGAGCCTTAACGGGATTTGTATTATGACAATAGTCCCAGCCCTTACGAGACGTTGCTCGTTCTAGCATTTAAGTTATCGGGCAATACTATTTATTTGATATGTGCGCAATCTTCATGAAAGTTACATCAGAGTAGTGATACTCTATGCGCATGTATTCTTTGTTCATTGGGTTAATCTTAAGACTTAGAGTCTTGGCCATTTAAATGTTTCAACATTCGTTTCATTTGGTATTCATCATTATTTCAACATATGTTACGTTTGCTTATTTCCCCACTGGTGGCGTTATGATGACCCCGTCTGTAAGTGCAACTATCATCATCATAGCTCGTGCGATAAGAATATCTAAGAGCGCTCTGCGGGAATTTGGCCATACTTACAAGAAGTGTCGTGTGAACATCCTGACCAAGTCTCCTCAGCGACAAGAAGCACAAAAAGGATGTTATTAGTGCAGACAACCTGTGCAATTAAAGGGAAAATGTCCAAGGCTCAAGAAGATAGGAAACCAGCAGAAATGGTAGTTCAGATTCAGCGTTGTCTCATTCGAGTTCCGATTGAAGTTTCATACCCAGTGTAGTTCTTACTAGCTTAAGTTCCAAAATCTACCGTACAAGTAACCGATAGTAGAACTATAACCACCACCTAGGTGCTTGGTAGTTGTCATCTAGGTTGTCTAGACATTCATTCGATATAAATCTAATTCCTATTACCCATAGTAGCTTCGACGTCGTGGTTGAATTGGATTGGTTGTCCAAAAACCAAACAGATATCATTTATGGAAACAAACTGATTAAGTTACCTCTTCCTAGTAATGGGATCCTTACGGTAGAAGGTGAAAAGGTTGGCGCTGTGGTGGGCATCATCTCATACGTGAAGGTGCATAAATGTCTGAAGAAAAGGCATTTCACTCTGCAAACATTGGTTACAGAGAGGAAGGCGGATGAGAAGCGTGTTGAAGATATTCTAGTTGTTAGAGACTTCCAGGAAGTATTTCAGGAAGACTCAACTAGCCTTCCTCCATGCAAGTAAGTGGAGTTTCAGATAGAGTTAGCACCGGGAGCTGCTCTGATCGCTCGGACGCCATACTGTTTGGCACCAAACGAATTACAAGAGTTGTCTAAGCAATTGTAGGAATTACTGGACAAGGGATTCATATGTCCTAGCTCTTCACCCTGTGGAGCTCCAGTACTTTTTGTGAAAAATAAAGATGAAAGAATATGTATTTACTGTCGGGAGCTGAACAAGGTGATGATCAGGAACAGAGATCCATTCCCGTGCATTGATGACCTGTTTGACCAGTTGTAAGGATCAAGCTATTATTCCAAGATTGATTTGAGATCAGGTTATCATCAGTTACGGTTCGGGAGGAAGACATCTCGAAGACGGCATTCTGAACTCGCTATGGGAACTACCAGTTCGCGGTGATGCCTTTAGGACTGACCAATGCCCCAGCCTTTTTCATGGACATCATGAACCGTGTTTGCAAACCTTATTTGGATAAGTCTGTCATTGTCTTCATTGATGACCTACTGTCTATATCAGAATAAGGAAGATCATGAGGAACACTTGAGAATCATTCTGGATTTGTTGAAGAATGAACAACTTTATGCAAAGTTCTAGAAATGCTACATCTGGATGTGAGAAGTGCAATTTCTTAGGCATGTGGTGATGAAAAGGGTTACACATAGATCCTTCAAAGACTGAAGCAATCATGGATTGGCTGGTGCTGAAAACGCCTACTGAGGTGTGATAATTTCTTGGTTTGGCGGGCTATTACAGACAATTTATTAAAGGATTCTCAAAGTTGACAAAACCTTTAACTGCCCTAACTCATAAAGGAACCATTTACAAATGGCGTAACAAGGAGGAATCAGCATTTCAGGCGCTTAAAGACAAACTCTACAGTGCACCGATCCTAGCCTTACAAGAAGGAAGTGATGACTTTGTTTTTTACTGTGATGCATCCATCCAGGGTTTAGGATGTGTGCTGATGCAAGTAATAAAGTCATAGCTTATGCATGTAGACAGATCAAGGTGCATGGGAAGAACCTCACAACGTATGATCTAGAACTAGGAGCTGTAGTGGTTGCCTAGAAGATCTGGAGGCACTACTTATATGGAACCAAGTGCACGATCTATACAGATCACAAGAGCCTCCAACACATATATGATCTGAAAGAACTAAATATACGGCAACGATGGTGGATGGAATTGCTAAATGATAATGACTGTGCAATCAAGTATCACCCGGGTAAGGCTAATGTGGTAGCCGACGCCCTCATTCGAAAAGAAACACATAAACCTCATCAGGAGCGCGCATCACAAATGACCATCCACTCCGATCTGCCAGTGCAAATCAAGGATGCTTAATCTGAGGCCTTGAAAGTTGAAAATCTAAAGGCAGGATCCATGCAGGGCATGGAGAAACAGTTGGATATAAAAAATGATAGAATCTGTTATTTCATGGAACGGATCTGGGTACCATAATATGGGAATTTACGAGAGCTAGTAATGGATGAAGCTCGTAAGTCACGTTACTCAGTTCATTCGGGTTTAGACAAGATGTACCAAGACCTGAAGAAGTTTTATCGGTGGCCGAACATGAAAGCTGAGATTGCCACCTACGTAATCCGATGTCTAACTTGCTCTAAAATTAAGGTGGAATACCAGAGACCATCCGGTTTACTTCAGTAACCGGAAATTCTAGTATGGAAATGGGAGCAGATCTTGATGGACTTTATCATAAAGTTACCTATGACTCCTAGCGGATGCGATACCATCTGGGTTATAGTAGATCGCTTAACAAAATCGGCGCACTTTCTAGCAATCCGAGAGACTGATCGAATGCAGAAGCTGACACGAATTTACTTAAGAGAAGTAGTCTCTCGTCACGATGTACCAATATGTATCACATCTGATAATGACGCTCAATTCACTTCACATTTCTGGCAATCCTTGCAACGATCATTGGGAACGTGGCTAGATATGAGCACTGCATATCATCCGCAAACCGATGGCCAGAGTGAGCGTATGATCCAGACACTGGAAGACATGTTGCGTGCCTGTGTAATTGATTTTGGCAGCAGTTGGGAAACTCATTTACCATTAGTTGAGTTCTCCTACAATAACAGTTATCACACATCAATCAAGGCCACACCGTTTGAGGCACTGTATGGATGCAAGTGCCGATCACCTATCTGTTGGGCAGAAGTTGGGGTAAGCCAACTTACGGATCCTGAGCTTGTGCATGAGAAAATGAGAAGATCGTGCAAATTCATAATCGTATGGTAGCGGCACGTGAACAACAGAAGAGTTATGTTGATAAATGCTAAAAACCAATGGAATTCTAGGTTGGTGACAAGGTACCCTTAAAAGTCTCACCTTAGAAAGGTGTAATACGCTTTGGAATGCATGGAAAACTAAACCCTAGATACGTTGGACCATTTGAGATTGTTTAACGGGTTGGTCCAGTAGCTTATCAGCTGAATTTACTTGAAGAGCTCAGTGGAATACATAACGTGTTTCACGTATCAAATCTGAGGAAGTTTCTAGCCGATGAATCACTTGTCATTCCATTAGAGGAATTGGAAGTTGATGAATAGCTTTGTTTTGTGGAAGAACCAGTGGACATCATAGATCAAGAAATCAAAACCCTAAAGCGTAGCAAGATTCCTATTGTACGTGTTAGGTGGAATTCTGTAGGGGGTTGAACCAAGAGGCTCGGGAAATCAAATCTAGATAAAGATGAAGATCCGAAGCCACTCGAGAAGACAAGTTACCACGCGATAACTAGTTTCTCACGCGACAACTACTTGTCGTACGAGAACATAGTATTCACGCGAGAACTCTAGATTAGTACATATTTAGAGTTTGTCTTTTGTAATAGTAAGCTTATCGTATTTTCCGGAATTCAGATTTCCTTATAACACTTATTGAATCAGAGAATAATACTAAACCGAAGTTATTTACATTGTGTTTGTTATTATTCACTTATTCAATCTAATCGATAACGTATATATTCCGCGTATTCGTTATGAGATCGATCATTGTTAATTGATGATCCATACAATTGGTATCAGAGCTTGGCATGCTCTTGATCGATTGATTGAAGCTTGAAGAAGAGTTTGTAGAGTTCGTGCATTTGATTTCATTACAAATTGAAGTAATTCTGCTTGATTCCTGCCAAATTCAATCATTAAAAGACTATGAAGCTGTTAAACATGGTGTTCATTGTTTTGGTGATCTTTGGAGCATAAAGCATGATTAATTAAATCAATTAGAGACCATTAGGATCATATTTGAACCTAAAATCACTAATTGAACACTTGAGTAATCTAATTTTAATCAATTTGATGAAAAATTAGAGCTGAAACAGTCGAAATCACAGGGAACAAGCCACGCGAAAACTTCATAATTTTCTAGGAACAATAGGTTTTCACGTGAAAACTTTTGATTTGTTACAAAAGTTTGTTACAGAAAGATTCCTTTCGCGTTACAACTTGGACTTTTGCAAAATTCAGTTACAAAACTTTCCGCGCTAGAACTTGGAAAGTTTCGCACGAGAACTTGAAGTTTTCGCGCGATAAGTCTACTATTCGTGCGACAACTTTCAGTTTCATGTTTTTCTGAAGTTTTTGATTTTTGAATGAGGAAGATGGCCAATCTTAAATACATTATTGCTACACTAAAACTCGATAATGAGATTGGCACAAACACCAAACCACCGAGACTACTCAATGAAGAAGACTACCCTGATTGGGCATTTAGGTTTGAGAACCATGTCATTTATACGAAACCCTGGATGATGCGATCTATCAAACAAGGTCCATACATTCCGGTATACAATAATGACAAGGGTGAATTGGTTCCCAAACTTGAACACCTATGGGACGAAGAGGATATGGAGAAGAAAGAGCTTGACGATAAAGCCTATGCTGCTATCACTATGCTGTTGACCACTGAGATAGCACAAAAGCTCAAAGATTACACCAAGGCTAAAGACTTATTGGATGCCATGGAAGAATAGATAATGGAGAATAAGGATATGAGGGAAAGCTGAAAAGATATGTTAAACCAAGAGTTTAACATGTTTAATCATATACTGGGAGAGACCTTGGAAGCACAAATGTCTAGATTTGTGAAACTTATAATGAAGATGAAGAGTGCTGGGATTACACTAGAAAACATTTCAGTGAACAAGAAGTTGTTTAACTCACTTCCTTACAACTGGAAGAACACCTGCACTACAATTAAGAGAACCAAGGATCTATTCTCCTTATCCCTCAGTGATCTAATTTCTACCATTAAGTCATATAACATAGATGACAAACAAAGCGCTACAAATTACATTAACATAATGAGAACTAAGGCATCTGCTTTATATGCTAAAATGGAGAGTAATCCGAATTACTAGCTCAGCTACTCCAAATTGTGTCAGCAATAGCAACAAGCAACAACAAGTCATTCAGTTGTCAAAGAACAAGCATTACCCCAAGTTCAATCATTTATTTCTTCTCATACTCAAAGTCAACCATCTTCATCTACACAACAAGCTTTTGTTGTTAACTCACAGCCCAACAAACAGGCTATCCAGATTGCAGAAGAGCATCTTGCTTTATTCACTTCATTCATGAACGGTTATGAGGCTTTCTCTACCGGTAGACGAATACACCTAACATCATGGTTGATGATCTACAACAAGTAAACCTTGATGATGTTAAAGAAAATGACATCAAATATCAGATGGCCATGGTGGTATATCGTGCTAAAAACTTTGCACATGAAACTAGGAGGAAAGTGTTTGGTTTGAACAATTCTAGTAAGATAGGGTTTTACAAGTCAAGTTTGAGATGTCATAACTTTGAAAAACCCGATCATTTGGCTAGAGAATGTACTAAGGGAAGATCTGTTCAATCAGATACTAACAAGAAGATGGTGGCAGTTGAGGTAGAGACAAAATCTGATCAAGCTGGCACATTAAAGGACAATGCCTTGGTATCACAGACTAATGAAGAGTATGATTGGTCTGATCAATTAGAGATTCTTGATATCAAGCTTTCCATAGCTTAGTTGGCTGAGATTAAAACTGAAGAGGAGAATGGTAAAGACAATCTACTTTCTGAGTTTATGTCTTCTGATGTGTTGGCCGGTGTTTTTGGTGAAGAAGAATGTGCTAGTTTTGAGAGTGTGAAGGAGGTGGAAGAAGTGAATAGTAAAACAACTGAGAAAGTTTGTGATGAAAAAGACTGTAAAGGAATAGCAGTTGTGATTACTCCAGCTCATGATGAACTCAAGAATGTAGTGACTGTTGAGCTTACTCCAGTCCATATTATTAAAGAAAAAGTTACAGCTATTGAGTTTACTCCAGCTTCTGCTCATGACTTGAAAGAACATGCTGTTGAGATTACTCCAGCAAATACAGTAGAAAGACTTGTGCAAAAGGCCTTCATGGTGAATGTGATCCATGAAGAGACAAAGAGTAGAGCTGAGACTAATGAGGTATACATGTCTCTTTGTTCTAATGAATGCATTGAAAAGGTACAAAGATATAGAGTTCACAATGAGTATCTGATCTTAGAAGTTGAAAAACTTCAATATCAAGCTTGTAAATATAAACTGATGAGAAAATATTTAAAAAAAGGATAGACGGTTTAAACAAATCAATTTATCAATCAAAATTAGATCTATATGACAAAGACTGTAACACAAGTGATTTGACAACACATAACAATAAGCTATCTTTAAAATCAATAAACTAAACAGTGAACTCTTATCTGCTAAATTGAGTGTTAGGAAATTTGAATTAATATCAAACATGGTTGAAGGTATTATCCAATCTCAAATGACACAAAAGATTAATGGTGGTAAAGGTGGAGTTGGATATTCTAACATTGCACCACCAATTAGTCATAACTACTCTTCTTTTTCCTTTATTCATTAACAATTATGATGAAGAGACCTATGGCTTAGGTTTTCAACCAAAGTTTGACTTAAAACCTTCAGTCAATGTGTCATTGACTGTTGATCCTATCATAACAACTACAATTAGAATTAATCATGATAATTCTTTTGCAGAAAATGTGAAGAAGGAATGGTTGGTTGAAGAGTGGGAGAGTGATGATGAATTAGTATTTGAGAAAAATAAAACTTGTAATGAAAATTATGTTGTAATTCATTATCAAATATCAATGAAAGTTTAGAAGTTTCTTTTGTTTCAAATGATTGTTCAAAGTTATCAAACAAAGAAAAGAAACTTAAATCAAAAATTGATTATAAGACCAAAGAAAAGAAAAGAGTCACAACATCTATGTCTGCCTTGAAAACTGATTTTAAGAACAAATTTGTTTCAAAAGGCAACATTGATATAAAAAGATTTTATTTTTAAAGAAACAAATAAAAGTTTCTTTAAAAATAAATTTCCTATTATTGATAATTCTGTGAAACAAGATGTCTGTAGCACAGGTACAAAAGACACTAGTCCTACTCCAGTACTTTCAGGTCACAAATACAAAGTTCAAACAAAAGCCTTGTTAATAACTAAACAGAATCAATCTTTTAGGACAAAAGAACAAAGAAAATGAGTGGCTGTTAAAGAATCTTTTGGCTAAAGACATACTAAAGCCAGATTCTATAACAATGGAAGTTATCATTAACAGTTTGAGAAAGCAACCCGCGAACAAAATATGTATCAACCTATGTGTTGTTATGTATGTGGAAAGCCAAATCACATAGCTTGGAATTGTCATCATAAAACATTAACAAGTAAACAAAAGTTTCATGATTCTTTTGCTAATAATAGAAAACAATCTTTCTTAATGCAAAGTACAAAGGAAATTTTAATCAATCAAAATCGTTTGTTGATAAAAGAAATGATCATCCAAATATTACTTTGCAATAGAAACTACAAACAAGAAACCTTTGTCAGTTAATGATGACAATCCAACTCCTCCATAAAATCCTATTAAGGAATTGGTTTCAAATCTGGTCAAACCAATTCAGAAATGAAAAATAAAAGAAAAGGAACCAGAATCTGAAATTTTGAAGATTACATCTTTAATGATAAAAGAGATATGATACTGAAACCTGTATCATATTTGGATGAAAATGATGTACTCAAGTCAATTGGGTTCCTAAAAATTAATGAATGTTTTATTTGTGCACGAACATCTAAGACCCAGTATCAACAGCATATGGCATGTTTACAGTGGATGTTCAAGGCACATGACTGGTAATATATCTCTGTTAAAAAAACATCTAACCATATATCGGAGGATATGTTATTTTTGATAGAGACAAAGGAAGTAAAATTACAAAGAAAGGTACAATGTCAAATGGTGTATTAAGTTTTTAAGATGTCAACTTTGTAGAGGAACTATAACATAATTTGTTAAATGTCTCTCAAATCTGTGACAAACAATATTCCACCCATTTCACTGATAAAGAATGTCTAATTCTAAAATCTAGATTTGTAATACCTGATGAATGGATCTTATTGAGAACTTCGAGAGACAAAGACACATATTTACTTGATATGAATAGATCTCGTTCATTCTTAACTGCGTCATGTTTGTTGTCTAAATCCTCGAAGAGTGATTCATCATTATAGCATCGTCATCATGGCCATGTAAACATTAAAAATATGAACAAGTTGGTTAGAGGTAATCATGTAGTTGGTCTTCCTTTGAACAAATTTCAATTAATAGAACATTGTCTATCATGTTTTAAAGGCAAACAACATAAATTACCTAATAGACTCTATTCTACAACTGTTACACATGGATTTGTTTGGTCCAGTTAATATTTTGAGTTTGCAACGTCGTGCTTATTGTTTAGTCGTTACTGATGATTTTTCTAGATTTACATGGGTTTTCTTTTTAGCAACCAAAGATTAGACACCTCATTTGTTGATAAAGTTTATGACTCTAGTGGAGAATTAGACTGACAAACAGTCAAATGCATTCAAAGTGATAATGGCACTGAGTTCTGTAACCGGACATTGAATGAATTCTGTGATTTAAAGGGGATAGTGAGGCAATTCAGTTCAGCAGGAACTCCATTACAAAAAGGAGTTGCTAAAAGACGAAACAAAACGTTAATTGAATATGCCATAACCATGTTATCAACAGCCAAATTACCTTCATTGTTTTGGGCTGAAGCCGTTAACACTGCTTGTTATGTTCAGAATCATGTTCTAATCAATAAACCACAGGATATGACTCCTTATGAAATCTTTTTCAAATATAAACCTAAAGTCACATATTTCAAAACCTTTAGATGTTGTTGTACATTATTAAACATAGCTGATTCAAAATCTAAGTTTGATGAAAAAGCTGATGAATGTTATCTTGTTGGTTACTCAGCCAATAAAGTTACATATAGGTTTATTGTTGGGTATTCTACCTTTGAAGAAATTGAAGATTTCAATAGTATTGAAGTTGAAGACTTGAAGCACGAAAGCAACAAAATATTAGTCTAGGGTTTATTTTGTAATTATTTTAATTACTAGACTAGTATATATATTAACCTATGTCATCCTTGTAAAGTGTGCTTAATTCACCACATGTTAGGGTGAATTAGGATTTCTCACCAACAACAATAAATCATCATCCATCATGGATGATGAATTCAACATTATATCATCATTCTTTTGAATGATGATTTCAACAATATATCAATAACATCAAGCATTAATCATCATGGTATGTGTTCTTCATGTTCATCATCATCATTATTTATATATTTTAGCAACTATTCATTGAATTCTTGTTATCATCAATATGAATCCTAAGATCCATGCTCATTGTTCACGTTCGAATCTTGAACACACAATTGGTATCAGAGCTAGAGTTGTGGATTCCTATTGATTTTGATGAGATTCAATGGTTAGGTTGTCAAAAGTATTGATTGAATCTAATCAAAATTGGTGTACGGCTGCGGATTCTACATCAACTTTTGTATTCGATTGAAACTATTATTCTTGCTGCACATGGCTCATCAAAAAGGAATCATTCGAAGCTATTCAATGTGTCTTGTGCGAATGGAATAGGGCGACCGATTGGGGATAGTTGCGGACCAAATTGGGCTGCCAAATGCGGCTGCCTATTGGTGTGTCATGCGACTAAAGAAGCTGTCGAATGATCAGAACCAATCAGCAGAATGAAGGCTGCAAAATCCGAATGAATGTTTCCGAAACCAAATGCGGCTACCCAAGTTTCAAACAACCCTTCACCATGGTTCAATCATATGTCAAATACGGCTGCCAATTAGGGTTACCCAACCGATTGAAGGCTACCAAAGTCGAATTGTGGCTGCCCAAAGAGGCTGCCGAAACATTGAAGGTTGTCATGTGCGACTCACTTGGTTAAGGCTGCCGTTTTTGTGATTAGGGATGCCTAATTAGAGCTGCCCTAATTAGGGTTTCTTGAAAAATTAGGGTTTGCAAGCTAGGGTTGCAAATGGGCTCGGGAACTCAATTGGGTTTGTTTCTTGGGCTCCATCATTAAACAAAAACATTAGTTGGAATTGGGCTCAAGTGTTGAAGATTGGGCTTAAGATCAACAAAACAAGATTGGGCCTCGTATTTGGGCTCTCAACAACAAAAACAATAGTGACATCAAGTTACAAAATATAGTTGTTCTAAAGCTTTGAAGACATCGCTTCCGTATCAACAACAACATTCTTAGCATTGAACAACTATCCAACAAGAATATGATCAAGCTTCAACTCACATTGGAGATCTACAATTTAGGGGGAGTATTGTTGGGTATTCTACCTTGGAAGAAATTGAAGATTTCAATAGTATTGAAGTTGAAGACTTGAAGCACGAAAGCAACAAAATATTAGTCTAGGGTTTATTTTGTAATTATTTTAATTACTAGACTAGTATATAT
The DNA here is from genome assembly GCA_024085815.1 of Flaveria linearis. Lineage (NCBI taxonomy): Eukaryota > Viridiplantae > Streptophyta > Magnoliopsida > Asterales > Asteraceae > Flaveria > Flaveria linearis. The sequence continues at coordinate 56,599,581 of CM044007.1, read as the reverse complement.
ATTAACCTATGTCATCCTTGTAAAGTGTGCTTAATTCACCACATGTTAGGGTGAATTAGGATTTCTCACCAACAACAATAAATCATCATCCATCATGGATGATGAATTCACATTATATCATCATTCTTTTGAATGATGATTTCAATAATATATCAATAACATCAAGCATTAATCATCATGGTATGTGTTCTTCATGTTCATCATCATCATTATTTATATATTTTAGCAACTATTCATTGAATTCTTGTTATCATCAATATGAATCCTAAGATCCATGCTCATTGTTCACGTTCGAATCTTTATCTCCTTGTCACTTATTGAGGATTGAGAATCTGATTCGGATGATGCATCTTGTGACTTCTTTTTGCTCTTTTTCTTGTTCTTCTTGTTAAAATAACATTCCTGAGTGGAATGGTTATATTTGTCACATATGGCACAGTGTTTATTGAAGTAACAATCAGCAGTCATATGATTGTTCATATTGCAAATGGAACAATAACTGCTGAAATAGCATTCATCAGTATTGTGATTCTTCATATCACACCATTTGCAATATTTTTCTGAACTTTCTTCAGATTCATCCTTCTTTTTGTTGTTCTTTTTCTCACTTGTTGAAGCATTAATTGAGTTCTTCTTGTGTTTGTTGGGAGAATCATCAGCTGTTGCTTGTTTGCCTTTGGCTGCCTTTTGTTGCTTGATATTCAGCTTTTTCTGTGCATGTTTATTGGTCTCTCTTTTTACCTCGTCCTCAGAATCAGTTTCTTTCTTCCGTTGCTTTTCTGCGGATTCAGTAGTTTTTGCCTTCCGTAGATGATCTACGGACTTGGTAACTTTTGCTTTCCGCAGATGTTCTACAGATTCCTCAGATTTCTTTTTCCGCTGATCTTCAACACTTGAATTTTTCTTTTGCTTTGTGGAAGTTTGTTGTTTCTTACCTTTCTCTGAAGACAAAGGTATCTCAGCACTTGATCCGCAGCTATCAACTTTGTGAAGGTTCAGTTCTTGAAGTCCTTCATTCAATTCAGTAATCCTCTTGCAGATAGTCTTCAACATGTTCCGTTGCTTTGGAGGATACTGCAGCTTTGATTCTTCAAGTACCCGCGGAAGACCAGTTTCAACTTGAACATTCTTACCAATGTTCAGTTGATCAGTATCATGTTCATCAGAATCATCCAAGTCATCATACTTATCAAAATCTGATTCATTATGTTTAATTGATTCAGATTCCATAGATTCAGTTTCACTTATCTCAGCTTCATGACTGTTGTTTATGTCAATTTTGGTGCTTTGCACAAAATGTTTTGACAAATTGTTAGTCATTATTTCAGGTAAAGGTGTGTAGTTATCATTAATAGGTGGTGCAACAGCATTATAACCCAACCCGGACCTGTTCTTTGATTCAATATGAGAGTTTAACAACTTCTCATATTGTTGAGATGATAATTGAAACTTCTGAAGTTTCACTTCAGTTGATGCATGATCAGCCATGGATTTTGTTAAGGAAGTGGTTAGATGCTCAACTTGGGCTTTTAGGCTGTAATTTTCAGAAACATATTTTTCTAAATCTTTTTGTAAAGAACTTATTTTGATTTGATATAATTTTTGTTCTCTTAAGTGTGATTCATTTAAAATCATTGTTTCCTTTACTTTATCAGCCAATTGTTGAGCATGGACTCTATAGCGTTCAACTTCCTCAATGCATGATGATGAACATAACCTGTCTTTTACCTCTCTGGCCATAGGAGGAACTTTGTTTTCCATATATGCCATTAATGCTTGATTCTCCTCTATCACTTCCTTCTCATACAAATTCCAGTCACATGTGCCATCTTGAAGGATGATCAGCCCAGTCTCCTTAGAATTGCTTGGTCCTGCTGATGTATTTGTGGCTGGTGGGGATGTTAGCTGAGGATGTCTGTGCAGAGATCTTTGAGAGGTTGATTGCTGATTTTGATATTGTTGTTGCTGCTGATTTTGTTGCTGCTGATGCTGATACTGCGGAGATGATTGTTGGTTGCATTCTCTAGAAAAGTGACCATAGAGATTGCACTTGAAGCATCTGACTTTTGATTTATCAACACCAATCTTTGATGTTTTGCTTGCTGCTGCCAGATTTTTATTTCTCCGCAGATATTGCTTAGCTCTGTAAGCAATCATTGCCATCTGCCATTGTAGATCCATCTCTTCTACTACATCAGGAGGGAGTTCCTCCAAATCTTGCTGACAGATGTTTGCTGATGTGAGTGAACTTCCAAGATATGCTTGAAAGCTAGAACTAAAAGCTGCAAAAGCTGCTTTTTGTTCTTCAGAATCCAATATGACAGTTATTGGTTCTGATTGTTTGTTATGTTGAGAAGAGTTTGCAGTTGCTGATGTTTCCCTTTTCTCTTCAGATCTTCCCTTCTCCTTTTGATTTTTACTTTGAGATGATTTCTTAGTGGGTCTGGATGCATAGAAACTAACTTCCTCTTCATCATCACTCAAAGTACAAGAGTTATCACTTTCATTGTTTGAGATAAATGCACTTCCAGCATTTTTGGTTTCCTTGAAGTGATATGGTGAGACATGGGTTCTCACACTCTTGTTTCTTGATTGTTCATCCAGTTCAAGAGCTTCGACCTTAGCAACCAATGTATCCAGACCTGTTGTCTTGAGATCTATTGTATTCTTGAACATGGAGACTGTTTGCTTCCAACTTTCAGGCAAAGTATGGAGCATCTTCTTGTTTAATTCCTCAGTGGTATATTTTAACTCCAAGATGTTCATCTCGGTAACAAGTTGCATAAATCTATGGAGTTGCTGAGGAATTGATTCACCCTCAATATGATAAAAAGTTTCATATTGTGATCTAAGGGTGTCTTTCCTTATGCTTCGGATCTCATCACTCCCTTCAAAGAGAGTGTGGAGTATCTTCCACAGGGAATTTGCTGTCTTGTAATTTTCACACCTGATCAAGATTTCTTCTGGCAAAGCCATACTAAGCAAGCTGTATGCTTTAATATCGACTTTGACCTTCTTGACATTATCAGGTGGCAGGTCTTTAGTGCTGATTGGCTGATTTTTGTCATTATAATCCGGCCCAATAGTGGGTGGAATATAAGGACCTTGAGTGATAGACTCCCACAAGTCAGAATCTGTGTAGTTCACATGATTCCTGAACTTGATCTTCCAGGATTTAAAATCAGCTTTGGTTTCCAACTTTGGCGGTTGATAAGATCCTCCATCGAAAGTACTCATGTTTAATGCAAACGAATTAATCAAAACTTAAATGTTGAAATTGATAAATCTATCAAAGACACAGATCTAGTATTCAATTGATTTGAATATAGATCTAAATCAAACAAGCAATGAGACAGTGCTTGCTGAACGACAAGTCGTTGATTTAATTGTTTGAAAATCAATTAAACAATTTTAATACTGATAGATCAATTGATCTAAATCAATGAGCACCAAAAGCTCTGATACCACCTGTGAATCCAAGGATCGCAATTCAGGAATTATCAGTATTAAAATAAATCAATTTAATGATCGCGGAATTATCACTAATTGACATTTAATTGTTTTTAATGATTAATGATGAAACACAACCACAGAAACACAATAAATGCGAAATCAATAATAATTCAAATGTATTTCATTAACTATAATGTAATGATTACAAAAGAATAATAATGAATGACTATGAACAACGAATTCTGTGAATCGAATGATGTTTGATGTTGATGTGACGGCAGCTAGGGTTGCACAATAAACTCTTGACAGCCGTAATATTGATTGATTGTGTTCCTCGAGATGTGAAACCTAGGACTCATATTTATAGATGATTTGAGTCGGCTAAGGAAACACCGGATCTCTCGGGATTTGTTATTGATTGTGTTGACTTGTTTGACTTCTTGGGATTAGCAATCGCACAAGTATAATGTTCTTCCGCAGGAGTCTAGTCGTCCGCAGAACTTTTGTTCTTCCGTAGATGATTTGCTCTTCCGTAGAAGTGTTGTTCTTCCGTAGGAAATTCTTCTTCCGTAGGAGTCTTCACTTCATGGTCCTTGATCATCCGCAGGAATATTCACTTGGTCATTTGGTCTTGTAAGAAACATATCTACGGATTAACAAAATTGTTCATCCGTAGATGTTTCTTACACTTGGTCAATTCCATGAATCCGTCCAAGTATATTGTTTTTCCCTGTCAAGTCACAAATCAACACACATATATGTGGGGTTATCCTATAGATTCAAAGCACATATATATATATTTTGACTGTTACAAATATTAATTAGAAGACTTGATTTTCAAGTACTAAGCCTATACAAAAATGATCTAGCCCTATACAATCTAGATCTAACAATACTCCCCCTTAGGCTTAGCTCCTTGTAATCAGTCTTTCAAAACTGCTAGCTCCTTGACTCTTGATATGATTTTGTTGTAGAAGTAAGATACGGTTGCCTTTTGATCATCATACTTGTATTTGATCTCCATTTTGCTGATCTTCTTCAGAGTCTCGAAGCCAAGTCCCAAAACATCCTCCTCTGTAGTGAGAGTCTCCAAGACTCTGTCATTCTTCACTACTTCAAGTTCATCTTGTTCGGAGAGGCGAAGTTCTGTGACTTCATCATACTCTGTTCCCTTCAGCAAGCCTGCATTGTGTCTGCGTCATTTGTAGGCCTTTGCGTGAAGTTTGTCAATCACTTGTATCATGTGAACATGCAGGAACAGATCATTTTGAGCTGCTTCATCATTCAGCTTCGGAAAGAATTTGTCATGAAGATAGGAAGTGTAGCTTGGATGAAGCAACTTGATTTCCACAGGATCAAAGATCCTGATCTTTTCAGCTCATTTGTTCTCTGCATTCCTCAGCAACACCAGTTTTTTGTCCTCTCTACATATCCCCATTCAGTGATAGGGAGTGTGTATTGAGTCCCTTCAATGTGCTTGATGGCTGCTGAGGTTCTCTTGTTGTAACCAACCCTCTTTAGGAATTCATCATCTACTAATTCAGAGGCATTAGACTTGTATCTTTTCAGTCCTTGACTTCTTCTTCTGTGCTCTTCATCATCTCTCTTAGCACCTATCATCACATCATCTTTGAACCTTGTTTTCAATTGACCCACTCTGCTTGAGAAGTCCCTGCCTCTCAGATGTATTGGATAATTTGTCATGGTAAGGATTTGCAGGTCCTTTAGATCATTCTCAGGAAGACAGAGAACTGAAAACACATCATGGAAGTATTCAACTCTTCCTGATGTCCTTTTGATCACTACACAATCCCACTCTTGATCATATTTCCACGCCATGATCTTGTTTTCTTCGGCTGAGTTGGGAGTTGTGAGGTGATTAACCAACTGAATCAGAGTGGACTTCTGATCAGTTATTTCTCTAACAGTGGTACCAAGGGGCCATACTTTTCCTGGGATGACTTCCCTTGGTTCCCTGATGAGCTTATCTTTTGCTTTATGCTGATCCTTGGCTCCACAGTTATTGGATCAGCTGATAATTTGATTTGTTTGTCATCAGTTGGATGAGGAGCTATGGTTCTGAATTTCACACCTGTTTCCAATTCTACCTTCATTACATGCTCCATCATCCTTCGAAGTTCTCCAGTGGTTCTACCTTTAAGCTCATGAGGTTTGTAGTTGTGGCCCTGTAACCAGCAAGTCATATTGTACTTGGTGAGTTTTGCTGTGTCACAGTGGCCCAGATCCTTCCTTATCTTCTCCAATGATTGAAAGGTTGTAAAGGCTTCATAATCACAGTTTGGGATTATGAACCTTGCAAACTCAAACTCTTTCAGAGCATTCTTCATTTCAGAAGTGTTCATCCTCTCAACCATGTCATATGGAAAACCATGGTTGATGAGGGTCATAAACATGCTAGAATCAGGCCTCTCTTCCATGATATCAGCTGTTGTTAGAAGGTCATCGGCCTTTCCACCCTTTTCTTTAGTAGGAACTCAATTCTTGTCAGTTCCTCCCACTCTTTCTCACTGTCATCATCATCTTCGGATGATACCTTCACAGTAGACACATCTACTGAAGGTGTAGGTGCAGGGGATGGAGGTTTTGGTTTCTTTGGAGAGCTTTCATCTTCATGTTTCTTTTGAGTTGCTCCCATGTATTTTCTTTTCCGGGTGTATGAAATCATTTGCTTAGCAGCTTCACCCGACTGTTTTGGTTGATCAATACTTGGGGCTTCTTTTGTTTGCAGAGCAGATATCTTCTTTTTCAGCTCTTCTATTTCTGCATCTTTCTTTTTGATCAGTTCAGCTTTATCATTTTGCTCAGTCTTCAAAGAAGCCTCCAACTCTTTTTCTCTATCCAACAATGCATCAATGACTTCATTGTTGCTTAGAGCATCTTCTCTCAGCCGTTTTAGTCTAGCATCTTTCTTCATCAGCTCTTCATCCTTTTCTTTGATTACACCTTTCATCTCTTGAATTCTTTCTTTTCTCTTATTTGATTTGAGTACTAACTTGTTGTACTCAGCAACCAAATAGCTTTTGCTGACAGGAATGTCTTTGTCACTTAAATCATCTTCATGGTATGCAATGACATCCTCAGCAGATCCTTGTACTTCCTCATGATCATCAGCAATTTGTTCATCTTTCAATGAAGATATGGGCTCAGTATGTGCTGATGAAGCATGTTCTTCTATGTCTGTGGGTGAGATAGGAACAGTGTGGCTTGAGATAATATCTCTGTGTCTCCTGAGTGTACAGAGTGTACGGACTCAGTTATCTCAAAAGGTTCAGTTCCAGCACTTTCCGGGGATGAATGTTTTGGTGATTCTGGTGGTGGTTGTACAGGGGATTGAGCTTGAAGTGGAGAGAAAGGTTGAGTGTGATGAGATGATGACTGAGAAGGTGATGATGATTGTTGTTTGGCTGGAGATGTTGGCTCAGTGCTTTTGGTGGATGATGAGGATATTTGTAGAGGTGATTGATGTTGATGAATTGGGGAGATTGGTTGGGTGTTCAAGCTTGTTGGTGATTGTGATTGTTGAGGGGTGTTTGGCTAGGTGTATGATGTTGGAGTGGTGAATGAGATGCTTGTTCAGAATCAGCAGATGATTCTGCTTCATCAGCCCAAGCCAACTCTTGTCGAAGGTCTGCTTGGGGATCTAATACATGTGCAAACATGGGCATATCTTGACCCTGATACTTTCCACTAAGCTTGTTTAGCACAGATTTGCTCAAGTGTGCTTGAACAAACACATTGCCAACTCTGTCCACCCTTGGTAGTTCTGAGTTGATCACCAGTTGCAGGAATCTCGGGAACATGTACATCTTGTCATTCTTCAGCAGTTTGACTTGTTCACTCAGACAATTGAAGATGTATTTGGCGTAATTATAAATTCTCCCTTTGAATATCCCAATGATTCCAGATGATATGTGCCTGGAGAATCTGTCAAGTCCCGACTTCCTGTTTGACATGCATTTCAGGTAGGTATGGAACAAGAATCTGTACGGTTTGCGCAGCCTACCCTTTTTGATTTCCCCTTTCTCATAATCACCATCATACCCCATCAGATTGAATATTTTCTCAATGTATTCATTCTCGAATACATCGGGGTGACCTATCTCTCTATCACCCAATTCCAAGCATCTCCGTATGATGCTTTCAGTGATTCGCAGACGCTTGTTCCGAATCTCAGCCACAATCACTTCTTTATCATCTTGTTCTTCAACTCGTGCTGAGTTCCAAAAATCGATTATGTGTGCCTGATGGATCACAGGCTCAGCCGTCAAGGCGTAGAAGAGCCTTGATCGTCGGAGATATCTTATGATATCTCGACATCCTTCCGCCGCCGGATCATCAGCGTTTAAGAACGCGCACACATTATGTTCTTTAGCGAATCTATTATCCATCTGTAAAGAAAATCAAGTTAGAAAACATGCAGTTGAATCGTTTTAATGGCAATAACCGATTAATCAGTTTCGTATTGATGTTTAAGACATGATTTACCTTCGCAGTAACAGTGATTGATTACTGGATAATGTTGATAATGTGTTTTGGGAACGGATATTTTGAAATTTTGAAAAAGAGGGAAAATGGGCGATTTTCTAGGTTAAAAGTGAAAAAGTGCTCTGTAAAAATATCAGAAACCTTATTTATAGGCGAACACATTAATTTCTTTTATTAATTATGTTCTTTTATTAATTATGTTGGGCCCACTCCCATTCATTCCTATCCGCATACCAAGTGTTTAGAATGCATTAGTTCTTCCGCAGAACATCTGCGGAACCTTAACATCTGCGGATGTCAACATCTGCGGAACCTTAACATCTGCGGATGTCAACATCTGCGGAACCTTACATCTGCGGATGTAAAAGTTCAAACAATGCATTTGTTTTGCTGCTGAATCAGAAATCACATAATACTTCTACGGATAAGAAGTATTACTGAAACTTCTGCGGAACATAGAAGTTTTTTTAAAACTTCAAATGTATGATATCTAATGAGTAGAATCAAATGTTATGTTGGACATTGTTGACTGTATTTGCATGGCAATCAAGTACAGGAAAGCAAGTTTCCTGTATCATGCATTCAAGTTAGTGCTCAAGTTCCAATTCCTTCAAAGTAATTCAGATCAATTATCAGCTTTTATTGTTTTTCATGCATGAATTACTCCCCCTAAATTTGTGATTAATGTGAAACTGTTACATATAGGTTTATAATAAAAGAACAAAATAAATAGTTGAGTCATTTAATATTGATTTGCACGAATCTAACAAAACTGATGCAGATTCTTCACCTTCATGGGTTTATGATTATGGTTCCTTATTTGAAACTTTTAATAGTTCGTCTGTTGTTTCTACAGCTTCTACTCCTTTGACAACATCTATTCAGTATTTGTTTGCTGATGATGTTGGATCGAATTCATCTCAAGCATAAGGAATGTCTTCAAATAAATAATTCAGGATTTGTTTGCTGATGATTTATCTATTCATAGTGATTGTCATCAAGAGGAAGATATCATGTATTAACCTGAAGGAGGAAACACTGTTGAAGAACCAGTAGGTCATATGTCTAACTTAGACGAAGTTATATCTGAAGATGTCATTTCTCAGCTTAGAATTCATAAGGATCATCCAACTAAAGCAATTATTGGTCCATTATCACAAGGCGTTCAGACTCGAAGTCGTTCTTGAACAATCAATATGTGCATGTATTCCTGTTATCTCTCAAATCATGCCAAAGATATTGAAATGGCATTGAAAAAAACAGCTAGGTAGAGGCTATACAAGACGAGTTGATGCAATTCAAGAAGCTTAAGGTTTGGCATCTGTGTGAACTACCAAAGGGTAAGTTGCCAATTGGAACAAAATGGATATTCAAGAATAAGATGGATAAGAAAGATGTGATTGTTCGCAAAAAGGCCAGACTTGTTGTACAAGGATTCTATCAAATTAAAAGGCTTGATTATGAAGAAGTATATGCTCTGGTTGCATGACTTGAAGCTATACGAATATTTCTGCCTTTTGCTTCATACAAGAACTTCAAAGCTTATCAGATGGATGTCAAAACTATGTTTTTGTATGGTGAAATGAAAGAGGAAACCTATGTTTGTCAACCACCAGGTTTTCAAGATCCAGATCATCCTGACTATGTCTATAAGTTAGACAAAACACTTTATGGCTTACATCCAGCAACCCGTGCTTGGTATGCTACACTCACTGAACATTTGTTTGAAAATGGTTATACAAGAGGTGCTATTGATCAAACATTATTCATAAGGAAGACTGGTGATGATCTGATTCTCATTCAAGTTTACGTTGATGATATTATGGCTTTACAAACGATGATATGTGTAAGGAATCTGAAGCAGTGATGAAGAAGAAATTTGAGATGAGTTCACTTGGGGAAATATCATTCTTCTTGGGCATCCAAGTTAAAATGGATGATAAGGGCATTTTGATTCATCAAGAAAGGTATATTCATACTATTCTTGATAAATACAAGTTTCAAGACTCCAAGATAGCTCTAACTCCTATGTCTTCTCATCCTAGTTTGACTCCAGATCTCACGGGAGAAGATGTTGATCAACATATGTATTGATCTATGATCGGCCCTTTGATGTATCTTACTACAAGTAGACCGGACATCATGTTCACTGTTTGTCAGTGTGCATGTTATCAGAGTAATCCAAAGGAATCTCATATGAAAGCTGTTAAGCGGATTTTCAAGTATCTCAAAGGTCAACCAACACTTGGTCTTTGGTATCCTAAAAACTCCAATTTCAATTTGTTTGCTTATACTGATAGTGATTATGCAGGATGTAACTTGGATAGGAAATCAACAACTGGTGAATGTTAATTTCTTGGTAATAGGTTGATTTCATGGCAATGCAAAAAGCAGCAGACAGTGTCCAGTTCAACTACAGAAGCTGAATATGTGGCTGCTTCAAGTTATTGTTCATAGATTGTTTGGATCCAGTGACAACTTCTTCATTATGGCCTTAACATTTATGACACCAAGATTTTATGTGATAACACTGCAGTTCTTAATATTGTGAAGAATCCAATTCAACATTCTAAAACAAAACACATTGACATCCGCATGCATTTCATCGGTGATTGTTTCGATAGAAACTAATTCACTTGGAATCAATTTTGTAAGATGAAAACATTGCTAATTTGTTTCCTAAGTCGTTTGATCATTCCCGATTTGACTTCCTAGTCCAATCTTTGGGAATGATTAACTTTGGTTAACTATTATGCTTACACCCTTTACAAAATATTTTCTTTGTTTAGTTAAAATTGTTATTTTTCTTTTAGATAAATCATAATTTTAGGGTGAGAAATTTGAAAAATACTTTAAAAACTTAATAGTGTTTGTTCTTAGGGGGGAGTAATTTTAGTGATTGTTTATATGTTAGAGAAAATATAAATTTTCAAGTGCATATAGGAAATGATAGTACATTTCTTGATTTTTATTGTTACATACTAAGGCATACAAGACACTGACTTGGATTATGTTTGATATGTTGATAGGCTTGACAAACAAGGATGAAAAGCACTCTGATTTGTGATACACTGATAATTAAATTCTTATGACTGAAGTGGGGAACTCATCAAGGTTTTATGAACACACTGATTCCATGCTGAAACAGACTGAGAGTTACCATCTTGTCATACTCAAGCCAGTTGCTTTCTGTCTTCAGATAATATATATGTATATGTGAAAAATCAAAGGATAAAAAGGGTATACGAAAGAAAATCAAAATACAAAAGAGAAAAATAAACAAAATGAGCAAAAAGATGCCAAAAAGGCCACATAGGAATAAAAGATACCAATGAGTACATTAATAAAAGGCATGTCATAGACATACATAATATATGCTAATGAATTCATCTTTAAGAATATGTTATGACACAGAAGGCAAAATCAAAAGATGGGACATGTAAGTCCGACTTGGCATGTAAGTCCTAAACATCTTGCAAGGGTAAAACATAAGTCCGACTGTCAGTTATAAGTCCTACAACTTGTTAATATGTTGTGTTCATAAACCTTTATCGTGCTAGTTATGCTCAAATAGATATTATCTAAGGTACTAACAAAATCTAAGAAAGCTGAACAGAAGTAAAAGGTTTAAGTCATATTGGGGTCACTTGAATTCTCGATAGTGTCTTGAAGCTAGATAAGATATTTGCTGGATTTGTGATTGTGGAATCCACTGAATTCATATAATTTAATCAAAACATGATAAAATCATAGCTGATATGTGTCTAAGTAAACTTGAAGTCAAAGTTTGAAAGTATACAATATATCAACAATCAACATAACAAGTTGTATTTATCATAAATGCTGGATGATGTCAATTATCAATTTCTTAGAAATATGATCCTATATTTGAAAATTTACAAAATTATAAGTTATTATAATAAGTAGTTGTTGTATTGTTCAGATAGTTTTAATAGTTTTTGTTCTAATTTTAAAAAATTTGTAAAATTAAGGATGTATGTATAAAAGTAAACACTTAGTCAAACATAATCGTTTTAATAACAATATAATAATTCTCAATAATATTTTTTAAATTGAAAAATCAAAGAAAAAAGAAAAATAAAAGAAAAGAGACTTTTCGCTCAGGAACTCCATTCCATGCCAAAAGTGTAATAAGCGAGAACTTAGACTTCTCGCGCGAGAAGTTTGAGTACTTTAAAAGCAACAGTTCATGCGGAGACTAAACTATTCGCACATTTCACTCTAATTTCTTTCTCAAAATTACTAAGTGTTGAACGTGTACCAAAATTATTTCTATTGTTCATTGTGGTTGCAATTAGTGTTCGAAGTAATTACTGAGGTATATTGACGTTTATAGCTTCGTTTTGTGTTGATTTGAATCGAGACTGAATCTTAAAGGACTAATAAGCACTTAAATAGAACAAATTAATCACAATAAACCTTAATAATGACTAAGACAAGACCTATGGTACATGTTTGATGATTAAAACACTTAAAATCGACAGATAAAAATTTTGAATTTTGAACAGTTGAAATACGCGAAAAGTTCTGGTGCTAAAATTTTTGAAAAGTTCTCGCATATTCTGACCTTGTCGCGCGAGAAGTTGAGTTTTGAATAAACTCAGTTTCATGCGAAAACCATTACTTTTCGTGTGAGAAGTTTAATTTGAAAACATTTAGTTCTCGTGCCAGAACCAAAAGCTTTCGCACAAGATGTTAAAATTATTGAATTTTTTTCTAAGTGTTGAAACCTATTTCTAAGTGTAATTTATTTTTCTGATTTTCATTATATCTTATATTTATTTTTGTTATTCTTTTAGAGGGCTAGACCGTTGCTTATTAACAAAAAACCATAACTCTGTTGCATATCTTGGAGATGTGCAAGACAACAAGGCGTTGTTTCGATCACTCATTGATGGACTGAGGTCGTCTCGGGTATATTATGCCATCTCAGCTGACGCCGTCTATATACTCGGATGTTATTGACCAGTTTTTGCAAACTGCTGCCAACGATATAGACGGAGACAACCTTGCGTTACTACAACGGTTAAGGAGAAGAGGGTCATTATCATTACTGAGGTCATTAACAGTGTATTGCTATTTGAAGATCACCCACACGCACCAATCAAGAAGACGATGCAGTGAAGGATTGCTTGATCCGTATGGGTAACAACCATCGGTTTCTATCATTGGAGAAGAAGTATCTTCCGCCGATCTAGAAGTACTTATTCCATGTTGGTATCCACTGCCTTAGCAATCTAAAGGAAGGCATGGATAGTCTCAGTGCTGTATTTAGATCCATGTTGGTTTCTTTAATCGATGACTTACCTTATAGCATATTCAGGGCGATATTCTCGGAGTTGCAGAAGAATGTGACAGATTCTGTAGGAAGAAGTTTCTGACGTATCCCCAGTTTATTTAGATGATAGTGAATGCTCTGATGGTAATGAGGAAAGACATATTCACATATCTTATGCGAGCAAGAGGGAATATTTGGGATGGTTCACAGTTTGCTAAGCTTGGAAGGTTTACTGAAGACTTCCAAGCTGAGCCAAGCACCCAAGAGATTGAGACAGAGACTACATAGATACATAGAGATATTACATATGGTACATCCACATCTGCAACTCATGTTGAAGCTACAGAGACTGCCGGTCCATCCACAAGCACATCTCATGATCGTTCTGATATGGATGAGGTAAACACATGGTTCACTAACAGTAGTAGTGAGACAGACAGTGACCAAATCGGGAACGTTCCTTATGTCCTTCAACATAGTCCTAGTATGCGTGAAACACCAGCAAAACGCACTGCTGAGGAATGAGATGCTGATTTTGTTCCTGATGAAACACTTGTCACCACTCGCTATAGGAGGAAGAGGATGGCAAGGAGATCTAGTGAGAGTCCGCGTGGTAGGGGTAGAGGACGAGGTGTGTTAAGAAAGCGTCGGACCTTGATAAGCACCACGACGACTGAGGATATTCCAGTACAAGACGTACCAGTTACTACTAGTGAGGCTACACTGTCAGTGGTTGTCACAGAGTCAACTATTGTGACTTATACTTCAATGCCCACTAGATCTGATATACTGAGGAGAGCACCGAGGGAACCTACTCATGATGATTTTTTTGGAGATGCTGATTACCACAACACTACTCCTGAGCCCAGTCTGTTATCACCTACGAGGGTTACTCTTGAGTAGAGAGTGAGTGTTTTGGAGAAGGAGGTTATGGAGAAAACCCAAATTAGTGACGATTTATATAGGGGTATGATAGATAAGGATGAGTGGATCAGAAGTTTGGAGAGCTAACAGTAGTTCCTTGTTAGTTATGTACAGATCGTGGAACAGAATCTAAGAGATCTCACCTCACATGTGCATTCATCTTTCACACCACATACCACTGAGGTTAGAGAATCTAGTGGAGAACAAAATGTTGGTCCCGATGTTAAGTTTGAGACGAATATAGCTACAGCGCCTAGTGTTCAGCCAGTTATAGCTCCAGTTCATGTTGAGGAGCATGTTGTCACACCCTCAAAATCCACGTGCGGAGTTTTACCGCGAGGCGTGTGAACAAACCAGGATCACAGTCAATAGTTACTTAGAATGACTCTATATGCCGCGTTTAACATAAACCAAACCAGAATTCAAACTTTTAAAAGCGTGCGGAAGCGTATTGTAAACAAAACAAACCCAAAACGTAAACATAAGCAGATGTAGCATTGTTTAAATATTAGGATGCATGCTTGACTCATGCAATGCTCCTACTGGCAATCCGGGTTAACGACCTGAGAATAGCATACTAACAGAGTCAACACAATAGTTGATGAGTTCAAGAGTTTGCGTATAAACATAACAGTTTAACAATTGTGATATATATAAGCATGTGCATTGCAATAGATAGCTAGTCCATTAACAAACAAATATTAATACATAGTGATTTTGCAATTGAAGCTGACTGTGTTATGTTTGCCTCCTGTCACGACTTTACCATGTCGTGATAAATGTACATAGGACAAATTGCACCCGGTTGACCTCGAGTCATACAGGTGGGGCTCGTTAGACCCAGTAGTACTACCCAAGTTTCCCCGCTATTCAATATTAACAATTCGAAAGTGTGAGGACTTTATCATGGTAACAACACTATATTAATATCATACACATCTTAAATATAAAAAGCGTTTGTAAAGTTACCAGTATGCTATCTCCCCCAAAAGAGATTAAGTAAAACAGTGGGGCATGAACTCACCTGATACGCGTATTGAGTACTAGAGTTTACTTGAAAGAAAATTGGACAGTCAACCCTCGGAGGTTACCTAGATCATGTAAGTACATGAGTATGTGTAAACAGAGAATATGAGAAACCCTAAGTGCACTATAACCAAGGACTCAAGGTTTTAGAAGAATAGACAGGTTTGACCTAGTCGACCCGTTTGACCCGTTGGTGACATTATGTATTGTAAACCATTTAAGCAGACATGAGCATATATCATACAAGTCATGTAAGTTCTTACCATCTAGCATACTCAGTGTATTCATAACACAACTAGTGTATCATATAACAGGTCAGATCATGCATAACCTACTTATATGACCTATAACCATGATTTAGCATATACGGGTCAAAACAGATAACTTACCCAAAAAGTCAACCATGCTATCCATAACATATTCCATATGCCTAATACATACAACATACATCAATATGATAAATTTCTAGTCCCAAACATGATGTCCTAGTTACTAATCAGCATACCAAACCATACATGATCATCGAAGTACATAAATCACCTAATAACAAATAAACATTCCATACACCCAGTTTACAAGTTCTATCATATTAGACTTCCACAACAGGCATTATAACATGATCCTAAAGCCATGATTACGTCCAATTCCTAATATCCGATGTTCATGCACAATAAAGTTTCCCTTTTGGGAAAGTTCATCCCAAAATCTAGTGAACACCCAATGTACATACAATTTATCAATAATATACTATTTCAAACTCATAACAACAACTAACTATGATCAACAACATCAAACTACCATGATTCATTCATCCATATACAAAAAGTTTCTACTTTTGGCAAGATATGAACAACAACATCCAACCTAAGATTTCTTGCATTCCTATACATAATCTAGCATTCATATCATAATCCCAACATTCATACAACATCATTAACACTCTAATACCATCAATTCATCATTGGATTATCGAGTTCATGCACAAAAGTTACTATTAATAGTAAGGTATGAACAAGGTTCTCAATTCACCAATTTCTTGCGTAATTCATGTTTTGTAGCATTCATACTAACTAATTATCATCCCAACAACATCAAACAACAATCAATTCCACAAAATCATCCAAATTTTTGAATTAGGGTTCATGTTCATCAAGGTTCATGATCAACCAATCAAAAGTGTAGTTTTCTTGCATAATCAACGTTAAACAAGATACATACAACCTAACTAACATATTAATATCAACAAAACATCAAGATTTCAGCAACATTAACATCTAATTCGCATCTAAGGTTCGGCCCTAATGAGAAACCCACAAAAACAACAAAACTAACCTTCAATTCACGTGTGTACTTGTTAATGAAGGTCCAAATCGTGTTCTATAACTTGAAATCGATCAAAATCAGCCCTCCTATGCTTGTTCTTGGCTGGAAATCGCAGAAAGAAGAGGATGGGAATGGCTGTCGTGATTTTGGGGAGGGTGGGGGCTAGGGTTTGTTGTTTTGTTTAAGTTAATTAATCACATTTCCCCTTTTACCCCTTGCCTTTTGTATTTTATAAAATTTAACTTTTAAACTCTTTGTAATGTGTTTTTTAACTTAATAATATGAACATATAAACTAATGATAACACTTATATATTTTATTTTATAAAAACACAAGACATACGAATTAACACACGAGTTTCCGCGTTACGCGATAAAATTCCCGAATAGTCTTTAAATCGCGTAAACACATAAACATAACACAATAATCATCTTATCAACTAGATTATCACTAAATTAACATTATTAATTATTATTAGGTCACCAACATCAAACGACAACTAGTGTGTGCTTACGACACGTGTATGCAAAACTTAACGGAACTAACGGAGTTTGGTAATGGAAAATTACCGGATGTCATACATGTTATTGCTACAGAGCATGTTGTAGATCCTGTTCATACTGAAAGGACTACAGACACTACTACTACTGATCAAGAGCCAATTGTAGATGACCCTATTTAGGCTGTTGAGGATCAGCCTGTACCGTTTACTGGAGAGGCGTTTGTCGAGCCTGAGCATATGATGTTCATACAAGATCCGGTTAGAGATGATGAAAATCTTGATCATATAGACTTCGATTTTGATGATGATGATGGTTATGAGGAAGATGATGATGATAATGATGATGATGGTGATGATGGAGATGATGGTGATGGTGATGATAAGAAGGGGGATGATGATGACCAAGGCAGTGACACTGGTGCTCCTACTAGTACCTTATTTTGGCTGTCTAGGATCAGCCTGTACCGTTTACTACAGAGGCGTTTGTCGAGCCTGAGCATATGATGTCCATACAAGATCCGGTTAGAGATGATGACGATCTTGATCATATAGACTTTGATTTTGATGACGATGATGGTGATGAGGATGATGATGATGATAATGTTGATGATGGTGATGATGGAGATGATGGTGATGCTGATGATAAGAAGGGGGATGATGATGACTAAGGCAGTGACACTGGTGCTTTTACTAGATTATCACTAGATTATCACTATATTAACATTATTAATTATTATTAGGTCACCAACGTCAAACGAAAACTAGTGTGTGCTTACAACACGTGTATGCAAAACTTAACGGAACTAATGGAGTTTGGTAACGGAAAATTACCGGATGTCATACATGTTATTGCTACAGAGCATGTTGTAGATCCTGTTCATATTGAAAGGACTACAGACACTGCTACTGCTGATCAAGAGCCAATTGTAGATGACCCTATTTAGGCTGTCGAGGATCAGCCTGTACCGTTTACTGGAGAGGCGTTTGTCGAGCCTGAGCATATGATGTCCATACAAGATCCGGTTAGAGATGATGACGATCTTGATCATATAGACTTTGATTTTGATGACGATGATGGTGATGAGGATGATGATGATGATAATGATGATGATGGTGATGATGGAGATGATGGTGATGGTGATGATAAGAAGGGGGATGATGATGACCAAGGCAGTGACACTGGTGCTCCTACTAGTACTGCTGGATCATCAGGGTCTGCCAATGTCTCCGGACGAAATCCTGATAATGCAACAGACTACACACCTTTGGATCCTCCTACAGAGGAGGCATACGAGAGGGAATTTTATACTTTCCAGCAACTTATTACTGAGGACGAAGATGAGGGTTTATTTTCGTTTGAGGACTTAGAGGAGATTGTAGTAGATTACACTGATGTATTCAGGCACAACCTTAAAGACTTGTTTTTCGATATCTTGATTGAAGAGGGAGAAACTGTAGGAGAGTCTAGTACTGAACCGACTGACAAGCCAGCAGACTAGACTGGTCAGAGTGTTGTACGTCAGGTCGGAAATCTAACTGTTGCTGCTCTGCCACCACCAACTTATATCCATATGCTGAGACATTCCAAACCTTTCACAAGGTATGGAAACTCAGAACCGATCATTAGTTGTACGTACGATGCTGAGAAGAAACTATATGTGGTGAAGAGAAGAGCATGCACGATCGAGTATTATCAGGATGAACACGACTTCCATATGCTTAGAGCGTCTGATTTATACGTTGTAGGTCGTATTCCGTTTGTTAATCCTAGCAATTACGGGAAAGGTAATTGGTTTAGGAACCTGATATACCAACATAGAAAATCCAACTTCAAAGACTTTAAAACTACTAAATCCAAAGTCATTGATGATGAGAACCATATAAATCAAAACAAAAACAAGCCAATGAGGATAAGGGTTTACAAGCATCCGCGATATGTGAGGAAAATACCTATACACGCTCCTGTTCCAGTTAACAGCTTGACCAAGCTAATATGGTGGAGTTGTGAAAAGGATACCAAGCATGCTATCATACATTGTGTGGATAAGGAATACTATACCATCGACCCTGTCAACTTCCTCAAATTTGGAAGAGAAGATTTGATGAGGCTGCAGGCTTGTCCTATTTCAGCTAATGAATCTGTGCATCTATTAGCACCGCAGTTCGGTTGGTTGATCATGAAGGCCTTGGACAACAAGATGTATGCTTATGGGGGCAGTTACAAGGTTGCCGACGTAGACTTCTAAACAACATTGATTTACCGAGCCTAGAGGGAGATTATAGGGGTTGAACCTAGAGGCTCAGAAAATCAAATCAATATAAAGATGAAGATTCGAAGCCACTCGAAAAGACAAGTTACCGCGCGATAAATAGGTTCTCGCGCGACAACTACTTGTCGCGTGAAAACATAGTATTCACGCGAGAACTCTAGATTAGTATATTTAGAGTTTGTCTTTTGTAATAATAAGCTTGTCATATTTTTATGATTTAGATTTCCTTGTAACACTTATTGAATCAGAAAGCAATACTAAACCGAAGTTATTTACATTGTGTTTGTTATTCTTCACTTATTAAATCTAATCCATAAAGTATATATTCCGTGCATTCATTATGAGATCGATCATTGTTAATTGATGATCCTTACAAATTCAAAGTGTGGACCAGAATTTACCTGGGAACGCGAGGATCAAATGAAGAAGAAGTATCCATAACTGTTGAAGGATCAGGTTTCCAAATCTTATGGTATCAATTATAAGATATCTTTTCTTTCAATTTCAAGACGAAATTCCCTTCAACAAGAGGATGATGTCAAAACTCTCGCGATGAAACCTTATGCTTCTTACGAAACCTTACGTTCTTTCTCTTGGGTTGTTTCAGAATTCCAAAACCATGATCTTAGACAAGTTCAGAACACTTTTGTTGTCACTGTTAAATCTAGCATTCCGTACTAACCTGATATTCTAATTTTCGGGATGAAAATTCCTTCAACAAGGGGATGATATGATAACCCATACTTTCAGGTTAACACTGCCAATTTATTTCCTTGCCCTCGTGTAATTAATTAATTATCTAATCTTATTTTACAAATCAAATTAAATGAAAATAAATTGTGTTAGAGCAAATGGGCATTAACTTTGGGGGAGGGGGGGGGGGTTATGTAAAGTGGGCAAAGTAAGGGGCTAGTGTGAAAGTGGTGTATAACCAACTC
The DNA here is from genome assembly GCA_024085815.1 of Flaveria linearis. NCBI lineage: Eukaryota > Viridiplantae > Streptophyta > Magnoliopsida > Asterales > Asteraceae > Flaveria > Flaveria linearis. The sequence continues at coordinate 56,579,340 of CM044007.1, read as the reverse complement.
CCCCCACTCTCGACAGCCATATTTTTTTATTCATAACCCACAAGTAAAGCAACCCCATTCCCTTCTTCCCTTCGTAACCGAATCACCCAACTTCACCCGACCTCCACCATTATCGACGGCAACAGCTTTGGCTGACGATTCGGTTATGAAGGGAACAAGATCCGCATTGGAGGAGCCTGCACTGTCTCCGTTTCTTGTTCGAACCTCCTTTAAATTACATGTTTGTTACGGCGTGATTTCTCAGGTTTTCGGTTACGATTTTGATGGTTATTCGGGTGTTGGGGATGTTCATGTGAGGCTTGGGGTGATCGGACCAATCATGGGGGTCAGGGGTGTTGATTCAGGGTAAGGTGACTGTCTCAAAGTGGGTTTGTGCTGCGAGCATGGCTGTGCCTCGTATCTATGTCGTAGGGGTGTTGGTGTGTTTGTTCTGCGGTGTATGTTGCAGTGTGAGAATGAAGATAGCAGTATGTGTTTGATATGCGTGTGTATGTATGCTTCAAGATTGTTAAGGGGAAAAGGATGGTGATGGAATTTACTATGCATGCGTATGGATATGGGTTGTGTGTGTGAGCTGCAATATGGGTGTGCTTGTGTGGGTTTCTTTATTTATTTTTTTTCTTCCATTTTTTTATTCTTTTAGTCGTGTGAGTGTCTTTGGATGTGATGGGTCACATGGGTTGGTAGTGTGGTTGTGGCATGTGTTTGTTCACATAAGGGTCATGCATGTATATGCTTTCATGATTTTCTTTTGGATTGAGGTTTGGTGTAGGCATGGGTGCATGTGTACGTAAACATGAAAGTGAGTTAATCATATACAAATAAAATTACGAAGGGAGTATAGGTGATTTTAATTATGAATGTCTACATGAAAATAGATATGATTTTGTGTTCGATGACCCAAGAATAAAAAAAATGGTGTAAGTGTTGTTGAAGTCAAGGTGTAACCACACACACACACATATATATATATATATATAATTTGGCATGGGGTACATCTAGGTGTGTCATGCATGAATAAACTGTGTGTTTTGTTATGTTTATTTTTATGGAAGGCATATATATATTTATATCTATGTGTGTGTATGTGTGTGTATGGGTGCATAATAATATAAGTGTGTTACGTGTGAATTATTTTGGCATTGTAATGCATCAGATTGTGTGTGATCGTACGGGCTTGGGAATGAGAAAGATCGATAACCGACACTGTAACCGAGAACGCGAAACCATACGATCGAACTAATAGTATTTAATATCAATGGAATATTAAATGAAATCTAGGTATCTGGAAACCTATTCATTTGTGCTCTCGTTTAGTGGTTGCTGTACATTAAAGGTGAGTTTACAGCCCTACTTTCATATTATACACTCTTTTTAGTGGAGAGAAACATACTGCTTTTCATAAACTATACTATACCTTAGATTTGTGATACTGCATATACATGTGTACTATTGTGTTATGCAACGCCTCTTCAGACTATTAATATGGTATTAGTGAGGTGGTTGTTAGTAGATATACTGGGTTTGACAAATCCCGCCCAGGCTAGTCGTGCTAGCATGACTGGAGGTCAAACGGGTGAATGGTTAGCCTGTTTTACAGTGTTGTGGTCTGGATTCCATAGTCGGGGCATTCATATTATTATTACTATCAGCTCGGTCGTGACTCTATACACATAGTGACTTGTTGTAGGCTAGCTACCTACTTATATGCTTTGATTATAAAATCTAGAATTTCATTACTGTTAATTATTATTTTCTGATAAACCTATGAACTATTATTTGTACTGATCTTAGCATGTTTTCTCTGAGGTCATTGATGTGACACGTGTAGGAGCACAACATTAATTGTATATCATCATTATTTACTTTTAAACTAGTTTAATGGTCTTTCCACATTTACGCAGTTTTAACAGTTGTTTGATTGTTTTCTAAATTCGCTTCTGCAATACTTAAACAGGTTTGGTTTGTTTCACCATTATTAAGTACTTATATGTTTTGTAATTATCGAATTGTTTGGTGTAACTGATGCTTATTTTAGATCCTGGTTATATCACACGCCTGATGGTAAAAACCCGTTAGTGGATTTTGAGGGTGTGACATCATTAAATTTGAAGATGATGTTAATTAGATGATGGGTGTTATATGAAATGCTAGGTGATCTTAATACTAAAACTGAATTATGAATCCACTCTTTATGGGCATGAATACATATAAATGGATTTAAACAATGACAGGGAGGTATAATAAGATACATACAATATCTATGACCAAGAATATATGTTACATTTGAATAATTAAAATAATTAATTGAGTTGTTAGATTTTTTACATAGATGATAAATGTTATATGCAATGCTTATAAATTAGAAGTGATTACTAGAGAAAAGAAGAGTTATCCTGATAGAAAAACGATTTATAATGAATAAAGTTATTTATTTATTATAATAAAAATTATTTTATAGGTTTTCTAATTTATTAGTTATGTCTATATATCATTAGGGATGGCAATGGGTTTATATGTAGTCAATGAGCTTTGACTTTTTGTGTTGAAATCCTTAAGTTTCATTCCCCAACTATCTAAAACCGTAAAAACTTTTAATATAAATTGACAGTCGCAGTTTGATAGAGATAGAAGCGGGGGCCACCGGAGTTATCTGCGAACAGACTTGCAAAACGACCAACGTGGCTTCATACCCAGGGAACTGGTATGAAAAACTGTTTTTTTGTTTGATTTTTTGGGGTTTTTTCTTCATAAGAGTACCAAAGACCTACTCCTTCTTAGCATACGAGACTCAATTTAGCATTGCTTGTTTCACCTTCGGGTACTAGAAGTATATAGTCTATTAAGATCTCTCTTTTGCCGGTTGTATCCCTCTTCTTTGATAACCAACCGCTTATGAAGACGATTGCGTGGTCCAGTAATCCGTGATCCTTAGCTATTCAAAGATATAAAAAAAGAGTGAATTGTTATTTTTTTCTGTGTTTTGGTCACATTTGTCACTAAAAAAAGATTTTTTTTGCATCTGACTACTTAAGGTTTTAAAAAATTTTCCATTTTTATCCAAAAACATTAACTGCGTTAATTTAAAATGTTAAACCATCTATCACCAAAGGGGTTATTATGTAATTTTACATATAAAGAAAAATCATAATATATGTTAACGTACTGTTGTTAAAATTTCATTCGCATGTTATTGTTCCATTCATAAGACCTACATTGGGCATTTCATCTTTCATCTTCGAACCTTTTATCATGACTGGATCAAGATATTGTCGGGTTCATCAATAGGGGAGGAGGATGGGCTGGTTTCTGGTGGCGGCCCGAAACTCGTTGCGAATGGGCTTTATAATAGAGACCATCGCTTCTAGTCGCCATCTACTCTATATCATCATTCGGTTCCACACGATTATAGTTATGTAATTAAGGTATTTTGTTTTGTATTTTATAGGCTAATTTTCTCAATTTACGTATTTAGTATTTTAAATTAATGAAGTTAACGTTTTTGGATGAAAATAACAACTTGTTAAAACCTTGGGGAGCCGGGTGTATCATAATTTTTTTTTATAAAAATAACAAATGTGAGCAAACCAATCGGAGAAAAATGATAGTTCACTATACAAGCTATTAATACTTTCTTTAGTTCCACAAATCTTCCTACTCTAATAAAAGACTAAATAAGATGGACACATGATAATACCAGATTGTTTCTCACAAAAATATTCTCACTTCTCTTTCTTATTAAATAATAACATAAATTACTAATAATATTATTTAATTCTTTTTAGATTAAAAACCTTCTTTTAAGAAATTAAGAAATATATCTTTTTTATTAATGGTATCTCTAAAGAATTAAACTTTTATAAAATAAGAAAATTTTTTAAAACATCAAGCTTTTTAAAAATATAAAATATAAACATCAAGCTTTTTAAAAATATAAAATAGTTTTAAATTGAAGATCTGAAAAAGTAAAATTTTTATAAGAAAAAGATATTAAATTATGATTTATAATAAAAAAATATTTCTACTCTAATAAAAGTGTTAATAAGATATACACATGGCAACACCATATTACTTCTCATTAAAATATTTTTGTTTCTCTTTCTTATTAAATAATCACATAAATACTAATAATATTATTTAATTCTTTTTAAATTAAATTAGTTTTTAATATATTAAAAATATATCTTTTTATTAATGATATTTCTAAAGAACTAAATTTTTATAAAATAAGAAAATTTTTTAAAACATCAAAAGTTTTTAAAAAAATAAAATATTTTAAAATTGATGTTTTAAAAAAGTATAATTTATAAGCAAAATATTATTCAAATTAGGATTTATAATAAGAAAAAATTTAAAATGATATTTTTTTAAAACGCTTGTTTTGAAATAAAATTTTCATTCTATAATAAATAAGATTTCAACCATATCTTATTTCAAAATACAATTAATAAATGGGTAATTGGATTTTAATAATCAAAACTATCACCTACTTGCTTGACAATAATCCGTACTATCAAATTGACCAATAATATTTTTACTTTCATGTTTGTTAACAATGGCAACCATACTAGCATAATCATTCATTATTTACACTAGATTTACACTCGATTTTGCTCATGATAATGATTGTGAATGAGATAGGGGAATATACAATGAAATGGAGTGATAAATAAGTGGAAATCAAGTGTAAATCGGTGATAATTATGCTACAAGGATTGTCGTTAACAACAAAAATAAAAGTTGAGATTATTATTAGCCAAACTGATAGTGTGGATTATTATCGGCACATAGGTGATGATTTGGATTATTAAAATCCAATTTGCATTAATAAAATTTTATTTTATTTAATATATTTTATTCAACCCGTGTAATACACAGGTTCACTAAAACTAGTGCTTTTATATTATCATTGTTTAGTGACACCTATATTGTTGAGACCTTTAGATTGTATGATTAGTGGGAAAGGCCAAGATCACACCATGAGAGCACTAGCTACGGATGTTAGTTTGATAAGCCTTGGGGATGTAAACGAACAGAAAAAACATGAATAAGGTTTGGTTGTGTTCGTTTATTAAGAAAATAACTTATTCATAAACTATTCATGAACGTGTAGGTGGTTGTGTTGGTTGCGGTCTAGGCGATAAGGTAGTGATGGTGGTTGTTAAAGCTTAGGTAGCCTTTGATGGTTGTGGTGGTGGTATAAGGTGGTGATGTTGGTTGTGTGGTGGTGATTTAGGCAGCTGTAGTAGTGGTTTAGCTGGTCGCATAATAACGTGATGGTGGTTGGTTGTTGATTACGGGAGTCAGTCGATGGTTATCGACTGTGATGGTGGTTTGAGTCAAGGGTGGATGGTGATGGTGAAGATGGTTGTGAGGTTTGTTGTGATGATGTTTGGATAGCGTTAAATGGGCTAGCCATGGTCAAAACTAGTCAACTTTTATTCACACTTGGTCAACGAACAGTCAACAAAAGGATAGGAGGGAGCGAGAGTTAATAGCGAGTGAGTTTGGGTTTCGAGAACCGAGTAAAAGGTATATTCATGCGCTTTTGATAATTTGTATATATTTTGCATATATATTTAGTTAAGCAATCGAGTGCGTTGAGCTCTAAGTTTAACATTGCGAATGTTAAGGTTTTTTAGTAAAATTGAACGTTGGAACGAAACAAGTTATAATACACGTTATATACCAAGTACTATGATTAGAAAAATAAATTACGATACACAAATATGGGCATATTATTTATAAATATATATGAAATATAGAAATGAAATACATGAAAGCATATAACAAGTTATCAAATATTTAGACTATTATTGAGACAAGTATTACCTTAGAAATAATGATTAAGTCAATACGTCTAATTATACTTATTATTAATAATACTATTCAAAAATCATTTCCTTTAAACATTATAAAATCCTTTTAATAAAGATAATTATTTATCTAGAAACATATTAAAATAAGGATTTAAAACTGGTCTAATTATCAATACTATCACTAAAACTGTTTATATAACTATCATTATTGTAAGTTATAATATAATTATTCTAGTATAAATATTATTAGTAGAATTATCATTAAGGATCTAAAACTGGCCTAATTGTCAATATATTTATATAACTATCATTATTGTAAGTTATAATATAATTATTCAAGTATAAATATTATTTGTAGAAATATCATTAAATGTTAATAATTAATAATATCATTCCAAATCTAAAAGAATATAACAAGTAATTTACAAATATTAAGTTTAATATTAGCATTGTTAATACTTCTTTGTAATTAAGCTTTATTAATAGTTCTTTCATAATGCGAGTGATAACTGTAAAATTTAATGTGAACTACCGATACACGTACATACATTGAGAGTTAATTATATACAAGCAACCAAGCCAATGAAAATTTAAAACTGATAAGTGATCAAATTAAATAAACTTAATTAGCTTATGATCAAATATTTCTATGACAATGCTCTAATAACAATAAATATATATATATATATTATATATATATATATAATATATATATGTATGTATGTATGTATGTATGTATGTATGTATGTATGTATGTATGTATGTATGTATGTATATGTATGTATATATAAGAACAAATAAGTAACTACATTGATATATCTATATACGAGAATATTTAATACGATTAATTTAATTTAAGGAATTAAAGTAAGTTATACAAATAACATTGGTATTATTCAACAACTTACAACCTAATTATAATATTGAACAACTATCTCCCCTAAGTTAATATAAAGAGCTCAACCACACATATGATGATCTTACTGTATTCTAAGCACTAAAGATAGGTGTGTAATTAGGGTTACATCGGTGAATTCCTACACATAGATATAAGGTTTCAATGTTGATATACAAATACTTGTAAGATAACCCAGGTGAGTTCTTGCAGCCCCTTTTTATTCATTTTTGGTATGAAAAACATACTTGTTTTTTCTATGATGTGTAATTATTTAAGACTTTCTATTGCTGTTATGCACATGCACCGACTGTCATTTACACAAACACTAATTCTGGATAGAACCGACAGATCGTATAGGTCGTCCTACTTGGGGAATCCCCCACGCACAGTGTGTCCTATGTATAGGCAAACAAATAATGAGGCATACAGTGCCGTTGAGCCTGTAGTTTCTACGCGATATATTATCTGTATATGCTTATTCTTTGACAATTCCGGTGTTGCTATTCAGGAATTCAATCCTTATTAGATGGGGATTGGATAACGGGGTATGGGGTACGGGGCACAGGATTGGTTGTGGACTTGTTTAATTAACATCATACGTGATAAATTTTATTTTTTTCTAAATCTGCAAACTCACCAACTATTTTTAGTTAAAACTTTCAGTATGCTTTTCAAGAACTAGAAAGCAAAGGTAGCTTGGCTAGTTATACATTTTGAAGAACCTTATGTAGCAGCTAGATCAAGTTCTAGAAGTCCAGGTTCAAAATATTTAAGAGTGAACTTGATGTATTAAGATTTTAATATTCTCATGAAAAACACTATTTTTCTTAATATTTAGTCTAGTCACACTCCCGGGCTTCCACTATGTGCTGAAAGTGAGGGTGTGACAAAAATTCACCAACACTAAGTAATATCCATCAATATACATAAATATTTAATATAAATATTTCAAACATAACTTTTAAAAGAATGAACACATTATTGAAGGTCCACGAATATATATGAACGAATGCAACATTTGTTTATGTTTGTTTGTTTAACAAAATGAACATAATTTTTTTTCCGTGTTCGTTCCTTTATAAAACGAATGAGCATAAACGAACTTTCCGCCGAACGATTCACGAACTGTTCGCTGAATGTTAAGTTTGTTTACAGCCCTAATAAGCCTACAAAAACAAACACAGTCAGTTTTGCCATGAAAAACCCGAAGCCCGAAGGATGGATCCTGTTGGTTGAGTGTTGATCGATTATTTGGGATGACCGAGTTTGAAGGGATGTTACGAAACGTTGGAGTAGTTGCAATATTCTCTCAATAAAATTCGCATAGTTGCCCACCTACTATGACTATTCAGTTCTATTTAATAGTTTATTTTCTCCTGTTTTGTTTATTAGTTAGTCGAATTTATATGCCACTTTTGACAGTTTGTGTGAGTGGTTTTCCCCTTTGTACTCAAGAATTATTTTAATAAATTCAGTGATTCATTCAACTGTTTTGTTTTTTTGTGCCTCATATTTCCTTCCATTGTATCAATTTTGGCTTGAGTTCATAAGCTTCATCCAACATTTGGTAATCAGAGCCTGGTTTCAATACGTTTGTGCATGCCAAAATATATCAAAGCCGAATCTATATCGATCGTTACCAACACTCAAAACCCTCCCAAAGAAAACCCGATTACGTTCCAGTGTCATGTTCTTACCGCAACAAATTACACTACGTGGGCTATCAAGATGGAAGCTATAATGGATGCCCAAGGGATATGGGACTTCATTGAACCTCCGTACGGTGCGCCCGTAGACGAGAAAAAGAGCAAGATGGCTTGAGCTTTTATCTTCCAAGCGATCCCAGAAGATATCTTGCAGCAAGTAGCAAAGAAAAAGACGGCGAAAGAAGTGTGGGAGTCGTTGAAGATGAGGTTCGTAGGTGCGGACTGGGTTCAAAAGGCCCGATTACATACGTTGAAGAGTGAGTTCGAAGGGTTGCAGATGAAAGACGGAGAGTCCATTGACGAGTATGCTGGAAAACTCTCCGGCATGATCTCGAAATATAGCAGTGTTGGAGGGACACTCGGAGCTGAGGAGTTGGTTCGGAAGTTGTTTGATACAGTTACAAAGAAGTATATCCATCTAGTTGCCTCGATGGAACAATACTTAGACGTTGAAAAGATGTCGTTTGAGTAGGCGATCGGTCGATTGAAAGCATACGAGGACCGGCTCCAGTTACGGTTGGGTTGCCAGAATAATGCGAATACATTATTGTTCGCGAAGTCTGAAGGTTCGGAAGGTAAAAAAAGGCAACAAATAGAACTCAAATTTAAACCGGGGTGGTTCGAATAGTAGGGGAGGTCATTCTGTTCAAGAGGGGGTCGGATTGGAGGACGTGGAAGAGGAGAAAAGGGCAGAAACAAGCAGCCACAAAAGGTTTCAAACAACTCAAGAAAGCCACCAGAGAAGAGTAATTTTCGGTGCTACGAGTGTCAACAACTTGGACACTTCAAATGGGAGTGTAAACCGATAAAAGGAAGGACCATGAGGATAACTTGACTCAAGAAGACAAAGCTGAACCCGCTGTACTACTAACCGTGCATGGAGAAGAAATCGTCACCAAAATGGCTTTGGAAGAAGAAAAGGTTCTGTTGCAAAGCGAAGATCAAGAGGATCGAAGCAAAGACACGTGGTACTTGGATAATGGTGCGAGTAACCATATGACGGGGGAGAAAGATTTCTTTTCGGAGTTAGATACGAACATCATCGATCACGTGCATTTTGGTGATGGGTCGAGAGTAGAGATCAAAGGGAAGGGAGCGATTCTTTTCCAATGCACGAATGGGGATCAGTTGGTGATTCAAAATGTGTATTTCATACCGGCATTGAAAAGCAGCATCTTGAGCCTTGGTCAAATGACAAGAGTAGGTTATAGAATCTCCATGAAGGATGGATATTTAAAGGTAAAAGATGCTGATAAGGTGCTTCTTATGAACGTACGAAGGGGTAGTAATAACCTCTACAAGATTGTATTAAAGATCTCAAAACCCGTTTGTCTTGCAACTAAGCTGGATGAAGATGCTTGGTTACGGCATGCAAGAATTGGCCATGCAAACTTCCAAGTACTTGAAGTCATGTCAAAAGGGGAGCATGTTATTGGGTTGCCAAGTTTGACTCACCATAGACAATTCTGTGATGGTTGTCTTATTGCAAAACAAACCAGAGGGAGCTTTAATACAGAAGCACAGTGGAAAACAACTACACCTTTGGAGCATCTGCATATTGATTTATGTGGGCCAATCATCCCTGAAACAATTGGAGGTAACAATTATCTCATGCTAATTGTAGATGATTTTAGTAGGTTTATGTGGGTGTACCTACTGAAAACAAAAGATGAAGCCCTCCGAAAGTTTAAACATTTTAAAACTCAAGTTGAAAAAGAAAATGGGTTTGTTATTAAAATGTTAAGGAGTGATAGGGGTGAGTTTAACTCTAAAGCTTTTGATAATTTTTGTCAAGAAATGGGTATAAAATGACAAAAAACGGTACCCTACACTTTACAACAAAATGGTGTTGTGGAGCGAAGGAACCGAACCATTTTATATACCACACGAGCTATGCTTAAAACTATGCATGTCCCAGATGAATTTTGGGGGGAGGCTGTGACACATGAAATTTATGTTTTAAATAGAGTTCTCACCAAGAGTGTAAAAATTAAAACCCCATATGAAATGATGAAAGGAAGAAAGCCCACTATGAGACTCATGAGAGTTTTTGGTTCGGTTGGCCATGCAATATGTTTAAAGAGTCACAAGAAAAAGTTAGAGGATAGAAGTGTAATGTTGGTATACTTGGGTGTACAAGAGGGCACTTTGGGTTTTAAAATGTATGATCCTATAAACAATAGGGGCAAAATTGTGGCAGAATGTGATGTTAGGTTTGATGAGAAAAGGTCATGGAAGTGGTATAATGAAGTGGGGCCAACTAGAAATGATGGTGTACCTTTCTTTGGGTTAGGTCACGTGAATGGACTTCAAAGTCCAAAGGAAAATGACAAAGTTTATGATGGAACTTCACATGAGAGGCAGGAGACATTAAATGGCAAAAATGCTTTTGATTTTTCTAATGAAAATTGTGTTTCCAATGCTAAAACTTTGACAGGTACCCCATCCTGCGAAAGCTTCAAATGACATTGATGAAGAACCGATTCAAGGCTACCTACCTTTGGATCAAATCTATGAAGAGACGAAGCCTTTTACAGAGAGTGAAGTAAAGCACCTATGCGAGTCTGAAAAGCTTCTGCTGGTGGATGAAGAACCTGCGGATTATCTTGAAGCAGTTAACGATGTTCATTGGAAGAAAGCTATGTAGTTAGAGCTTGACTCCATCAACAAAAACAAGACTTGGACTTTGGTCGATCTGCATATCAAATTAGGTAATCGGTCTAAAGTGGGTTTTTAAGGTGAAGAAGGATGCGGGTGGAAACGTGATCAAGTACAAGGCTCGGTTATTGGCAAAGGGTTACGTACAGAAACAAGGGATCGATTTTGATGAAGTTTTCGCTCTGGTTGCAAGGTTGGAGACGGTCAGATTGTTACTAGCTTTGGCTACTAAAGGAAATTGGCTTATGCATCACCTTGATGTCAAGTCAGCCTTCTTGAATGGAGAGTTAAAAGAAGAAGTTTATGTACAACAAAATTAAAGGCAAAGAAAACATGGTGCTCAAGCTACATAAAGCACTCTACGGTTTAAAACATGCGCCCCGAGCTTAGAACATCAAGCTTGATATGTCACTGAAGCAATTAGGTTTCAAGAGATGCAGTCACGAACAAGTAGTGTACAAGATACAAAACCAGAGTTCAATTCTTATTGTTGGCGTGTACGTGGATGACTTAATCGTCATCGGTTCAAATGAAAGAGATGTTATTTTTTTAAGTAGAAAATGAAGACCATTTTTGACATGAGTGACATGGGCAAGTTGAGTTATTGTTTGGGAATTGAGGTCAATCAAGGACCTGAAGGTATTGTTGTGAAACAGGAAGGTTATGCGACTAAGATTCTCAAGTATACAGGAATGGAAAGGTGCAATGAAACAAAATCGCCTATGGATCCCAAGTTAAGGTTAACCAAAGATGATGATGGAAAGCCGGTAGATGCAACCGAGTACAGAAAGATAATTGGCAGCTGATGTGCTCCAAATTATATATAAAAACACTATCAAAAGCACATCAATTGTTCCTTAATATCTTCTTTAAAATGATGATTATATACTTAAAATCGTTTATGTAGGATCGGATTTCGGTGGTTTTTCTCTCAACTCACTGTGAATCAACACTCAGCAAGCAGTCTTATGAAGAGTTGATCACAATATAACAAGTAACAAGCAGTAAGAAAATTTAACATAGCAAGTAAATTTTCAAGGTACTTTTATATATTGCTTCTCAACTCAAAGGATTACAAGACACTTGGACTCAAATCGCTTACATAAAGAGTTACAGGGAGAAGATATATATAATACTACCTACAGCCGGATATACTTTGATACCAGCTGGACACCTCTAACCTTACATCTATACTACAAGACTCTAGGTGAGGTCTTTCAGACATTTTGCCTGAGAGTTGGTAGTCAGGACATGTCCCTGACTTACCTTTTGTCACCAACTAAAGTTGGTAACATGTACTATCATAAAAAGGTGAACAGTAGAATAAAGTATGGTCAACAACATGGCTCTTTAGGAAGATGCCATGCTGTATCAGAGGTCTGCAGCGGACTGTCAGGGACCATACTTTTATCTGCTGGACATAGCAATGTCTTCCGAAGGATAGAGTGCTTCGGAAGAATAACTTCTTCCAAGGGCACTTATATTTCGGAAGACTGCTTCTTCCGAAGCTTGGAGTCTTCTTTGTCTTCGGAAGCAGACTTTGTCTTCAGCTCTTTCATCAGACTTTGTCTTCGGAAGCTTTCAGACTTTGTCTTCAGCTCTTTCATCAGACTTTGTCTTCGGAAGCTTTCAGACTTTGTCTTCAGCTCTTTCATCAGACTTTGTCTTCGGAAGCTTTCAGACTTTGTCTTCGGAAGATAGTCTTCAGCTGTTGGCTTCAGTTGTTGTCTTCAGCAGTTGACATCAGCTTTTGCCTTCAGTAGATATCTTCAGCTGTTGGCTTCAGCTGTTGTCTTCAGCAGTTGACTTCAGATTTTGCCTTCAGTAGATATCTTCAGCTGTTCTTCAGACTTTCGGAAGATCTCTTGCTCAGCTTCGGAAGCCTTTGAATGTAGTACCAAAAGATGACTATGAAGTGATTTGGTTGCACCAGCCTCATCATAATCCAACAAACTCCCCCTAGGCTGATGCTACCAAAACTTCACTTCTCTCTTCTTCTCAAAGCTCTCAGCACCAAGGAAAGCAGGTGTTTATTAGTATCTTCATTCTTTCCTGCTGTGATGCTGAGAATCTTGTACAAATCTTTGGTGGACAGAACCTCTACTCTGTCACCTTGGATTATGTGTACCCTCTGTTGTGGCCCTCTGAAAAGAGTTAGTTGATGGGAAGTATAGTCATATTCCCATCAAACTATTGGTTCCAATTCAGGACCTTCCACCATCTGTAGAAAGGCTGTGCCTTTGGTGGTTGATCTTTCCTTGTCTTCCACTCTTTTCAGCTTCAACTCTTCTTCAATCTTGGCTCTTCTACTTCGTTCAGCCAAGTGGAGACTGCTGATGTGGTTTCTGATGTGTGCAGCAGTCTCAGAGTTGGAGGGATTGGAGAATGGCTTCTCTGCAAGCTCAGCAAGATCAAATCTGCTGAGATGCAGTAGAGAAGTGGCATTGAGCCTGTTGGTTTCACCATTCTCGCTTTCCACAACAAAGTTGTGAGAAGGTTCATCGAACCTCCACTGGATTATTGCATTTCTAGGTCCAGGAGATTGACCAAAAATCCTGTCCTCTTTCCTGGTATCCAGCAGAGTCACCAGTCTTCTTCTTAGTCTCTTCTCCTTAGCATTGAGGGTATCGGAGTTGAGACCAAGAAGTCTTGCAGCTTGGCCCAAGGTGTCTCTAGGCAATTCAAGAAATTTGCCTAGGGTGAGGGAGTTTGAAGAGTTATCAACATAGGTGATGTTGATAAGCTCTCCCTCACAGGAGATACTGCTCAAGGTAGTGCAGTTGATGAGCCTCGTCTTGAACTCATTTATTTCCTCAAAGGAGAGATGTTTAGGAGGCTGAGGGGATGGTCTTGGTTGTTATTGGGTAGGCTTAGGTTTAGTGGTTTTGGGTTGAGTCTTGGGTTTTAGGATGGGTAGTTTGGGTGGTTGAGGTGATGTGGTAGGTTTGGGTAGAGTTGTGGGTTGAGGGGTGAAGGTTTCATAAGTGGGTTCGGGTTTAATGGGAAAAGGGGTTGGTTCTGGTGTGGGTTGTGGCTGTGGTTGAGTGGCTGGGGTGAAGACCATTCCTTCATCCTTCTGTACATCTCCTTCCTTTTCCCCAAACAGATGTCAGCTTTTATTTCACTGACTATCCGCTGGAGTGTCCTTTCGGACATAGGTCCCACCTGCCTACCAGAGAAGCCATGAGCCCGGAGGTAGTCCTTCATCCAGGCTTTGTCAGTTGACTTCTTGGCAATAGTGACCTCCTTCTCTTCCTCCCTCTTCCTCTTCACCTTCAACTTTTCCCTAGCAGCCTTCTTCCTTTCCTTCTCCATTTGATCCTGCTCTTTGTTGTGGAGCAGCAGGATCATGTCATCATCATGTGGAGACAGTTCAGGAAGACTGAAGCCTCTTGAGAGGAGGAACTTGATCCTAGCCTCTCTCAGCTTCAGGGTTGCCTCCCTTTGCTCTTGTTCTTCCTTCTCCAAGGCCAACCTGGCTTCTTTTTCTTGTTGTAGCCTAGTTTACCTCTCCAAGGTCACCAACTCCTCTAATGGTAGCAGGAGTATCTCCTCATTGGCAGCTCCTAGATTGATGAGCTGGTCAATGAGTGCTGTTCTTCTCCTCTGGTTGGTTTCTTCCTGATTGGCTACAGCTGCCTTAGAACTAGCAGCTAGCAGCTTCTCAGTAGGAAACCGACCTTTCTTTTTGGCCTTCTCAATCTTCTCCTCCTCCTGAAGCTCTTCCGCAGTCAATTTTCTTTTACCTTTGTCTTTGATTGTGCTTGACTGTGGTGGTTCTTGGATGGAGTGTTGTGATTGAGAGAGAAGTTCAGCTGGTGCTTGGGTTGGAGATATTTCAGAAATGTCCACCCTGCTCACCTCAGATGCAATTTCAGCAATGACATCTGTGATGGTCAGTTCCTCGGACATCTGAAATAAGCCTTCCGCAGCTTCTATTTCGGCCTCGGAAGACTTGTCTTGTTCTTCCGAGGCTTCCATGTAAGCTTCGGAAGCTTCAGCTAGAGCTTCGGAAGATGAGACTGCTGCAGATTCTGTCCCATCTGTTTCAGTTGCTGGGCCATCAGTCCCCATTTCCCCTTCGAAGCTAATCTCAGGTTCCATGAAGACCTTAGGTTGACCAACTTCCTCCACAGTGGTAGAAGGTGCAGTCAGTCTTTGAAGCTCCTCAGCCCCAAGTATGCAAGTGTGGTGTCGGGGCTGGGCTGTTCTAGGGATGATCTCAATACAAACTTTGTGAAAAGTCTGTAGAGATCTTGAAGCATCCTTGAGTCAATCTCCAGAAAGGATTGAGATGACTCAGGTAGTGTGATTAGTTGGGTGGAAATGAATTGGGTCTGTGGTTCCATAGGTGTTTGTCTCTGAACTTTCTCCCCCTTTTTGGTAGCATCATCTTGAGAGCTAGATGAGCTAGAGGAAGAAGTCATTGAGACCTGGATTGGTACATGCCTAACAGACCTCTCCGTCTGTTTCTCAGCTAGTTGAGCCTTGAGAGAGTTAATCTCAAGTTGCTGAGTGGCAGTCCTTGATTCTAAGATCTTCACCTGTGATTCCAGGTTGGAGACCTTAGAAAGCAAGTACTGAAGTGTTAGTTGCATACTTCCCTCATATTCATAAGAAGAATCATGGGGAGATGAGATAACATACCTAGTATGCTCACTCTCACCACCAGATGTGGTTTCTTGGCACCCTGGTTTCCTTTGCTCAGATTCATCTCTTTCAGAGATGTCAATGGGCAAAGTTGCCGTAGACTCAGTCCTAATGATGTTACCACTGTCCTGAGAGCTCAATGAGAGACTCTGAGTAGTGGCAGCTGAGTCTACATGAGTCCCCTCCACATCAGTGGGACTCACCTCAGTAGCTGGCTGCTGATGGGGGCTAGAGACAAGGGATCCCTCTTGGCTCTGTTGATCTTTCATGGGTGTTGTAGATCAACTTCATGGCCATGGAGAGATGTAATCTCTTCATCAGTTTGGAGTAAAAGGTCAGTGAAAGAGAGGGTGGTTAGTCCTACTGACCCGGGACCTTTATCAATGTCTACAGGCATTGAGCCTATGGTGGGGCTGTCCCTAGAAGGCTGCACAGGGGAGTGTAGAGACTCACCCTGTGGGCTAAAGGCTTGGGGTTCGGCTCAGGGGTTTGAGACTGAGGAGGCTCAAAACCCACATTGAGATCAAATGTGAAGGATGGTGTGACCTCGGACTGAGTGGGAGCCCATGATTCCACTCTAGTCCTTTCGGTGTGAACAGGAGGAGCTTGTTCAATCAGAGTAGATTGAACAAGGGTTCGTTTGGGGCGTCTCTGATATGTGGCTTTGATGGGTAAAGAAGGTTTGGTATTGTGGTGGATGTTGCTGGTGTGGGTTCATCACCTGTGGGGTTAACAGGGATGTCACCAGGAGCTATGCGCTCAGTCATCTCTGGAGGTAATGGAGTGTACCGTCCAGTGAAGTTGGTGGACATCTTCTTCAGTGTCTTGAAGATGGTAGGCCTCATGTGTGGAACAGGAAGAGCAGCTGCGCAGACAAGCTTGCTTGGTTCCATCTCACAGTTGATTATGTGTTGAAGAAATCGGGGATACATGAAGAATGTATCCCTGCTCAGATTGGTGATTAGGTTGTTCAACACAAATCGTGAGTAGTTGAATCTGAGGCCTCTCACCAACCCATGAACTAGGCATCCTAGTTCATATGGGATTTGATCCCAACCCCCTGATTTGTTGGAGAGGCAATGTAGAACAATGTGCAGCAGGAATTCCAATGGTAAGAGAAGTTGAACTTGTATACTGTAGACCTGCTGACATCGCCTCCATATCCCATGAGGATATAGGTGCCTTCCAAGTCTTCCTTGGGGAACTCAGTAGGAGCCCCATCATCGTGAAGCTCGAGATGCTCCCTGATGAGCTGTTCATTGATGACCAACTCTTGGCCACAAACTCGGGTTCTCAGGACTCGAACCCCATTCAGTACTGCAGTTTCACCGTTGCTCCAAAATCTGACATATGGTTGGAGTATACGGTGGGTTAACTGTTAGTGCAGTGAGATAGGTGGATTCGGTGAGAAAGGTGATGATTTGGGTGAAGTCGGCATCCCTTGACGAGTCAAGTAATGCGACTTGGTTGTGCTGAGGGTTTAGCGCCATTGAAGAAAAGATAAGCTTGAAATTTGGGTGAATTTGAGGTTTTGACAGTGAAGGGAACAGTTAGGGCTGTAAAGTGGTAAAAGAAGATGAAATTGATGAGTCAAGATTATTTAAAAGGGGTGAATAGTGGTAGTGGTGGTAGTAGGGTAACTGTTTTGGGTTACTGTGGGTGGTATGGTGGTTTACGGCGGAGAAATGATGTTGGCGGCAAGGATAATTTTAAATAATCTGACATTATCAACAAAATCTTTACTTTTTACAGAGTGGGGCCCAAAAGATATCCGTTACATATAAAAACCTTTACTTCCGAGGGTAAAACATTTCCGAAGGTATTTTCTTCCGAGGGCAATTTCTCTTCCGAAGCATGATATTGCTTCCGAAGGTAAAGTTGTCCTTTGAAGGCACTTTATCTTCCGAAGCAAGGCATTGCTTCCGAAGGTAAAGCTGTCTTTCCGAATGGAGAGTTGTATAAGTTTCGGAAGTAGATCTGATATAAAATCAATCGCTTCTTCCGAGACCAAAAACTCTTCCGAGAAGAAAATTTCCATTGAGGAATTTAGCTTCGGAAGATATTCAGGAATATCTTCCGAGAGTTAATTCCTCTTCGGAAGGAATTTACACTTGGAATAGTTTAAAGATCTTTTGTAACAGGGCTTAAATTGTATTGACACAAGACATTACTCATTAAAAAGGTTTTCAAAAGAGGTAGTTACTCAATGTTTATCATCCCTATTGCTGATATGAGATACTTAAATCTTTGTTCATCAAATGCCTTTGTGAACAAATCAGCATATTGTTCATTTGAGTCAACTTTGATTAACTTTATCAGCTGTTTCTCATGAATATCTCTAATGAAATGATACCTGATATCAATGTGTTTTGTCTTGGAGTGCTTCACCGGATTCTCAGTAATGGAGATAGCACTGTTGTTGTCAATATGGATAGGAGTAGTCATGAAGTTGAACCCATAGTCTAACATCTGATTTTGAATCCATAGCAGTTGAGCACAGCAGCTAGCAGCAGCAATGTATTCAGCTTCAGCAGTTGATGTAGAGACACAGGATTGTTTCTTGCATTGCCATGAGATAATCCTTCCACCAAGAAATTGACATCCTCCTGATGTTGATTTCTTGTCAA
Organism: Flaveria linearis; assembly: GCA_024085815.1. NCBI lineage: Eukaryota > Viridiplantae > Streptophyta > Magnoliopsida > Asterales > Asteraceae > Flaveria > Flaveria linearis. The sequence goes on along the minus strand of CM044007.1, from coordinate 56,560,982 downwards.
TGTTGCAGCCACCATAGTCACTGTCAGAGTATCCATAGAGATTGAAATCACTATTTCTTGGATACCAGAGACCTAGTTTAGGTGCTCCTTTGAGGTATCTAAGGATTCTCTTTGCAGCAGCTAGGTGAGACACCTTTGGAGCAGCCTGAAATCTTGCACAAATGCATGTGGCAAACATGATATCTGGTCTACTTGCAGTGAGATACATCAGAGAACCAATAATTGCTCTATACTGATGTTGATCAGTATCCTCCCCCTCAAGGTCAGGGCAAAGATTATGGTTTCTGGGTATGGGTGTCTTGGCTGGTTTACAGTCCTTCATTTCAAATCTTTCTAAGATGTCTGAGACATACTTAGATTGACTTATGAAGAACCCTTCCTTCATCTGTTTCACCTGGATTCCAAGGAAAAAGTCCATTTTTCCCATGGAACTCATCTCAAACTTCTGCTTCATAATGCTTTCAAAGTCCTTGCACATTTGGTCGTTTGAAGAACCAAATATGATGTCATCAACATAGACTTGTACAAGCAAAATGTCTTTTCCACTCTTTCTGATGAAAAGAGTCTTGTCAATGGTACCTCTAGTGTATCCATTCTTCAGGAGAAACTGAACCAAGGTCTCATACCACAGCCTAGGTGCTTGGTGCAGCCCATATAGAGCTTTATCCAGCTTGCACACATAGTTGGGGTGCTGTGGGTCTTCAAATCCTGGAGGTTGACACACGTAGATTTCCCTATCTATATCCCCATATAGAAAAGCACACTTGACATCAAGTTGGTAGACTGTGAAGTTCTTGGATGCAGCATAAGCAAGGAAGATCCTAACTGCCTCAAGTCTTGCAACAGGTGCAAAGACATCAGTATAATCAATTCCTTCCTCCTGGGTGTATCCTTGAACTACTAGCCTTGCCTTGTTCTTGATAATCAAGCCTCTATCATCTTTCTTGTTCCTGAATACCCATTTAGTGCCTATGGGTACTTGACCAGATGGTAGTGGGCATAGATTCCAGACCTTTTGTCTTCTGAATTGAAGCAGCTCCTCCTGCATCGATTCAACCCAACTACTATCCTTTAAGGCATCTTCTACCTTCTTTGGTTCCATCTGAGACAGGAAGCATGAGTACAAGCAGACATTCCCATGATGAGTTTGTCCTCTTGTTCTCACACCCTCAGAGACATTCCCTATGATGTTCTCAGTTGGATGAGTGTTGTGAATCCTAAGACGAGGAATCACTTCCAGTTGCAGAGATAGGTCTAGGTTAGACATATTCTGATCAGGAACTGGATCACTCTGTCCAACTGCTGTTTCAGAGTCATTCAATGAGGACTGATTGAATGATTGAGAAACATCATCAATGGTTGGTTGTGAAGTAGTATTAACAGTTGCCTGTTCCTTCAGAATAGCACTTCCCTCAACCTGGTGTTGTAGTGGATCACCTGAGGAACTTTGAGGTTGATCAAGTGATTCACTTGTTGAAGCTTCATTATTTCTGGAGATAGTTACACTGTCAGATCTGTGAATAGTTGAAGCTTGTTGCCCTTCAGCTCTTGGAGAATTTGGAATAGGTCTGGGAAGCTCATATAGTTGACCTGCATCAGCATCAGCATCACTTTGAGCACCTGTTCCAGCTGAAACATTCTCACAAGATGGTTTAGAATAGTTTGGAAACAATTCTAAATCAAAGATATACTCAGGTCCATTCCCCCTAACACAAGGAGTGTGCTCATTAACAACTATGTTGGATGACTCCTCAAATTGTTGATTCTTAATATTGTATACTCTATAAGCTTTGGAGCTAGAAGAGTATCCAATAAAGATAGCATCATCCGACTTCTCAGCAAACTTTGCCAAGTTGTCCTTTGTGTTACACCTGCAGCCAAAGGACCTTAGAAAGCCAATGAACGGTGGCCTCTTGTTCCATAACTCATAAGGGGTTTTTCCATGGGGCTTAACTACAAGAACCCTGTTCTGCACATAGCATGCAGTGCTGACTGCCTCTGCCCAAATGTTAGAGGCAGCTTTGAATCAGCTAACATGGTCCGAGCAGCCTCAATAAGTGTCATGTTCCTCCTCTCAGCAACACCGTTTTGTTGAGGAGTTCTGGGAGCACTATATTGTCTGGCAATCCCTTTTGAGTCACAGAATGAGTCAAGAACGAAGTTCTTAAACTCAGTCCCTTGATCACTTCTAATAATCTTAACCTTGTGATCAATTTGATTTTCTATTTTAAGAATAAAAGATTTTAAAGTTTCAGCAGTTTCATCTTTACTTCTTAAAAAGAATACCCATGTAAATCTTGTAAAATCATCAACGATCACAAGGCAGTATGATTTCCTTCCAATGCTCATTATACTTGTGGGACCAAAGAGATCCATGTGCAATAAGTGTAATGGAGTAGTGATAGAGTTAACACATTTGGATTTATGATATGATCTGTGTTGTTTCCCTTTCAGGCATGCAACACAGTTATCTTTGCAGAAAAATTCCTTTTTAGGCAAACCATGTACCAAGTTATTTTTAGCCAATTTATTCATTGTTTTAAAATTCACATGACACATGCGTTTATGCCATAGTGTTGACTCATCACTATCAGCTTTGGAAAGAAAGCATGATACTTCACCCATAGGAGAAGCATTGTTCATATCTAGCTTGTACATATCCCCTTTCCTGGGAGATCTGAGAAGCACCAATTCGGAGGAATTGTCATCCCTGGTCTGAGGATAATGCACTCATGTTCTGTGAAAAGCATCTGATGCTTCTGGTCACAGAATTGAGAAACACTTAACAGATTGTGTTCAAGCTGTTTGACAAAGTGAACTTTGTCAATGTTTATTTGCCATTGGATATACTTCCTCTGCCAGAAATATATCCTCCGGCCTCACCTCCAAATTGGACAGGCCCTCCATCAAAGTTCTGGAATTGTTGAAGGAGAGATCTGTTCCCTGTCATGTGCCTGGAGCATCCACTATCTACAATCCAGATATTGTTGTTCTTGTCAAATGGATGTCCCTGCACATAAGATGAGATGGTTAGTTTTGTTTGGAAGCCCAAGCCTTGCAGGTCTCGGGCTCTTCCAAATATAGTGACATAATTGAACCAAAAGATATGCAATGGGGTTCAATAGAGGTCATTGTTGAAGAAGAGGTTTGGGCTGCAGCATCTTCCTTGATCTTCCAATCCATCCTTTGGTTGATCTTTGAGGATGAGCTTGTTGAAGCTTTTGCAGCATGGTCTTCTTCCGAAGCTTCTCTCTTTTCGGAAGAAGCCTTCACCACCTTTTCTTCCAAAGTAGTCTTCTTCTGAGATGGTTTCAAGGGAGCCTTCTTGTTCTTCCGAACCTTAGAAGGTTTGGCTTCCGAAGCCATTTTCCCTTCGGAAGAAGTAGTTTCTTCCGAAAGCAACTTGGCTTCTGAGACCAACTTTCCCTTTTTCATCATTTGGACCTTTTGAAGTGGTCCAACTGAGAAACCTTCTCTGACTCCTTCCTTTCTAACATTATTTGCATAATGTGTGCTTGCTGGATTGTAGTAACAATCTTTAGCCATGTGGTTGTGCAGACCACACATTATGCATGCAATGTTAGTCTTCTGGGAACTTGCAGGTTGTGTTTCTTGGGTTTCCTCTCGTCATCAGCAACTTTCCCTTTCAACTTCTGATCCTTCAGTAGGACAGGAGTGCTGGTACTACACTCCTTTCCTGAATCAGGAGTACCTACCACTTGAAATCCGGCAGAAATGAAGACACCCTTTTGCTTAGGGTCAAACTTAAGCTTGGACTCTGCAACCTTCTTGGCAGTCCTTCTAGCAGCTTTAGCTCTGCTTCTTCTTGCCTTGGTGGTCAGGATTTGATCATCACAGGTGGAGATGGGTGTATCCTCCTGTTTCTCCCCTGTGGAGGCCACTATTTTCACTTCATCCTCTAGTTCCAATGGAGAAGGGTCAGCAGTTGGAACCTCTTGCTCTTCAGTACCACATCTAGGTAGTCTAATAGACTCATAAGAGTGTGGTGGAGCTATTTCACTGGTTCCCAACCCTTCTTTGTTTTGATAAAACATTTTGGAATGAGAGGTTGATGTAAGAATAGTCAGATTCAGCTCTTTTAAAGTCAGATTTTAGCACATTTAAAGACTCAACCTCAGATCTAATTTCCGAAATGTAATCCTTATACAGTTTAACTTTAGCAATACAGGCAGCAGTACAAAGATGTTCATATACCTGATCATCATCTGTTCCGGCCATGAGTGCTTGAGCGGGAGTCACATCCTGTACCATGAAGCTCCAGTCAACTTCCTGAGCAACAGCAGCTGTTTCAGTTGACTTTTCTTCATGCTTGGGAGCAGTGGGATGTGTGGAGGCCTGTGGGGTTCCCGGGTTGTTCTTGGGAGCCTTGCTTTCTCTAGCAAAGTGACCAAGTTGGTTGCAGTTGTAGCACCTTGCTTTGCTCTTATCAAACCCAAACTTGCTGTTGACTGGGTTTTGAGGGAATTGCCTTCCAGTTCTCTTGAAGAACTTCTTCGCTCTGTAAGTTAAAAGAGCCATCTGCTGGACAATGTCCATGTACTCCACATCATCTGGACTGAAGCACTCAAGATCATCAAAGCAGTATTGAAAATCACCAGAGTGTCCACTTCCAGAGACAAAGGCACAACCGTCCTGAAAGGAGTTGTGTTGAACCTTTTGAGACTTTGGAGTCTCAGGTAGAGTAATGAAGGGTCCAGTATGTGAGTTGTCAGGGTAGCATAGCAACTGATGCTGTGGTTCTATGCTTTCCCTTTCAACCACATGAAGGGCTGAACTCAGTTGGTTATTGGAGTGGTCAGAGGAGTTCTGCATGTTCATCTCCATCTGAAATGCACTTAGGATACCATACAACTCTGTGAGAGAAAGAGTCTTAAGGTCCGAAGTTCTCTTGATGACAACACAGTAGTGAGTCCATAGTTTAGGAAGCGAAGACATGAACTTCCTAACTATGTCTCTGTTCTCAAGAGCTACTCCAATGTCCGCCAGAGTATCTACTAGCTCAACATACCTGAAGTATTGTTGAGTCAAGGTCTCACCAGCCTTGAAAGTAAAGTTCTCAAACTGCTGCTTCAAGAGATCTTTCTTGTTCTCTTGAGTTTCCTTGGATCCCTCATACATCAGCTTCAAAGCTTCCCATAAATCTTTAGCAGTCTTGCACTTCTTGAAGCGTCTGTAGACGGAGTTGGGGAGAGCAGTTTGGAGACAAGTCATAGCCCTTTGATCTAGCTCTATTCTCTTCCTATCTTCCTCTGAGTAATCATCAACATCTTTTGGGATGATCTGATTACCAGTGGCAGATGTAGTGCTTGGTATGAAAGGACCATTGACAATGGAGTCCCACATCCTTGAATCTTGAACTTGATGAAGCCTTCCATCCTGATACACCATGTGTCAAAATCTTCAGGGGTGATCATGGGGGACTTGGTCAAGGTACCAGTTTCCATATCAGCCTTGGAGAGAGCGGCCATTTGAGTGAGTGGATTGTGGTGAGGAGTGAAAAACAGGTTGATTAGGATGGTAAGATCTCACAATCAAGAGCCTGGTGCTCTGATACCAATTGCAGGATCGGATTTCGGTGGTTTTTCTCTCAACTCACTGTGAATCAACACTCAGCAAGCAGTCTTATGAAGAGTTGATCACAATATAACAAGTAACAAGCAGTAAGAAAATTTAACACAGCAAGTAAATTTTCAAGGTACTTTTATATATTGCTTCTCAACTCAAAGGATTACAAGACACTTGGACTCAAATCGCTTACATAAAGAGTTACAGGGAGAAGATATATATAATACTACCTACAGCCGGATATACTTTGATACCAGCTGGACACCTCTAACCTTACATCTATACTACAAGACTCTAGGTGAGGTCTTTCAGACATTTTGCCTGAGAGTTGGTAGTCAGGACATGTCCCTGACTTACCTTTTGTCACCAACTAAAGTTGGTAACATGTACTATCATAAAAAGGTGAACAGTAGAATAAAGTATGGTCAACAACATGGCTCTTTAGGAAGATGTCATGCTGTATCAGAGGTCTGCAGCGGACTGTCAGGGACCATACTTTTATCTGCTGGACATAGCAGTGTCTTCCGAAGGATAGAGTGCTTCGGAAGAATAACTTCTTCCGAGGGCACTTATATTTCGGAAGACTGCTTCTTCCGAAGCTTGGAGTCTTCTTTGTCTTCGGAAGCAGACTTTGTCTTCAGCTCTTTCATCAGACTTTGTCTTCGGAAGCTTTCAGACTTTGTCTTCAGCTCTTTCATCAGACTTTGTCTTCGGAAGCTTTCAGACTTTGTCTTCAGCTCTTTCATCAGACTTTGTCTTCAGAAGCTTTCAGACTTTGTCTTCGGAAGATAGTCTTCAGCTGTTGGCTTCAGCTGTTGTCTTCAGCAGTTGACTTCAGCTTTTGCCTTCAGTAGATATCTTCAGCTGTTGGCTTCAGCTGTTGTCTTCAGCAGTTGACTTCAGCTTTTGCCTTCAGTAGATATCTTCAGCTGTTCTTCAGACTTTCGGAAGATCTCTTGCTCAGCTTCGGAAGCCTTTGAATGTAGTACCAAAAGATGACTATGAAGTGATTTTGGTTGCACCAGCCTCATCATGATCCAACAGTTTAATTGTGTTTTCAGGTGTTGTAAAGGGAAAGATGGACAAAAGAAGCATATTTGACAAGAAATTGATGAAATCCAAGATTTCAATTCCAAGCATTGGGTCGTGCCTCATTAAGCACGCCCCATACCTTGCCTGAAACACACCCCCGTGCTAAATTTGGCACACCCCCGTGTTTGGACATCTGATTGGTCAAAAAGTATTGTCCCCTAAAAGTGAACACGGGGTCGTGCCCCATAAGACACGGGGTCATGCCCCACCTCAAACACGAGGCCATGCCCCACCTAAAAAACGGGGCTGTGCCCCATTTGTCATGGGGTCGTGCCCGACAAACTCTACACGTACGAGCCGACCAACTTCCGTAAGCATTGTACTAACATGAGGCCGTGCCTTTTAGGCACGGGGCCGTGATTAAACACTCCAGAAAGCCTATAAATAGAGGCCTAAGTTCAACATTGTGGCAAGCTTTTGGTGGGATGCTACTCTGTAGAATTCTCTCGGGAATCAAGTCTTGGAGACTATTTGGAGGCTCGGGAGGTGCATACAACACTTGGTAGAAATTCGAGATTGTCTAAACATCATCCATTGTGGATCACCGGTTTGATTGTTTCATTTCACCGATGAATTCATATCTATCTTCTATGTTGTTTATTATTATATTCAAGCTCATCATGAGCTAAACTCTTATTATCATCCTAATTGGATGAAACATATATAATTTGTGATGAACTAATGGTGTGATATATATTGTGTTAATGTTATGGTGGTCTTGGAAAAACTTTTGATGGGTAGCACCTACATTTGAATGGGAAGTTATAAACTTATGATTTGTAATTGTGATTGTCATACACGGTTGAAAAAAGTATGATCAACTTTTATTCGTAACAAATCTATCGCTAATTAACTAGAGATGGTTATAAGAAATCATACCACCTTAACTTTCTAATCATTTACGGGTTCCCTTTTATTAGTCTGAGAAATCTACAGTAATTGTTATGGTTTTCTAAAATTAATGGTATGTTGGAAAGGAACCTGATCAACTCTCTTCTTACGTTAAGTTATGTTTTTAGAAATCGTATGTCAAAAAGGACATAAAAGATTTACCTACATTACTAGGGCTTTGACCTAAGCAGTAAATCTCAACCTGACGTAGTCTTAGTCACTACGAAGAGGATAGACGAGAAATCGCACCAACTCATCTATATAAACGTTAACACAATTACTTTATTCAGTATCTTTAATCACACCACCACTTTATCATAGTTACATAAGTGTAGTTTGATTAGGATGATAGCCTTTATCCCCTGATTTTAAATTCAAAAGTTTCAACTTTGTTTTACTTTATTTTTTTATTATTACTATTTATAAAACCCTAAAAACCCTATTTTACATCAATGCCACTTATCATGTTCCTAAACAGAAATCAAATCTGATAGTCAATCATTAAGGTTGTTGAGTAGGCTTAGTGTGTCCACGGATTGACACTCGGATCTTACCATCACTATATTACCTCACGATAGGTGCACTTGCCTTTTATGTGTGTAGTTAGTAGTAGTAATAACCATTTAAAACTAAATCTATATGAAAAATCTTTATCAAAATATATATACTTTCACACCGCATCAAGTTTTTGGCGCCGTTGCCGGGGACACATGGCAAGTTTGCAAGACAATCTAAATTTTTAACTATCCTGTTTATATCTTGTTAATATATTTTTATTCAAATTTATTTTAATCTGGAAGATAGTTTACCTTAGTTAGTTTAGTTACAGTTCCTGATTCATTTTAAGCATTAGTTAGTTTATGCTTCGTTAAGTTGTGTATGCCCGAATCATCTAGTCCTGAACTTGTTTCGGCTCTTTCGGAACCCGAACGACTTTTCCGACAAAGGTTATGCGAGAGACCACAACAAACAGCAACAATCATCGAATAAGACGTCTCGAAAGATACACCATCTGAAGAATACATGGCTAACCAAGACGAGGAAATGAAGATAACACACTATGCAACACCGTTAATCGATGGTTATGAGTCTAGTGTTGTCCAACCAGCAATAGCAGCCAATTATTTTGAGATTAAGTCTAGTATCATCCAACTCGTTGAAAACTCTGTTCAGTTCCACAGATTGCAAGACGAAGGCCCTAACACTCACATCTCACGATTCATTCGTATCTGTGCAACTTTCAAAATCAACAACTGTTCAGACGATGCTATTAGACTACGACTTTTCCATTTTCACTTCGCGGCCGAGCCATTGACTGGCTTGATTCACTTCCGCCTGGTTCCATCACCACATGGGCGGAAATGGCTGAACAATTCCTGTTGAAATACTTTCCACCCGAATGCACTGCCAAACTGAGAAGCAACATCACAAGCTTTCGCCAAGACGATGATGAGTCATTACACGCAGCATGGGAGAGATACAAAGTTCTCCTTCAGAGATGCCCACATCACGGACTTGATCTGTGGCTGCAGTGTCAAACTTTTTACGATGCAATTAGCGGTGCACACAAACAAGCAGTAGACCAAAGTGCGGGAGGAGATTTCGGAAGTGTCATGCCAACTGAGGCATACCAAGCCCTAGAAAAAGCAGTTAAGAAGAGCTTTGCTTATAATCGAGAAACAAAATCAGTTCTAAAGGCATTCATCAAGTAGACCCTGAAACATTAACTACAGCCCAGTTAGAAGCCCTAACCAAGCGATTCAAGCAATTGCAAGCCAAACTAAATAAAACTCCAACACGATGCAATACATGCAGAAATTCACACAAGACCAACGAATGCCCGTTAGGCATTATGATGGTTGAAGATGTTGACTACGTAGGAGGCCCAAACAACTCATATAACAACAACTTAAATTGGAGGAGCAATTCGAATTACAGAGAAGCTGGTAACAACCAATCAACATCTGGATTCAACCGAAGGCCACCTTACCAACAACAGAAACCACCATACCAAGGTCCAAGCAGAAGTAACCAAGATCGTGGAGCATCATCAATGGAAGATTTATTGCAACAGTTGTTGTTAATCACACAAGCCACAGATGAATACATCCGGAAATCTGATTGAAGAAATGAGGAGAGTTTCCAAAGAAACGAGGCTGACATCAAAAGCAGCAAAGCATCATTGCAAACCATTGAAAACCAAGTAGATCAGATAGCACAACAACTATCTACAAGACCTCAGGGTGCTTTACCTAGCAACACTGTGACAAACCCTAATGCTCAAGTCAAAGCTATCACCATAAGGAGTGGCAAAACCACTCAAGGTGATCCACCTACATTACAGCCCATATTTGAAGAAACTAAACTCGAAACTCTAAGTAATGCAAGTGATAAGCAAAAGCAACCTGTTGTTGTTGAAGAACCAGCCAAGAAATACATACCACCGCCACCCTATGTTCCACCACCTCCATATCCCGGTCGTTTGAGACAACAACGAATGGAGGCCCAATATGGCAAATTCTTGGGGTTGTTTAAGCAATTCCACATCAATCTGCCATTGGTGGAAGCCTTAGCCCAAATGCCAAATTATGCTAAGTTTTTAAAGGGTGTATTGTCAAACAAGAAGAAATTAGAAGAGTTATCACATGTAGTTTTAAATAAGAAATGCTCAGCAGTTCTTCAAAATAAACTACCTCAAAAGATGACTGATCCAGGGAGTTTCACCTTACCTTGCCTAATAGGAAATCTTTCTATCAGCAACGCGTTAGCCGATTTAGGTGCCATCATTAACCTTATGCCTTATGCGGTTTTTGAAAAGTTAAACTTAGGTGAACCTAGACCTACCCTAATGAGCATCCAATTAGCTGACCGTTCTGTTAAATATCCGAGGGGTATCGTTGAAAATCTCCTAGTTAAAATCGACAAATTCATGTTTCCCGTTGATTTTGTGATCCTCGACATGGATGAGGATAAGAATGTTCCTCTCATCCTAGGTCGACCTTTCTTAGCAACTGCTCGAGGCCTCATCGATGTTTGCACCGGCAAACTCACGCTCCGAGTAGATGAAGAGGAGGTAACATTCGACATTGGACAATCCATGAAACATCCTCAATATCATGATGACTCACTCTATTATATTGATGTTTGCGACTCAATCATAAACTATCATCTGAAGAACACTCATCAAATTGAAGCTTGCAACACTCAATTAATAGAAGTCCAAACCACTGAACCCATCTATGAGAATAAAATCATTCCAGAACTAGAAGTTGATGAAACATCATCTTATCAAAAAGCAATTGAGATCATCGAACAAGAACTAGAACCTAAAGCCAAACCTTCTATTGAAGACCCTCCGATTTTAGAACTCAAAGAACTTCCGTCTCATCTGGAATACGCTTTTCTTGAAAACACCTCTCAACTTCCTGTCATAATCTCATTCGCCTTGTCAAATGATGAGAAGAACAAGTTGCTCAATGTGCTGAAGGCACATAAACGAGCAATTGCATGGAAATCATGGACATCAAGTGAATCAACCTATCATTTTTCACTCATAAAATATTGATGGAAGAAAAATTCAAATTTGTCATTCAACCTCAAAGACGTTTAAATCCGAGCATGCAAGAGGTGGTGAAGAAAGAAGTAATCAAACTGCTAGATGCCGATTTGATTTAACCTATTTCTGATTCGCCTTGGGTCAGTCCCGTCCAAGTTGTTCCAAAGAAAGGTGGAACGACTGTTGTAACTAATGAGAAGAATGAGCTCATTCCAACTTGTATAGTTATAGGATGGAGAGTTTGCATCGACTATCGCAAACTCAATGATGCCACGAGGAAGGATCACTTCCCTCTACCTTTCATCGATCAAATGCTCGAGAGACTATGTGGAAAAATGTTCTATTGTTTACTCGATGGTTTCTCAGGGTATTTCCAAATTTCTATTGCTCCTGAAGATCAAGAGAAATCGACATTCACTTGTCCATATGGGACTTTTGCCTATCGAAAAATGCCTTTCGGATTATGTAATGCCACTGCTACATTTCAAAGATGCATGGTATCAATTTTTCATGACATGATCGCCCACTCAATGGAAGTTTTCATGGATGATTTCTCCGTCTTTCGAAACTCATTTGAACAATGTATTGAAAACCTAGAAAAGATGCTGGTTAGATATGAAGATTCTAACCTTGTTTTGAATTAGGAAAAGTGTCACTTCATGGTTACTGAAGGAATAGTGTTAGGACATAAGATCTCTCGAGCAGGCCTCGAAGTTGATCAAGCCAAAGTCGACATTATTTCCAAACTTCCATATCCCACAACCGTGAAAGAAATTAGAAGCTTCCTAGGTCATGCAGGATTCTATCATCATTTCATTAAAGACTTCTCAAAAATCGCAAGACCAATGACTCAACTTCTTGAGAAAGACGCACAATTCATGTTTTCTAACAAATGCATTAGTGCATTCGCTCCAATTTTGGTTTCCCCTGATTGGATGTTACCATTTGAACTCATGTGCGATGCAAGCGATTTTGCGGTAGGAGCGGTATTAGGACAAAGGAAAGACAAGCAATTCCACCCAATTCACTATGCGAGCAAAACCCTAAACGACGCACAAGAAAACTACACCACCACAAAGAACGAACTTCTTGCGGTAGTTTTCGCATTTGACAAATTCCGCTCGTATCTGATCTTTTCGAAAACAATCGCTTACACCGATCATCCGGCCCTTTGTTATCTATTCAACAAACAAGATGCCAAGCCGAGATTGATCTGGTGGATACTTCTGCTTCAAGAATTCAACATTAAAATTCGCGACAAGAAGGGAGCAGAAAATCTAGCAGCCGATCATCACTCGCGTCTTAAAGTTTCAAGCCCTTTACAAACCGGGGAATTCATGATAAACGATAATTTTCCTCACAAATTCCTTATGAACATCCAATCCTCAATCGATGAGCATCCTTGGTTTACTGATTTCACGAACTACTTGGCAAGCGGGATCGTTCTCAAAGGAATGACTTATCAGCAAAAGAAGAAATTCATTACTGACATTAAGCATTACTATTAGGAAGACCCACATCTATTCAGAATCGGTGCAGACCAACTCATTTGTAGATGCGTATACGGAAGTAAAACAGAACAGATCCTAAGGCACTGTCATGAAGGACCCACAGAAGGACACCATAGAGGAACCCTAACAGCCAAGAAGGTCTTCGACTCTGGATTTTATTGGCCCACAATCTTCAAGGATGCTTATAACATGGTACGCACTTATGATGCATGTCAAAGAGCAACCAACATCTCGACACGGGATGAGATGCCTCAGAAACCCGTTCAAGTATGCGAGGTATTTGATGTATCGGGTATTGATTTCATGGGGCCATTCTCGGTGTCATTTGGCAATCGTTACATCTTGGTAGCATTCGATTATGTCTCAAAATGGGCCGAATCTCAAGCCTTACCTACCAATAATGCACAAAACGTTGTCAGATTCCATAAGAAATTATTCTCTCGTTTTGGTATCCCCAAGCCTTTGATTAGTGATCGAGGAACCCATTTCTGTAACAACCAGCTCGAAAGAGCAATGGCTCGTTATGGAGTGAACCATCACTTTACAATCGCTTATCATCCACAAGCGAATGGGCAAGCTGAAGTCACTAATCGAGGTATCAAATGAATCCTTGAGAAACTATAAGAAAAAATCATAAGGGTTGGTTTACCAAGCTAGATGATGCATTATGGGCTTTTCAAACAGCCTATAAGACTCCTATCGGCACAACACCGTTTAAACTTGTTTATGGGAAGTCGTGTCATCTACCTGTGGAACTGGAACATAAAGCCTATTGGGCACTCAAAGTAGCAAACCTAGACCAAGGCCTTGCAGGAAAGAATCGGTTTCTACAAATCCATGAACTAGAGGAACAGAGTGAACAAGCACACGAAAACACTAGGGTTTATAAGGGAAAGACAAGGAAATTCCATGACTCTCATTTAAAGAACACTAAACGATTTTATGTGGGAGAACGTTTCTTACTGTATAACTCTCGTTTACGTTTGATTCCCGAAAAGCTGAATTCACGTTGGTCTGGACCGTACATGATTAAAAACATGTTTCCGAATGATGCCATCAAAATTAACAACTACGACGGTTTAAGATTCAAAGTGAATGGACATCGCTTAAAACCGTATAACGATGGACCAACCAAGATTTTCTCAGAGGAATTACACCTCCGCCCCGATGAAGACTAAGTGTGGGGAAGGGTCGCGCCGAAGACCCGAAACTGAAACACGGCACCTGTACATAGATTTTCTTTAATTTTTTTTAAATTTTTTTAGGACTCGCAAGCACAAGCACGGGGTCGTGCCCCACTGAACACGCCCCCGTGTCTCTGACAAAAAACTTTTCACGATCTCCGCTGACGACTCTTAAACGTTGCAGGTCGAATTTGACGGTTTCTGACAAACACGGGGCCGTGCCTAGCCAAGCACGCCCCCGTGACCACCTTTCATGACCTTTGTATAAATACCACACTTTTTCCAAGCTTTCATCACACTCACTTCTGCTTAAAACCTTTTGAAAAGATGAAAGAATCAAGTCACGAAAGCTCTAGTTGGAATCCTGCAAAGAAACCGTGTTCTGAAACACGGGAACCGGCAACTCAAGAATAATTCTTCAAGCTACACGAGCTGATTAAGCAATTGACTGATATGAACCTCATTGCATCTCAACGCCTAGCTGAACTTATCCAAAAAGTTCAGGAAATGGGCGAGGAACTCGTCTCTGTCAATCGTCAGCTCGCGGAACTTAGCAACCGCACTTCACACTATCTCATCCCGAACCATCCACACGAAATGTGTGTAGGCTTCTTCTAGAAGCATTCTGTGATGTGTCATGTGCGCTAGTGCGCGTTAAGGAGTCTAGTTTTGCAGTTTCAGATTCTCGGCTTTTACCGTATTATGTAATCGTAGGAACTAGGAAAATGTAATTGTCACTTGGCTTGTCTTAATGAATTCTAGGACTAATTTCGTATCTTTTCTGATGATTTGGATGTGATAAAACTTAACCGGGTAAATTACGTAACACTTGAAACTGAAAAATGGAACAACAAACGACTGAAACCGAACTGCATAAGGGGAGCACGCCCCCGTGCCTATGGAGGCACGCCCCCGTGCTCAATAATGAATGACACCATCTGACTTTTTTTCAGCCTTTTGTCTTGTTCCCCATCAATTTTGCATGTTAAAAGTCGAGCTCATTACCTGCAATGTTCGTATTCTCTTCTATTTTCACAATATTTTCATTTTTCTTTCAACTTTTCAAGAAGTTCTTTCAAGAGTATTGATCAAACAGGTTAGTGTACTAATTCCTATGATTGTAATGGTCATTTACATGTAGTTAGGTGATTAGGTCTCTAAACAACTAAAATCCTAGCATTTATATGTAAAGACTTGTACTTAAACATATTATGGAATGATGAATGCTTTAAACCTTCTTGTTCATGTTTCTTCTTGAAGTTGATTAGTGTTAATTAGTATGTTTAGTTAGTTATTAGTATGTTTTCTTTTATTGTTAACAAGACTATCTTCATAATTCGAGGTGAAATCATTGTTAAACATGTTTAAGTGACAAGAATTCACAAGTAGTGCTAAACACTATAGATATATTTTTTTAAAGCATCTTGAATTATTAACATGATTTGATACACGTGTGAACTTTGGTTTTTCAAGCAAGAAAATGTTAAACCCATGTTTAATCAAAGTTTTACAATCAAAACCACACGTGCTCGAGTTGAAATTTCATACCTTAAAATGTTAACCGCACCCCCACGTTTCAAGAGACACACCCCCATGTTTGACATATTTTTCTTAAAAATCAAACATGTCAACTGTTTTTAAACATAAGTTTCACAAAAAGGGCGTCATGTCTCTTGAAACTATTTTTGTCCCTAAAATGTGTGAACATTTCCAAAAATTTGTTTTGTATATTTTAACTGATTTGTCAAAATTTCAGGATCATGAACCATCCATACTTACAATTTGGAGGAAACCATGAAAGATGGTGTCGTGACCGGTTGCAAAGACTCTTGCAAAGGGCTAAAAAGTCACATTTGCAAGCCGATGAGGAAACCTTGGCGGCTGTTGGACAGCTCGATAGATATAACAATTTATTGAGTATTCAGTGGAAGCGTTTGTTTTCATAAAATAAACCTTCTGTTTATGAACTAACTCTAGAATTTTTAGCATCTTTTAGATTTAGCATGAAAGACTCCGACCCTTGGGATGATGAAGCAGTTACATTCAGACTAGGTGGGCGTTGGCGGAAAACATCCATCGCTTTGTTTGGTGTCTATCTTGGAATATATACAGAACAGGAGATGGAGGAGGAAGCAATATCAGGAATGCCAACTTACCACACATTTCCAGACGAGGAGAGTAGGGACGCAGAATGTGGTGCCATGAGAAAAACATTTTGGGAAAGGATTAGAACAGGGGTGTTTAACTCGAGTAAAACCAAGAGCAGTCAGATTCGAGACCCGCTGTTGCGTTACATGCATCGGTTGCTAGCCATTCGATAACAGCTCGTGGTCAAAGTGAGAGAGTTGTTAGCTTGAGGGACTTGTTTATTTTGTACTGTATGACTAATCAGTTGCCATGCAACATTGGGTATTTATTTTGTAATCTGTTTGCTAGGAATGCAACTACAGGTGCTCCGACACCCATGTTTGGAGGAAACTGGATTCTGAACTTGTACAAGAGCTATGGGTGTAACACGGAGGGGACCGAGGAGTAATGCTAGGATTGTTGGACTTAAGCATTTGCATAAGCATGTACATGATAACATCTCTACCAAATAGGCAGCCGAGGTTCATGGATAGGAAGGGACAAATCTGGGATCAGGCAGAACCTGAGGAAATCATCATGGACCTTAATATGCCAACACATCATGAAGAAGCCGGAGCTTCCAGCTCACACGCTGGAGAATTCCCGACCATGTTAAACATTTATGAAGCAATCCAAACCACTAGTAACCACACAAGGAGAGCATTCGAATACACGCAACAAGCCTTCAACCGAGTTGAAAATCTGCACTTCCGAGTGGATGACCTGAGCAATGATGTCACATACATCAGAAACCGAATGTATCATGAGTGGGGGGATATCCTGCCACGAAGCCCTTGAAAAAATCGTATCACTTTCAGGGCCCGGGCATATTTGTTTTGTGCCAATCTATCCTTTAATTCATGTCATTTTATTTTTATTTTGTGTGTTTAGGTTTTTAATGTTTTCAATAATTGGATGATATTTCAGGTGATCCCGACGAGTCACACAAATTAAGGCATGAGTCGACTTCATTATTTTTAAGGGAGTATCTCGTTACCATTCCTAGTTTTATATTATTAATCACATTGGGGACAATGTGAATTTTAAGTTTGGGGATGGGGTTAACTGAGAGATACATTTGATACTTTGCTAAAAACAGGTCCAAATTGAAAATTTTAAAAAAGAATCACTTAACCATTAATTTTTATGACACGAAACCAAAAATTTAAACAATTTTTAATAAACTAAATTATAAATATACATTTTCGGGAAATAAATAAGTAAATAAATGACATTCAAATAAAAATTGGAAATGTTTTTTTGTGATATCCTTAAAGGCAATAATCTAGTAAAAATATATAATCATGTAAGATGAAACACTTTTACCCAATTCCATCCATATGTGAGTTTATTTTTTAGCCTTAAACAGCTTTTGCAATTTTACTTTCATCCTGAATATAATTGAGGGTGCCTTATGATATGTGTGATTAAAACTTGCTTTGGGTATACATTTCAAGACCTTAATTAGTATTTTTTGCATAAAAATGAGTTAGGCATTAGGAAACCTTAACCATAAAAGCCCCAACCATTTTCTATTAATATTCCTTACCCAAACATAAACCCTAGTTAGCCCCGTTGAGGTTACACGTTTTCATTTTTAATCACCTGAACCACCAAGTCACTTAACCAAAAAGCCTTCAACAAAACCCGTTTTTCGTTAAAGACACGTTTTTGGCTTATAAAGAAAAGGAAGAAAAAGAAAAAGAAAAATTTGGTCTTTTACCGGCAGACCTAAAAGAACTGGAATGCATTCTTTTGATTTTAATTTGCTTTGTTGCCTTTATCATGCAAAACCGGGACTTCCCCCGGAAATCCACGAACAAATTTTCAATCTCACGTACGACGCAAGAAAGAAATGGAAAAAAAAGGAACAAGTTCCGCCATTTTGTGGAATTTCGAAAAGCGCTATAAAGAGACGGGCAAAAAGATACGAAAGGTGCCCGAACTGTGGAAATTGGTCACACAATGGAAAATGCAAAAAGAACCAAACTGAGTCTCAATACGAATACACAGAACTAATCCGATTGGGAGCTATTAGGCTTCAAGCCGAACGATCCTTATGAAAGGATAGTTTTGTGTATCTTCGGGTGAAGGATGAAGTAAGGTTTCTGAAAGCAAAATATGGTCTTGACAATCTGACCTTAAACAAGTCCTCAAGTTAGCATATCCCTTCTAGCTTGAAGTATTGTATAGAGAACCTTTTACTGCTTTCCTTGTAGTTTATGTTAGAAAAATAAGCCAAGACCGTCGTCTTTAACATTTAGCCACTTTTTTCAAATATTCTATACCCGAGCCCAAGCCAAATTACAACCCATCAAAGACCTAATGATTTATGCAAGTAAATATCTAAGTAGGTGGAGATTTGATCCCTTAGCAAGCATATGATTTCACACGTACTCATACTAGGCAATTGAGTGTATTAGTCATACTTAACCATAATTATGACTCCATATATTCAGTCGAGTGTGAATGCATCTTGTAAGAAGTGTGGATTTTTACATGATTATAATCTTTACTAACTAATCTATTGCTTGCTAGGATATTATTCTATGCATGCTTAAAATGATTACATTTGAATGAAATAACTTTTACTTGCATATTCATATATTGAAATTTTTTGGTTTTTGGTGGAATTGTCATTTTTAAATGATTTTTGCTTGAGGACAAGTAAAGTTTAAGTGTGGGGATATTTGATTTGCTCTAAATTATATATAAAAACACTATCAAAAGCATATCAATTGTTCCTTAATATCTTCCTTAAAATGATGATTATGTACTTAAAATCGTTTAATTGTGTTTTCAGGTGTTGTAAAGGGCAAGATGGACAAAAGAAGCATATTTGACAAGAAATTGAAGAAATCCAAGCTTTCATTTCCAAGCATGGGGTCGTGCCTCATTAAGCACGCCCCATGCCTTGCTTGAAACACACCCCCGTGCTAAATTTAGCACAGCCCCGTGTTTGGACATCTGACAGGACAAAAAGTACTGTCCCCTAAAAGTGAGCAAGGGTCGTGCCCCATAAGGCATGGGGCCGTGCCCCACCTCAAACACGGGTCCGTGCCCTATTTGTCACGGGGTCGTGCCCGACAAACTCTGCACGTACGAGCAGACCAACTTCCGTAAGCATTGTGCTAACACGGGGCCATGCCTTTTAGGCATGGGGCCATGCTTAAACACTCCAGAAAGCCTATAAATAGAGGCCTAATTCAACATTTTGGCAAGATTTTGGTGGGTTACTCTGCAGAATTCTCTCAGAAATCAAGTCTTAAAGACCATTTGGAGGCTCGGGAGGTGCATACAACACTTGGAAGAAGTTCGGGATTGTCTAAACATCATCCATTGTCGATCGCTGGTTTGATTGTTCCATTTCTGATGTTGTTTGTTGTTATATTCAAGCTCACATGAGCTAAACTCTTATTATCATCCTAATTGGATGAAACTTTATAATTTGTAATGAACTAATGGTGTGATATATATTGTGTTAATGTTATGGTGGTCTTGCGAAAACTTTTGATGGGTAGCATCTACATTTGAATGGGAAGTTATAAAATTATGATTTGTAATTATGATTGTCAACACGGTTGAAAAACGTATGATTAACTTTTATTCATAACAAATCTATGGCTAATTAACTAAAGATGGTTATTAGAAATCATATCACCTTAAGTTTCTGATCATTTACGGGTTCCTTTTTATTAGTCTGAGAAATCTACTGTAATTGTTATGGTTCTCTAAAATTAATGGTACGTTGGAATGGAACCTGATCAACTCTCCTCTTACATTAAGTTATATTTTCAGAAATCGTATGTCGAAAAGGACACAAAAGATTTACCTACATTACTAGGGCTTTGACCTAAGCAGTAAATCTCAACCTGACATAGCCTTAGTCACTACGGAGCAGATAGACGAGAAATCATGCTAGCTCATCTTTATAAACATTAACATAATTACTTTATTCCATATCTTTAATCACACCCCACTTCATCACAGTTACATAAGTGTAATCTAATTAGGATGATAGCCTTTATCCCCTGATTTTAAATCCAAAAGTTTCAACATTGTTTTACTTTATTTTTTTATTATTACTATTTATAAAACCCTAAAAAACCCTAATTTACATCAATGCCACTTATCATTTTTCTAAACGGAAATCAAATCTGATAGTCAATCATTAAGGTTGTTAAGTAGGCTTAGTGTGTCCACGGATTGATACTCGGTTCTTACCATCATTATATTACCTCACGATAGGTGCACTAGCCTTTTGTGTGTGTAGTTAGTAGTAGTAATAATCATTTAAAACTGAATCAGTGCAAAAAATCTTTATCAAAATATATATACTTTCACACCGCATCAGCAGCCTACGATATCTACTTCATACTCGACCGGATTTGAGCTACTCGCTCGGGTTAATGAGCAAATACATACAGTCTCCTAAGGAGTCTCACTATGCAGCACTCAAACAAATCTTGAGGTACCTAAAGGGCACAGTGGGTTATGGGCTCAGGTA
The DNA here is from genome assembly GCA_024085815.1 of Flaveria linearis. Taxonomy (NCBI): domain Eukaryota; kingdom Viridiplantae; phylum Streptophyta; class Magnoliopsida; order Asterales; family Asteraceae; genus Flaveria; species Flaveria linearis. The sequence goes on along the minus strand of CM044007.1, from coordinate 56,540,528 downwards.
CAAGAGGGGAGGCGATGGTCAGATCGTAGGGTACTCGGACAGCAGTTACGGAACAGATTTAGAAGACCGCCAAGGTACTACGGGTATGGCCTTCTATTATTCGGGTAATTTGATAACTTGGTCGTCTCACAAACAGAAAACAGTGGCTCTTAGCTCTTGTGAAGCTGAGTTTTTGACAGCAACATCGGCGGCGTGCGGAGCATTGTGGCTACGGAACTTGATTGGTGAGTTAACCGGGAAGGAGGCTCAAAAGGTAACGCTTTTGGTTGATAATGAGGCTGCAATCGCCTTGATGAAAAATCCCGTATTTCATGGACGTAGCAAGCACATTGATACAAAATTCCATTTTATACGTGAATGCGTGGAACGTGAGCAAATTAAAGTCAAGCACGTGAGCGGAAATTTGCAACGGGCGGATATTTTAACGAAAGCATTGCCTCGGATCAAGTTCGGTGAGATGAGGAGCCTAGTTGGAGTCAAAGATGAGAAGCATGGTGCCAACACTCGAGGGAGTATGTTGGTTGAGTGTTGACCGATTATTTGGGATGATCGAGTTTGAAGGGACGTTACAAAACGTTGGAGTAGTTGCAATATTATCTCAATAAAATTCGCATAGTGGTCCACCTACTATGACTATTCAGTTCTATTTAATGTTCATTTTCTCCTATTTTGTTTATCAGTTAGTCGAATTTATATGCCACTTTTGTCAGTTTGTGTGAGTGGTTTTCTCTTTTGTACTCAAGAATTACTTTAATAAATTCAGTGATTCATTCGACTGTTTTGTTTTTTTGTGCCTCATATTTCCTTCCATTGTATCAATTTTGGCTTGAGTTCATAAGCTTCATCCAACAGATCCATGCATGACCAACTCCAGGCGTGAGAATTAGTATATTTATTAGAATGGATATAATGTAAAAGACTTGTATCAATTAATGAATAGATCGTCTTTGCTGAAGACTTCATAGGATATATATATATACTTAGGACATCTTTGCTGAAGACTTCATAGGATATTTATACTTGGGACTCTTCACCTTGGTAATTGGTCATCGTGATCTCATGGTAAGGGAAAGGGCGTAACGGCCTCGCTGTTCTTGTCAGTGGTTACCCTTTTGGTTCATGTTTTTATCAGGGAAAATGCACATACGGCGACAAATATTTTTGAAGAGGACTTCGTGACTATATGAGTCATTTCATTAATACTTGTTGCCTTACCATCATTAAATGTTGGCACACTCGGTTGACCGAGGCACCATCATATCCCTTCATGAAATGCAGCCCAACCTTCATTTAATGTACGTTGTGTTCATGTAAACTAAGTAGGTGGAGTCCCTTCTTAGACGGATTTCTACCAAACGGTCATCTGGTGCTTCTCTTGGTTGGCGGGAAGGGCCAAGATCACAACACGAGAGGCGGTGGTTATGGCGGTGGGGGAGTGGGGTGGGGTCGACGGTTAATGGCGGCATCGGCGGTTATGGTGGTGGGGGAGTGGGGTGCACTGTGGTGTGGTGGGGTTGTGGGTTCAAAATGGCGAATCAGATCTGATATTCCCGTCTTTAAAAATATCGAAGTTTTTTTGCGGCGATAAGTCGCCGCAATAAACATATTGTGATGAAAGTACTATAATATTTAAATATTAATTAATTTTTATAACCTTTTTTGCGACGAAAACATCGTCGCAAAAACTTCGCGGATAATAAAATATAAAAATAAACGATTTAATAAATAATAATCATGTTTTGCGGCAAAACAATCGCCGCAATAAACATATTGTGATGAAAATATTATAATATTTAAATATTAATTAATTTTTATAACGCAAAAAAACTTTGCGGATAATAAAATATAAAAATTAAAGATTTAATAAATAATAATCTTTTTTTGCGGCGAAACAATCGCCGCAAATAAGTTATCGGGAATTTTCCACCCTTAAAAAGATTTAGTTAATATAAAAAAATTAAAAATATTAACTGCGACGACTTTTTTCGGCGCAAAACTAATTTACACTTAAAAAATCAAAAATAATTTATTTTTCATTTATTGCCATGAAAAAACTTTTTTTAGCTAGCTATGATTTTGACTGGAAAAGTCAAAAAGTAATTTTTTTGTCGTTTAGACACAAGAAACTTTTTTTTCTTGTAGCTAGCTATGAACGCTCCTTTTAATAAGCCTGGAAAAACAAACAATCTTAGTTTCGTCACAGAGAAACCGGGGGGTGGATCCGTGCAGGGGCGGAGCTTGAACGTTTTATTGGGGGGGGGGGCGAGGGGAAAATTAAATTTTTTTAGGGGGGGCGAACTCGAGTTTTATATAAAAATTTACACTACCGAGCCAAAAATTTACACTACCGGGCCAAAAATTTACACTACCGGTCTAAAATTTAACACTACAGACCAAAAAAAGAGGGCCCCCCCGCCCCGCCCCGCCCCCTTAAAACCTCCGCCATTGGATCCGTGATCCCAGTTGCCGCTCCGATGTGTGAACGTTTTATTCTTCTCGTGAGCTCCTTTCGTGTGGGCTATCTTTAATTCTTTATTGGGCTTTATAAGAATTTTAAGTGTTTTAACAAGAATCTGGTTGATCAACATATTCGTGGACCATAGTTTTATTAAAATGTGATGACTTCTTGTCATCAAGCCATCCATGTGATCTGCTTTGGAGTATAATGAAGATTCCTTCAATAATGTTTATGCCTTCACGTGGAGTTGCATATTATCTTCAATTCAATTTTGTGGCTGTGAAGGAACTCCTAACTCGAGTCGAGTTAGGGTGAGCTTGACCTCGGTTTGTTTAAATATTGAGCTAAATAGAGCAAGCTCGTTTATTTTTACTATCTTAAAGTGTGGTTTCGAATCAAGCCAGCTCGCGAGCCAACTTGTTTTTTAATTAATTTTGTTATATATATATATATACTAGTATGAGACCCGTGCGTTGCAGCGGACTCGTGACTCGGTTTTCTATATAATTACTAAGCACGTAGCATCTATAATATCCGTTAAAGAATTCAAATCAAAGTCAGTGTAAATACTAATTTAATGGTTTAATGTCACCTTAATTCATAAACAATCCTGAAAAAAGAGACAACATGAAAGATGCATACAGAAAAAGAAAAATATTAAAAAAAGGTTAAAACCGATTTGGTGCGTACAGCTAGTTTTAACTTCAAAAGTCATCATATGACACGTACACATGACGTAATAGGACAAATGAAGCAAAATGCCAACATTTAGCAGCAAAATCAACTTAAGTTAAATCTTCACTGTGAAAAACTTAACATTTGTATTACAGAGATATTGAATAGAGTAATAAAGAAACTGGCTAAAACAATAGAACATAAGTGGTCACAAGTCACAACCTCGTGCTAATATTACTTGTACATTATTATCATATAAATTGACGTTTAATATTTTTAAACACAAATTTAGCATCATCTTCCATTTCTCTTTTCTTAAAAAAAAAAAATTCACACCACAAAAGCTCTCATCCTTCACATAACCTGAAAATGATGTTTTATATCAATACATAAAGTATAAGATTATTTAAAGTGTCTTTCTTATAAATCTAAATAATCTTTAAAAAGACCAGCTTATAAATAATAAACAAAAAAAAGGTAGAATTAAATGCAGCTAACTAATAAAATATTTATGTTAGTACGGAACAAAAATGGTGGAAATTAAAACTTTGCATTCTTTCTATTAGGTTCTCTAATACCAAAATACGAGTAAAATATTCTCTGTGAAATACGTTTATCTTCTAGATAAACTTAATATGTGTCAACTATTTAGAGATGAGCCAAAATTTCAGTTACCAACAATTAAAGTCAATTCATATTATTCAACGCTTTAGAAACAACATCTACTTTTATGATCAAATTACATGTCTTATTTAGGATCTGACTACAACATCGAATATGAAAAACATATGTTTGATCATGGACAAGAAAAAATGAGGATATATATCATGATAAGTTGTTAAACTTTTAATATGAAAAATAATACATTTGACTTTATTTTACTGCAACTTCTTGACTCTTTAAGTCTCACTTGCCTTTCATGTATATCCGAAATGACCTCTATTTACTTAAACACCATGCTCATACCTTGCTGCATCATAATTTTGAACTCTACCAAATCAATACCAACCAAAATTCATCAACACAGCTGCCGAAATCACCTCCGCGACAGTCATCTTCTCCAATCATGTCACCTAAAAAACGATCCTTGGATGGATGGAACCATAAATTCCGGATAAATCACAACTCGTACCTTTATTAGAGATGTAAACATACCTTGTGTTCTTGTAAAGGTAATACCATAATTCAAACTTATTATGGAGTCGAGCCCTGAAGCACCCAATATAAACTCAAACCTGACATATGAGGTGTTTAATCACCTAATATAACCTCAAATGTAACATAATAAATCGAGCCGATTACACGCAACATAATATTAGCTAGAACATTAACAATAATTAACAACATCCATCTATCAAAAGCGATGTACAGGGGTATCGAACCAAAATAGAGGTAGTCTTAACTCAATCAGTGACGTGTAGGGGTATCAAGCTAAAATAACATGTAATCTTACCTCAATCTTTATCGCAAATCACCTAGCAAGCCTTCATCCACAACCAAATACGATCTCGGACATCTAGAACTTGATTAGATCAAAACATGTAAAACATTCAAATGTAAGCTATATTTGATAAATTCGAACCTTTCTAGTAACAAGGATGGAGATCGAGGTTAATTGTTTTCACATAAATGAAGATAAACAAAGATGGAGATATAATTTGTGGGAGAGATTTGAGTTTTGAAATTTAAAATTGGAGCCATTTCTCTTGTTTTGTGGTTACTTCTTCCATGATAGCTAGCTTCAGAAGCAATCAGACCAAATAAAGAATCCTTACTTGTTTTGGGGTTGTTCAGATTGGTGGCTTTCGAAGATACATGTTATTTGGGCTGGTGTTCAGAGGAAGAAAAGAAGAACCTTTCTTCATTTAAGGGTTTAGTAAATTACAAGATTACCCTTATACCTTACTTTGCTTCAACAGGTTGTACCATGTGCTTCTTAACATGTAAAACTCTTAAAATTAAGAGATTTTGGTAAATTACCATGCTGTCCTTCCAATCTCTATATTAATACAGTATATATATATATATATATATATATATATATATATATATATATAGGGTAGAGATCATATGCTAACCCACTTTAAATGTGAGAACCTTTTAACCCCATCACAACCTTTGATTTAATATTAAAAATTATTGATTCCAATTGAATGACTAAGATTATATCAAGGTCATTTTAGTCATTTCTTCTCTATTTTTCTTTATTGGAAATGATGAACAATTTGTCACGTCACCATCAATTACTTTCTTTCTCTCTTTTTTCAACAAACACAAAACTTTTTTTATAATTATCTTTGATTCCTCTCTCTCTCCCTCCTTCAATTCTCATCTGTAAAAGCAAGATCAAGATGATGAACACTCCAACTATTATTGCTATATGTGATTTATAACCAAGAAAGTTGCTTCTTTTTAAAGATGTGATGGAACACTCCGACTATCAGGTCTGAATGTTTTAATCGATCTCCATGAGCAAACTACCACCGCCAACACCGTGACTAGCACTTCCCTTCCAACGCCACCAGTCGACCTCCACAACACCATCATCATTAGTCAATCTCCATCAGCACACCTTCGTCAAAGGCACAAGCCCACCACCATCGTCGCCATTAGCACCTCCATTTCACTATTGCTATCGACACCACGAGTACACCATCCCCGTCGCCACCCGTACGTCTCTTCCATGACCACCATCAGGTTAGTTTTTTACACTATTTTCATTTTTTTGCCTAAAATATCTTCAGTTTTTGTTAAAAATTATAGCCTATTATGGATTCACTTTGACATTTGAAAAATAAAATTATTTGACGGTGGAACTTGTATATATTAAATTATGATAAATCGAAAATTACTTTCTTTTTATTAGAAAATATATAAACTTTTAGGATGCACATTCTTATATAAAGGTGAAAAAAATCATTTTTGCATATTCTCAAATCAACTTAAATTATTTTTATTTTTTTAGATATTTGGAGAGTGAAGGCTATCAGACTACATTAATGCTGATGCATAAGGTTTTATTTTTGTTGGTTTTATATGTGTTTATTCGATGTAGTTCACTGTAAGTAAGTGAAATACGATGTAATTCACTGAATGTATAATGATTTTCACTCAAATAAACATGATGTAATTAATTGTAACTAAGTGAAATACGATGTAATTCACTATATGTATTATGATTTTCTATTTTTGGTTTAATTACGTTACAATAGTGTAATTACAGTGGTGTTGTTTTTGTTACAATGTAGTTTTTTTATTTTTTGTTTAATTATAGTGTTGAAGTTTTGTTACATTAGTGTAGTTATTAGTGGTGTAATTACATCGGTTTAACTTCATTACGTTGTTGTAGGTTTATGCAATGTGTTTTTCGTACGAATAGGGATGTAAATACGTACGGGGGTAATATAATGTAAATACGTACGGGTGAACAATATGAACTTTAATGTAACAAGCTACCGTGTTTCTGATTTTTATTGATTTGAGTATGTTTTTGTGTTTGATTCTAGGTTTATTCTATTGTAACTTTATTGTAACACTATGTTTCTTTATTGTAATCATGAAACTTTGATATTACAAATATAATGTAATTCACTGTAACTACTAGGATTTACATTCAAATGAAGATGATGTAATTAATTGTAACTAAGTGCTTCCTTTACATGAACTTTATTCTAATAACATTTTGTTTCTGATGTTTATAGATTTAAGTATGTTTTTTATATTTAATTCTAGGATTTTCTGTTGGTTATATACTATGTTTCATCATTGTAATACTAAAAATGTACATATTCTTTTTAGGTTTATGCATTGTGTTTTTGCAAGAAAGGGGATTGTAACGATGATGCATGAGGTTAAGATTTATTTAAAGTTTGGTTTTAATTCGAAAAGAGATTCGAATCCATTTTATGAGGTTTTATTTTGGTAGGTTTTTATATATGTTTTTTATGTAAATCACTATAAGTAATTATAATATGATGAAATTCACTGTAGAATTTGCATTCAAATGAATATAATGTAATTCATTGTATCTAAATGTTGCACTATGTTAGATCTCTGTACCCTTGAAATTACATCAACACAACATATTTATCTACTACAAGTTAAAGTAATGTAATAAATAATGTTTAAAAAACTTAAAAACTTTCGAGACTATATTGGAATTAAAGAGAAAAATAAGACGAGTTTAATGGTGTATTTTTTATAAAAAACTAATAAACTATAAAAAAGTTATAAAAGTTTCAAAATAAATGGGGTAAACTTTTCTTTAAAAAAAGAGAAAAATAAGGTGAATGAAAAGAGTGTAGGTGGTGACACTTGTCACCATTATATTAAATCTGAACATTTAACCTTTTGAGATATATGTAAAATGTCTAAAATAACCTTATCTATTAAAAAAATTATCATGACACATGTCATGATCTTGTCTTTTTAAATTTGAATCAATGGATCAAAAATAGTTAAAGGGTTCTCACAATATGGTAGGGTTCTCATTTGAACCTTACCCTATATATATATATATATATATATATATATAAGTATAGGCAAAATATAATATTTTATTATTATTCATATATTTTACCTCATTGAGATAATAATACGAGCTTTGTATTTCATGAACTATGTTAATCATCTATATTTTTATAATTAGTTTTCTTTATTTGAAAATTTCAAATACCACGAGTAATTTAAATTAGATTTTCTACCAGCCGTGCGTTGCGCCGACATCGTATGCAACATTATAAAGTATAGGCTGCAATCTATATGACATGTTTCCGAACTAAATTTACGTTAAAACTTATTATAAGTCAAATTACCGATGAGTCAAAATGTATTACATTTGACCCGACTCTTTTTTCAAATAAAATTATATGAAAACGTAGATCTCCCTTAAGTTTACATAATGCAGCTTTGACGTATGCAACTTGAGAAAGTATAGATTGCAATAGTCACGACTCGATTCCATACTACATTCATTTTGAAACGTAAAGTAACTCGAATTTATACTATCAAATAAAAACGTGTTATGTTTGACCTAGCACATTTCTAAACAAAAGTTATGTGAAAAAATAAGTCATCTCAAAGCGTACATAAGACTCATTTCTGAACAAAATTTACGTCAAAAGATAGACAACGGTCAAAACGTAGATCATCTCAAAACGTGAAGTCCGGGGAGTTGATGATATCGTAGGCCATCATAGCAACCGTGCTTCCGTCCATTTAAAATTAACGGAAGACATCAGCTTTTCTAGCTCGCATCGCCTCGGCCCTTACGTCTTGAATGCCCAGCTGCATTTTGAAATGGCGTGAACTGGAACGTTTACTTATATACATATATATAGGTGGTTATGATGAGCAAATAGACCTCGTTTGAAAACCATAGTCGTACTCTAATTGTCTCTCGTAACCATGATATACCAAATTCCCATTTTAAACAGACAGTTTCAGCAACAGCCTTTTCTCTCTTTGAAGCATCTGCAACTGCAACTCCAACTACAGCAATAAGTTAAGAATCATATGCCACTAATATCCCCGTTTTGCATTTTCTTCTAAATCCTGTACAAAATTTACAACATTTGTTGAAACTGTCACCCCTTTTTTCAGCCATCAAAATTCTGTTTCCAACCTGTTTAAAAAAATTGAATGTAAGTAACATTCATAAATTTAAAAAAAAATTAAATAGTTTGGTTAAATGGGCGAGTTGACCCGTAAACAGTTTTTTGCCCACTTCCTTCAAATACTATATCATGATAATATTCGAAAATGAAATTGTAAATCATATTATCCCAATAATAAGCAAAAATGTTTACTATTTAAATTAAGGATACTCGTCCAGTTGACCCGTCTCATTCTTGTCTGACTTTTTATTCGATCCATTGGAATAAAACATATATAACCCATTCGTTAGCAAATGAGTTGAAATTGTCACTTGTGTGGTTTACTTTTCTTTCTCAAAATGTTACCAATCTGCTTCCCATTGATGTAGCACTTAATGCATCTTCCAAGAATTGCACATAATTAAGCCAACGGTACTGGTAATTAATGCATCATTGCTTTCATCTTTAGAACCTTTGATTACAATATTATCATGCTCAAAGAAATGCAAATGGCAAGCGTGTTCCAGTATTATTTTGATATTGGATGCTCACTATTAGCATGAAAACGTATAGATAACTATTATGCTTAAGAATATGTATAAGTTCATTTTGTGCGTATGTATATGTATATGTATGACAATTTCAGTTATACCTAAGCAAAAGCAACTAATGCCGAGAACTCTCAACGGTTCATCTCTATTTACAGTAGTATTTGTAGCTTTATTCTGAGTTGTTGACAAATGGGTTAGGTACCCGTAAGTTAGCTTCAAATTAGGTCCATCTACATTATTGTTATCGGCCTCCATTACCATGGACTTATTTAGTTTAAACATTATTTGAGATCCCCAACTACATTCATGTTTAATAACTTTGATTTTTGCCATAGCTGCTCTATCAATCATTATACCAATGTGGTGACTTGCACCGCTTAATTACCATTTTAACATCAAAATCAAAGGTAACAATGACTTTGATATATAATGAATGAGCATTTCCTGTTTCTAGAGTTTTAGACACACATACTTGCATATATGTAGCCTGAAAATTAACATCTAATAAGTTATCATAGATGTGGTTGAGGATATAAAAGCTACCATATATATGTAATATATATAATTAAAAAGGAAAAATAAACAGGATTAGAGATATGAAATGTTGTGTGTCGTAAATGTTTATGGTAAAGAAAACATACCGACGTCGAAGCAATATGTAAGAAACCTAACCTGCAAAAGATCGAACAACAAAAAGTGGGCAAAACCCGCTCAGTTGAATAAGAAGACTTAAAACAAAAATCGAAACTAACAAAAGCCGGTATTTTCCCATGTCGACCCTTCGCCACCGTAAAAGACGGTAGTCATCATCGAAATCAAAGGTAGGCCTTCTTCTTCCGTTAATGTCATTGTCTTCTTCTCCGCCTTCCGTTTCGATCAATCCATAAGTGACCATCGAGTGTGCAGGTGTAGAGGGTTAGGGCAAAAACCAGAAGGCACGGTTATACCTGCACATTGATTTACGAGTCACATTGGTAAAGCTACCTCACGCATTAAAGAGTTGCACCCTACGCTATTGCAGGACCAGTTAAGGGAGGTCAATACAATTAGTCTCAAAGAATGAGAGTGTTAGAACACTTAACAGATCAAATAGGGAATCGGGTTTGAGTATGAGATATAAAGAACACAAGCAAAACTAGGAGATATAACTTAAGAAAAATATATATGGTTTTCAAGAATGTTTTATATTAATATCAACTTCTTTTACAAGTGTTATAATACATAAATAAGATACAAGACCCTGAGATACTTTATACTACACTGTACAACCGGCTATACTTTAAAAGCCAGTTAGAAACATTGACAGACAACAAAATTAATGTAGAATCAAAAGGCAGATTGCCTTTTGACTAGTGACTATGACATGCCATAACTCATATCCTAATATATTACAATAAGGATAAAAGTACATAAAGTAGAAAGTTACAAACTGTAGACCTCAATTTACAGTTGCAAAAGCATGGACCTTTTCACCAACTTATGTAAGTTGGTGAAACATCAGAGTTACAGTGGAAAGTGGGTCAGCTTTATGCAAAAGTTTATCTAAGGAAAACATATTCTCCTTTGCCTTTGGAAGAAATCAGTCTTCTCTTCATTTGGCTTCTGAAGACTTTGTCCTTGAAGATTTGGAAGACTTCATCTTTTGGCTTCGGAAGATTTTGTCTTTGGCTTTGGAAGATTTTACACTTAGATTATTTTCTGTGCATAGTGTAAACTTCTGAAGCAACTTCTACCTTGTACGTAGTGCATGCATGCAGGAAGTGTTTGGTTGCTTTGGTTGCATCAGCCTTCTTATATATCCTTACAAACTCCCCCTAGGCTAATGCTACCGAAACAGAGAAGATTGTTCAGCAGTTGACAGCCCTTATTAGGATCAAGACCATTCCCTTCTTCATCATTTGATCATGTAGAGGTAGGTCAAACATGTCTTGTTAGAGGTAGGCATCTTGACCGCCTTGATCTCTTATGATATGCCATCTATCTAATTAGTAGAAAAGGTCCAAGACATGATGGGTGTTCTAGCTGCAAGACGCTGTGCATGAGTAGGAGTTTGTTGAGTAGCCTCTTGTTGCACGTTCTTAGGATGCTCTGACTCATCCTGAGGTCTAGAGGAGAATGCCTTTGGCTTCTTCTTGGATATGAAAGGATCTCAGCCTCTAGTTTGATCAATTAGGTTGTATTCGAAGTGGATTTAGCACGAGAATTAAACAGATAAGCAAGAACACAAATGATTTTGCATGTAACAGTAAAATTATAGAGAGAGAAAACAATTCTGCGAAAAGGTGTTTTCTATTGAATCACATGCTTCAGCAAGGATTACAATTAGGTCATCTCCTTTTATAGAAGAAATGACGTATGCTGATGTCACTTGATAGTGACATCAAACGGTTATTAACCAACTACTGAAAGAACACTAAACTACTGAAGATGTCAAACAGCTGACATCTTCTTACAAAATGCTAAGTGTTCTAACTTATTACAAACTACTGAAGAAAAGAAACTACTGAAAGTATTACAACGACTGAAGAACAAGCTCTTCAGTTGTTTACAACTACTGAACTATAACAGCTGAAGAACAAACTCTTCAGCTGTTGTACAAACTACTAAAAAAAGAAAATACAAACTACTGATAGAGCAAAACCATCGTAACAACTGAAGACAACTTCTTCAGCTGTTGTGACAAACTCTGAAGCTTCAGCACTTGGTCTTCAGACTTTGATCTTCAGATGTTTCATCAGCTGATGACTTCAGTAGTTGTCATCAGCTAATGTCTTCAGTCTTTGTCTTCAGGTGTTTCATCAGCTGATGACTTCAGTAGTTGTCATCAGCTGATGTCTTCAGTCTTTGTCTTCAGACTTTGTGCATCAGTTGTTGATCTTTAGTTCTTCAGTTCTTCAGCTTTTGATCTTCAGCACTTGACTTCAATACTCGGGATCTTCAGCTGTTGTTCTTCAGATCTTTATTCTTCAGCTGTTGAAGTCTTTAGTCTTTGTAAAACTGCTGATGAAGCTTTCAGCAGTTGTTGTGATGTCTTGTAGGACTTAGAGGTTTTTTTGATCTGGCTCATTGGTTCTTTTGGTCCAACAGGATACACTCTTCACGGCTATCCTTTTCTTCCCCTTTGGTGTCTTTAACTGAGAGGGCTGGTCTTGAGTACCAGGTTGTTCTGTTGTGCCTATCTCTGTTGGGTCCTCTTCCCTCACAGGTTTAGAAGAAAAGGGAGTAGAACCCTGTTATGGACTAGAATATAAAGTTGGTTGGGATGCAGCTGAAGGTACAAGCTCTGTTGTCTGAGTTGGTTCAACCTTAACCTTAACCTCAGGAGGAGCTTGGCTTGGTGGAGAATGCAAATACACATGCTCTCCCTTTTTATTCTTCTGCTTGATCACTCTAATGTGCTCATCCATAGTGGATAGAGACATTGGACCAAGGCTCTGAAGAAGGAAATCAAAGGAGCCAAATGATGAAGTACTTCATATGGAGTCTTCATCAACCTCTGATTCACTAATACTCTATTCTGTACATAGCAAGCTGTATTAACAGCTTCAGCCCAAAAGGTCAATGGCAATCCTGAGTCAGCCAACATTGACCTTGCAGCTTCAATGAGAGTCCTGTTCTTTCTCTCCACCACTCCATTTTGTTCAGGAGTTCTTGGAATGCTGAACTGCCTTTTGATTCCCTTTGACAAATAAAAGTCATCAAGTGTGTGATTTCTAAACTCTGTGCCATTGTCACTTCTCACACACTTGACTGGAAGGGAATACTGCTTCTCCACATATAACACAAAGTTCATTATAGCTTTTGCAGCTTCATCTTTGGAGTGCAAGAAGAAAGTCCATACATATCTGGAGTAATCATCCACAATTACCAGACAGTATTTCTTCTTTGCCGTGCTCATTACCCTGACAGGACCAAAGAGATCCATGTGCAATAGTTACAAGCAGGCAGTGGACTTAGGCTCTTCTATTGGAGGGAATGAGACTTTGTGTTGTTTTCCATTTAAACAAGCAGTGCAATGTCTTCATATTTGAACTCCTTCAAAGGCAACCCTCTTACTAATCCATGGCTTATCAGCTGATTCATGTTTTTGAGATTAACATGCCCCAGTCTTCTATGCCATAGAGTAGATTCTTAAGGAGAGGCCTTGGAGAATAGGCAAGGATGGCCTTTTAGATCAATTTTCTTGGAAAGATCTAAGGCATATACTCTTCCTGTCCTGTTGGCCTTCAGGAGAGTATACTCATCCAACACCTTTTCAATCAAACTCAGAACTTTGGATGACAGAATCTGACAGTTCTGGCTTGTGAAAAGGGCAACATGGCCTTTATCACACATTTGACTAACACTCAAGAGATTGTACTTGAGATTCTCCACATGGTTGACATCATCAAACCTTATTTCCCCATTGGAAACAAAGCCTTTGCCGATGATGTAACCTTTTGCATCATTGCCAAAGGAAAAAAATCCCATCTTTCCTTGAGAGTAGTCATTAAGAAGAGAGCTGCTCCCTGTCATGTGCATGGATCCTCCACTGTCTAAATACCAGATGCTTCTATGGCATGTTGAAGAACCCTGCAATCATAATAACAGATTAGTTAGTTTTGGAGACCCAAACCTTTTTGGTTTTGGGTCTATTCTCATCAACAGATGTAATACTAACAGGTTTGCTATGTGTTACAGTCTGAGTTGAAGGAGATGGTGTAGAAGAGGAACCCTTTGGCTTGGATTTCCTTTTCTGTGGTTTCAACACAGGAGCATCTAATTGGTTGACTCTTCCCATTAGATTTTGAACCATCATCACAAGTTGTGTCTGACTTTGTGATAAAGCTTTCAGCTCTTTAGACACACTAGTGCTTGCTGGTGATGGATTCCTGTGTTTCACCATCTTCTTTTGAGCAACCTCAGCTGTTGCCTGATTAACCCCATCCTTCTTTTTGGATTTCTTCTTTGACTTTGGGGTTTCAGATTTTGATGTTGCTGATACAAACTTGGACTCAAACTCATTTTTCATTTCATTCATTTTCTCTTTAATTTTCTTTTTTTGTTTAAGTTTGGATTCCCTTTTGTACCAGCAATCATCAGTAAGATGATTGAACAAGCCACATATTTCACATGGCTTCTTTTTCATCTTATGTTGATCATCTACTAAAGAAGATGAAACTGCTGAAGACTTATTCTTCAGCTGTTTGATGTCAGTACTTACAGTTTTCTTCTTTGCAGTACTTGCTTTCCTGACATCCTCTTTAGTAGTCTTCAAACCCTTTCTACTGACAGTTTTCTTCTCTTCAGTACTGATAGTAGTTGGGGTTTGAACTTCAGGTGTTATCACTTGCTCAACAGTACTTTTAGTACTTCTAGAGACAACACCTGAGTTGATCAACTTTTTGATCATGTGACATTCAACATTTGAACCATCAGCTGTTTTAGCATCAGCTGATTGGTTCTGTGAGAAATGAATGCTGACTTCTACTTCTGATGATGCTGTATCAGATAGTAGGTCACATGATGAGAAGGATTAGTTATTTCTCTCTCCATCAGATTCAACTTCTGCTCTGGAAGTATAATCTGTTGGAGGAGCATTGTGATTATAACCAATTCCAAACTTCACATTGGAAGCTGATTGCTTACTCAAAAGCATTTCAAAACCCTTACAGGATTGTACCCTTCGATCACACTCTACCTGGGTAGATGCAAGTGTTTCCTTGAGGTCTCTGTACTTCTCTAGAAGTACCTCTTCCCTAGCCTCATCCTCTTTGATTTGGCATTTAAGCTTATAAATCTCATCATTTTTATCATTAATCACAGCCTCAAATTCAGCTTTTCTTTTGGAAATGGTTTGCTCTAGCTCAAAGTTTTTATCAATTAAAGCCAATTTGCCTCTCTAATAGAAGCAAATGCTGCTATGCATGAATCAGAACAAAGCTTGGCTTTAGCCTCAGAAGATACCTGTGATGAAGCATTGGAGGATGACCCATCAGTAGACTCCAGGGCCATGAGAGCAAGGTTCCCAAACGGATGATCACCACCATGTTGACCAGCACCAGGAAACAGTTGTTCATGACAAGATAAATCATCTGGTAAACTGCTCCAATCAATAACTCCTGGGTGAAGAAGCTATGTTATTGAGGTTAGGTTTGATGATGAGATGAAGAAGGTTGAGGCTCAGGGAGTGCATGGGGTTACTGAGCAGTGGGTGCTTGAACTTGACTTGGCTGAGGCATGTAGTAGCAGGGATATGGGTATGGCATATGACCCTGAGGTACAAAGTATGTAGGTGATGCCTGAGCTGGTGATGGATGACCAGAACTGGAGGAATGTTGCCCTCTGTGCTGTGAGCTATTGCTTGGAAAAGTCACAAAGGGTGTAGAGGAGGTAGATCCAGATGATCTACACTCTCTAGCAAAGTGTCCAAGCCTATGGCACTTGTGACACCTAAACTTGCTCTTGTCAAAACCAACTTTGGTTTTACCAGAGAGACCAGGAAATTTCTTGCCAGTTCTCTTGTAGAACTTTTGAGATCTGATATTTATCATTGCCATTTGACTCAAAATATCCATCTCTTCCAGATCATCATCTGGAATGCCCTTCAATCCTCCATCAAAAAGCACAGGTTTCACTGCTACCTCCTGAACTACTATCAACACCAATAAAAGCATGTTCAGAATTTGTAGAGAAATCAATATGCTCATCATAAGAACTCTCTGATGCAGCATATTCTGACTCTTGAATTATCAGTGCAGTATTGCCTGATACAAAGTCATCAGTGAGCTTACCAGAGATAGACAACTTCCTTTTTTGCTCTATCTCTCTCTCAAATGTAAGCAGTTTCCCATGAAGTTGGGTGAGAGATAGAGTATCCAGATTTGCACTGGAGCGTAGGACAATGGTATAAGTGTCCCATCTCTCAGGCAGGGATTTGAGGAAACGGTTGTTCATCTGACTATTAGAATACTCTTGTTTAACCATTTTCAGCTCAGAAATAAGACAAGAGAATCGCTCAAACTGTTGAGTCAGTGTCTCACCCTTCCTATGAGAGAATGTCTCATATTGTTGGGCGAGGATTTCCCTAGTGTTTGCTAAGACCTCATTGGTTCCTCCGAATTGTTCCTTCAGAGCAGCCCAGAGATCATGAGCAGTTTCATGATGCAAAAGCCCTAAATAAATTTCATTTGGAATTGCCATAGCCAAAATTCCATGGCTTTAGCATCAATTTCGAACAGCTTAAGATCTTCGTCCGAATATTGTTCAGGTTTCTTTGGAACCTTCTCATTTGATTCAGGAACGCTCACCATAGGCATGTGTGGTCCATGTACCACTGACTTCTAACAACCAGAACTGTTGACAGACAAGTGATGGAGCATACGACGTTTCCATATGTTATACTCGTTCCTCACAAGCATCGGAGGCTTTGTTGAGGAACCAATATTGTGAGGATCATTAGATGGTGTCGCCATTTCAGATTTCAAGTAAATTCAATGTAAACAAAACAAATCTAGCTCAAAAACCACGAGAACCTCAAGCTTAATGGCCAGAAGCAGCAGAAACTCAATCTCTATAACTAATTCTTGCAAATTGCTAATTCGATCAAACGTAGATAGCAATAGAGCAGTTTTAATGATCAATAGTTAAATCGATCAATGATTAACCAGCTCTGATACCATTTGAAAGGATCTCAGCCTCTAGTTTGATCAATTAGGTTGTATTCGCAGCGGATTTAGCACGAGAATTAAACAGATAAGCAAGAACACAAATGATTTTGCATGTAATAGTAAAATTATAGAGAGAGAGAACAATTCTACGAAAAGGTGTTTTCTATTGAATCACATGCTTCGACAAGGATTACAATTAGGTCATCTTCTTTTATAGGAGAAATGACGAATGCTGATGTCACTTGATAGTGACATCAAATGGTTATTAACCAACTACTGAAAGAACACTAAACTACTGAAGATGTCAAACAGCTGACAACTTCTTACAAAATGCTAAGTGTTCTAACTTATTACAAACTACTGAAGAAAAGAAACTACTGAAAGTATTACAACGACTGAAGAACAAGCTCTTTAGTCGTTTACAACTACTGAACTATAACAGCTGAATAACAAACTCTTCAGTTGTTGTACAAACTACTGAAAAGAGAAAATACAAACTACTGATAGAGAAAACCATCACAACAACTGAAGATAACTTCTTCAGCTGTTGTGACAAACTCTGAAGCTTCAACACTTGGTCTTCAGACTTTGATCTTTAGATGTTTCATCAGCTGATGACTTCAGTAGTTGTCATCAGTTGATGTCTTCAGTCTTTGTCTTCAGATGTTTCATTAGCTGATGACTTCAGTAGTTGTCATCAGCTGAGGTCTTCAGTCTTTGTCTTCAGACTTTGTGCATCAGTTGTTGATCTTCAGTTCTTCAGTTCTTTAGCTTTTGATCTTCAGCACTTGACTTTAGTACTTGGGATCTTCAGCTGTTGTTCTTCAGATCTTTGTTCTTCAGCTGTTGAAGTCTTCAGTCTTTGTCAAACTACTGATGAAGCTTTCAGTAGTTGTTTGTGATGTCTTGTGGGACTTAGAGGTTTTTCTGATCTGGCTCATTGGTTCTTTTGGTCCAACAGGATACACTCTTCACGGCTATCCTTTTCTTCCCCTTTGGTGTCTTTAACTGAGAGGGCTGGTCTTGAGTACCAGTTGTTCTGTTGTGCCTATCTCTGTTGGGTCCTCTTCCCTCACAGGTTTAGAAGAAAAGGGTAGAACCCTGTTGTGGACTAGAATATAAAGTTGGTTGGGATGCAGCTGAAGGTACAAGTTCTGTTGTCTGAGTTGTTTAACCTCACCTTAACCTCAAGAGGAGCTTGGCTTGGTGGAGAATGCAATACACATGCTCTCCCCTTTTATCCTTCTGCTTGATCACTCTAATGTGCTCATTCATAGTGGATAGAGACATTGGACCAAGCCGCCTTCCAGAGATCCATACATCTTTAAGAAGCTCATCATCCTTTGCCTATCAGCATACTTCTTTTGACTCTTTTAGATGATGGCTCTTGACTTTGCAGCTTCTTCCCTCATCTTTCTCTTAGCAGCCTTTTGTTCTTTAATGAACTGTTGTTCTAGATACTTAAGATATTCAAACTCAACGTTTTCATATGATAGGGGAAGAAGTGTAGATGACTAATAAAGCCTTGTGGCACTCAGGTAGTTGATTATGTTTTGTCTATCAGCATCCTTATCTACCTGAGGTTCTTCAGTTGCCACAACCTCTTTCTCAGGACTTTCATGTACTGGGGATAGGGTAGGAGCATGTTTGTAAAGCGTCTTCTGCCTTCTTTCTTTTTTAACTTTGAGGAGCAACTCTGCATCCTCTGCCTCCTTCCTCTCCTTTGTCAGCTCTAAGTCTGCCAGTTCATTCAATTCTTCTAAGGTAAGAGAGATGAGTTCATCTATGTTATAATTTATGGTCCCTAAGTAGTTTAATCTAGCAGCCCTCAACTCATCATCTTGAGTGTTTGGCATGGGGAATGCCCTGATTGCTGCTTCCATGAACCCTGGAGACCCACTTGAACTCTCTTCCCTTAGCTTCCTCTTCCTCTCTCTTTCCTCCTCCTCAATCTCCTCATAGGTCATTTTCCACTTTCTTTTGTCACTCACATGCCTTGGTGACTTAAGGTGGAGAGAGCTTAGGCCTTCATTGCTTGCTTCATCAGTCAAGCTCTGGTCAGAGAGAGGTTGTGAAACACCTTCACCAATTGGTCCTTCGTTGAGGGTAGAGGATGTTGAAGTAGTTGTTTCTATGATAATTGCTCACAGGTTCTATCACTTGGTCCTCAGTCAAGGTTTCCCCTTCGAAGCTAATCTTTGGTTCCACCTTAACGTCCAACTGACCAATGACATTGCCTGTTTGCTTTTGTCTTCTTTTATGCTTTAACTCTTGAACAATCATATCTTGAATTCTTTCAGCCATTATCTCAGCTTACCTATGTTAAGTTGGTGACAAGTGGCATATTGACTAAAGAGAGACTGTCATAGTAGTTCAAGTCTGAAAGTGAAGACCTCTTGCTGCCCTTGAAATCTATATAGTATCAGGGCTCTTCTATTAGCATCATATCTCCACCCAGTATTTCATTCACAGCTCCATAGGATGGGAAAATTTGCCCTTGTATTACCCTCCTCAAATTTTACTTGATGAAGAGTCCCATCAATGTGAACTTAAGGAGGTGCTGAGTATGATAATTGCAAGTGAGGGTGGTGAGTCCTCAATGTCCATACTTTATGAAGGACTCCCAGGTTCTAAGATTTCTTGGACTTCCTGTCCCTTTGGTAGCATCACCCTCTTGCATAGGTGAGCTGGGGGTTAAGTCTAACATAAACCTTAGGTTCTTGTGTTCCTGGTTGAACCCTCCTAAAAGGTCTCCTAGCTAGTTGTTCCTTGAGATCAAAATCTTAAGTTGCTGATCATTGACCGTTCTTTTGCAAGGTAGTCCCTGAGTTCAAGTGACTGACCTTAGACACTAAATAGGTGCATGTTTTGTCAGTTTTTGCACCTTTAGTCTGAGATTCCCTTCATCTTCAGTAGAATTGAGAATGTACTGGACATATCTAGGAAACGTGTAGTATTATAAGTAGTCCAAGTTTGCAAGTAAATCAGTATATATAAATTATGAATACCTGAACTTGACTCCATAAACCATCCCATAGACTATAAAGGAGAGATCTTTTAGAATTTGGTCCCATCCTTCATGTTTATTAGACATACTGTGGATGATAACATGGAGGAGGTACTTCCATTGTGATGAAACCTTCCTTTTTCTGAAGGTTTTGACTGAGAAGTCACCCTCATAGCCCATCTGCTCATCAGAATGGTTAACAACATATTTTAGGAAGGACAGTTCACCTTCTATGTCATCCAACTGAAGATAAGTGTTTATGGATGCTGGAGTGATAAAGATTGTCCTCCCCTGCACTGTGGCAGGTCCTCTAAAAGTCCAAAAGTTGATCCTCATAGAGTGGAGGATCAATGGTGAGGGAAAGCGGAAAACCTCTGAGAAACTTGGATCTTTCTCATAGTTCAGCAGAGCAACCTGATTGTGTTGCCTGTGAAGATGCATGGAAAAATCTGGTTGCTTTCTGTGGTCAGGGTTGGCCATTTGAGGTAGCTTTGAGGTGAAGAAAGGTAAAAACAAAGGCGGTGAGTGGGTGAATTTAGGTTAGAGAAATTGCAGATGAAGAAGATAGTGAAAAAGAGGGGGAACCGTTAGGTATATTTATATGAAATGGACTTGAGACAAAGTTAATGCAAAAGAATAAACTTTGAAGTCCGAATGTCAGTCCCACCTCTGAGAAGGTGCCCAAAAAGATAATTTTCTTGGAAGTCAAATTCTTCCGAAATTATTTTTGTCTTCGGAAGTTTTGTGAAAATCGTCCAAAGCTAAATTTTGACTTCGTAAGAAATTACTTGTCTGTATAAAAATTTGCTTCGGAAGAAAAAATTTCTTAAGTAATTTCCCTTCCGAGACATATTTGGTTTCGGAAGATATTAAAACTTGGCTCCAGAAGAAATTTGTTTTTCAAATACATATAAGTACTTATAAGCATATTTGGCTTCAAAGAAATATTAATAGTTCTTCCAAAGGTAAATTTCTTATAAGTAGTTATTTGTTTTGATTACTTAAAATCCTTTCAAAAACAATTTTAATGTCTTCTGAAAGAAAATGTATTTAAAATTTTCAAACTTCTAAGGAATATCATTTTAAAAAGACTTCTAAAGTAAACTGGGTTTATATAGGGGATAGTTTAGACAACTTAGGACATACAGTTCTTTTTAGAAATAATATTAAGTTTATAAGAAAATCTATTCCAAATTAATCATCCCAATAGCTGATACAAGATATTTAAATATTTGTTCATCAAAAGCCTTTCTGAACAAATCAACATATTGTTCATTTGTGTTAACTTGGACTAGTTTTATCAATCCCTTTTCATAATTATCTCTAATTAGATGATACCTAATGTTAATGTGTTTTGTCCTTGAGTGCTGCACAGGATTCTCTGTGATAGAGATAACACTTTTGTCTATGTGGATGGAAGTCTCTTTAAAGTTGTATCCATAGTCCAACATCTGATCTGAATCCAAAGCACTAAAGCACAACAGCTAGCAGCAGAAATGTATTCAGTTTCAGTAGTTGATGCAGATACACAGGATTGTTTCTTACATTGCCATGACACTATCCTTCCACCAGGAATTGACATCCCTCAGATGTAGACTTTTTAGTCATGTTGCAGCCACCAAAGTCATTATCTATATAGGCATACAGATTAAAGTAAGAATTATTTGGATAGAAAAGGCCTAATTTAAGGGCTTCTTTGAGGTATCTAAGAATCCTTTTGATAGTAACCAAGTGTGACATCTTGGGATTGGCTTGATATCTTGCACATATGCATGTAGCAAACATAACATCACCATCCTGGATGTAAGATACATAAGAGACCCAATCATAGCCCTGTAAGATGTTTATCTACACAATCCCTCAAGATCAGGTCCAAGGGAGTGGTTTCTTGCTATGGGTGTCTTTGTTACCGTACATTCAGTCATGTTGAATCTTGTAAGTATGTCCTGTACATACTTTGACTGACTTATGAAGATGCCATTATCAATTTACTTCACTTGAATTCCTAGAAAGAAATTGAGTTCCCCTATGGCACTCCTTTTAAATCTATTCTTTATCATCTTTTCAAAGTCTTTGCAGAGCTTTGGATTGGTGACCCAAGGTAATGTCATCTACATATACATGAACCGGAATTAAGTCATTTCTTGTCCCTTTGATGAATAGAGTTCCATATATAGTACCCCTCTTGTAGTCATACTGACAAAGATACTGAGACAGTATCTCATACCACTTCCTTGGAGCTTGGTGCAGCCCATAAAGAGCTTTATCAAGCTTGTAGAAATAATCAGGATGATCTGGGTCTACAAAGCGAGGTGGTTGTTTAACGTACACCTCTTCATCAATCACCCCATATAAGAAAGCACACTTGACATCAAGTTGGTAGACGTTGAAATCCTTGGATGCAGCAAAAGAAAGGAATATCCTAACATCTTCAAGTCTTGCTACAGGAGTAAAGACATCAGTGTAGCCAATTCCATCTTCTTGTGTGTACCCTTAATCAACCAGTCTTGCCTTGTTCTTAATGACAAGTCCTCTATTATCCTTCTTATTCCTAAAAACTCACTTGGTTCCTATGATGGTTTTCCCTTAAGGAAGAGAACATAGGTTCCAAACCTTTTGTCTCTTGAATAGAAGCAGCTCCTCTTACATTGCTTTAACCCAACTTCCATCCGTTAAAGCCTCATCAACTTTCTTTGGCTCTATCTGGGATAAGAAGCAAGAGTATAGACAAACATTTTTGTCATGGGTTTGTCCTCTTGTTCTCACCCCTTTATCAACATCTCCAATGATGTTTGTGGTAGGATGTGACTTGTGGATCCTAAGTTGAGGGATCATAGCAAGTTGATTGGACAAATCTAAATTTGTGGAGTTTAGATCTGGTAATGAAGTATCATCTACCACATCAACATACTTATCAAGAGAAACTTGATCCAATGAGTGTGTGACATCATTGATGTTGTCTTTAATAGAATGGTTATCAGCATCAAGAAATATTTGATCACTGTCACCACTACCATTTCCTCCTACGTTTGAAGCTCCTTTATTTGAGTTTTGTGCCCCTGAGCTGGAATTTGTAGGCACCTCAGATGTATCAGCTTGATTTGTTATTGTTGTGATGATAGGAAGTCCATGTGCAGGGTTAGTTACCATTGGAGCTGACGTAGTAGTCTTGGTCTTTTCAGCTCAAATCTTTGGTCAGGATCTCCTGTTGATAAATTATCTGTAGATCCTGAAACATTCTCATAAGATTTGTTAAAATGATTGGTAACCAAATCAAGATCAAATAGCCAGTCAGGACCAGAATTTCACATAGGGAGTGTGCTCATTGAAGATCATATTTGCTGATTCTTCAACTACTCTAGTTCTGAGATTATGTACTCTATAAGCCTTAGCTTAGGAAGAGTATCCACTAAAATGTCCATCATCTGATTTCTCAGCAAACTTGGCTACCTGATCTTTGGTTTTAAGATGGTGAAATGACATCCAAATGATCTGAGAAAACTAATAAAAGTCTCCTTTTATGCCACAGTTCATAAGGAGTCTTACCATGAGTCTTAACTACTAAAACTCTGTTTTGTACATAGCAGGTATTGTTAACTGCCTTTGCCTAGAAGGTTATAGATAGTTTAGAGTCACACAACATGGTTCTTGCAGCTTCAATAAGTGTCCTCTGTAACACCCGACCTCTCACACCAACAATATTGTCCGCTTCGCCCACGAGGAGCTCACGAATTTGCTTTTGGTTGCCCGGGTGAAAACTTCCCAGGGAGGTCACCTATCCCTGGATTGCTCCTACCTGAGCACGCTTAACTATGGAGTTCTCCTCTCATCCACAGCCAATACGCCTAAAACGCGTTGTTGATATTAGAGGCCAGACATTCCTTATGAACCAGGAATCTCTCCTATCCACGGCCGATGTGGGATATGTGTAGTGTCACAAACACCCCCTGTTGGACTCATCGTCCTCGATGAGCCCAAGAAGTCACCATCCTTGGTGAGGTATGTCCCACACCCCAAACGGCACAGGAGTGGCTCTGATACCACTCTGTCACACCCTCAATTTCCACAAACGGGGTTTTACCTCCAGACGTGTGACATAACCAGGATCTCAGATAAGCATCAGTTACACCAAACGACTCGACTATTACAAATCATATAAGTTGCTTAGTAATAATGAAATAAACCAACTTGTATTTAAGTATTGCGGAAGCGAAAACAGGAAAACATTTAACAATGGTTTTGGAACACGTAAACATGCGCCCAATCCAATTTATGTAAAGTAAATGAAATTAAATCTTGAAAACAGTTTGGGGTGAATGCGGAATGACATGCAGTGGATGTTGTGCTCCTAAACGTGCCACATCAATGTCCTGAGAGAAAACATGCAAAAGTCAGTACAAGACTGGTGAGTTCACAGGTTTATCAGAAAACAGTAGTATCCGTAATGTAATTCCCGGATTTAGTAATCAAAGCATATAAGGGTAGCTAGCCCATAGCAATCACTATGTGTATGAAGTCGCGACCGAGCTGACATGTAATCAATAGTAATAATGTAGGCCCGGCTGTGGTTTCCCCACCACAGCACTGTAAAACAGGTTGACCGTTCACCCGTTTGACCTCCAGTCAAGCTAGCGTGACTTGCCCGGGCGGGGTATGTCAATCCCAGTAGATCTACTAACAATCACCTCGCTATTTGCATATTAACGGTCCGAAGGGCAAAGTATAACACCATAGTATCAGGTATATGCAGTATTACAATAACCCAATGTAATGTAACGTTTATGAAAGCAGCATGTTTCTCTCCCCCAAAAAGAGTATAAAGTTAAAGTGGGGCTGTAAACTCAACTGGTATGCGTAACAACTATTTAAAGTTTACTTGGAGAATAAGTGAACCGAAAACCTTCAGAGGTTACCTAAATCATGTAAGTACATAACTACGTGCAAACAGAGAACATGTGAAATCCTAAGCACACACAACCAAAGACTTAAGGTTTCAGAAAAATAGACATGTTTGACCCGGTTGACCCGTTTGACCCATTGGTGACATCATGAGTTGTAATTCCTTTAAGTAACATAATCATTCCTCAAGCATGGTTAACATACATCATACAATCAATTTCCAGTCCCAAACATGATGTCCTAATTCGTAATCATCATTCAATATCATACATGATCATTAAGTTCCATACAAACCAATTAACACATTTCATCACAATAACATCCTTAATAAATACTTTAGTATGATCCTAACATCAAGAACATATCCAATTTATAACTTATACCATCAAAATAAGATCTAGTAGCACTAACATTACACGCAAAAGCCAAATAAATATGTTACAGGTTGTAGGTATTCGTTTTCCAGAATCTGCGTTTTCCGGCAGATTCTAGGTGTTCGGAAGATACGGTCAAACACATACCAACCAAGGATTTAGGCCAAGGCCAAACTCCAGTAGGCCCTCTATGTTTCAATTAAGTATATGAAAACTTGTTTTAGGTTTTAAGGACCTAGAGTTACTAGAAAAACTAAAAATGTTACAGCAGCTCTCAACCGGAAGGCTGCTGGAGTTAGCTTGCTAAATTGTGCATAACTCCCATTTGAAAATAGCTATTGGTTAATTCTTTTTCTGGAGTTCAAAGGATTCCTAGGACAAATGTTTAACCATAGGGTTTGGTCTCAGGTTTTATGAAATGAAAATGGCACATCAAACAAGTCAACACATATATTATGTCCAAGAGGACAGAATTGACCCTTTTTGCCAAAACAGGTAAAACGCCAACTTAACCACCTCCAATTGGAGTGTGTACCCTTTCTGGAAACTAGACTCAGTAACAAACAATTTGGGCACTAGAAACACATCATTTGGACATGTTATGACCTGTTTGTGGCACATACAAAGTGAGACTTAGAATCTGTCAGAATGTTTGTTTCTGACCACACTTCACTAAAATGATCATAACTCACGTTTTACAAGTCCAAATTGGACAAGGTTGGATGTTTTGAAAACTAGACTCCATGAGAAACATGTTAGACAAGAAGACCAGTTTTTGGATTCGTCTTTATTTGGTTATGTCATGATGAAAACGGGGTATGCAATCTGCCAGAAATCAGAACGTGTACACATTTCACATGAAAGCATATACATACGCATGTTTCATACTTACAGATACATACATACGCAGAACATATACATACATACATATGCAGATCACATACACATACATACATACACAGAAAACATATTCTAGCGTTCATCCAAATCAAACTAACATCATGAATCATCAAACAACCATCAATTTCATGTAATTAACCACAACTCAACACCAAGAACATCAATTCATCTCTAGGGTTTCGGCCAACATGAAGAAACCCACAAAACATAAAAACTAACCTTCGATTCTTGCAAAGGAACACGAATTGATGCTTCTAACACCTTCTAATGCTTGAAATCGGTCCAATCCAAGGTTTCTTTGCTTGATTTTTGATCAAAACCGAGAGAGAAAGGGTGAGGAGAAGAGAGGCGGTCGAATGGGTGGAATTTGAGGGTTTGGGTTGTTCCAATTGGAGTGTGTTACCCTTTCTGGAAACTAGACTCAGTAACAAACAATTTGGGCACTAGAAACACATCATTTGGACATGTTATGACCTGTTTGTGGCACATACAAAGTGAGACTTAGAATCTGTCAGAATGTTTGTTTCTGACCACACTTCACTAAATGATCATAACTCACGTTTTACAAGTCCAAATTGGACAAGGTTGGATGTTTTGAAAACTAGACTCCATGAGAAACATGTTAGACTCAAGAAGACCAGTTTTTGGATTCGTCTTTATTTGGTTATGTCATGATGAAAACGGGGTATGCAATCTGCCAGAAATCAGAACGTGTACACATTTCACATGAAAGCATATACATACGCATGTTTCATACTTACAGATACATACATACGCAGAACATATACATACATACATATGCAGATCACATACACATACATACATACACAGAAAACATATTCTAGCGTTCATCCAAATCAAACTAACATCATGAAATCATCAAACAACCATCAATTTCATGTAATTAACCACAACTCAACACCAAGAACATCAATTCATCTCTAGGGTTTCGGCCAACATGAAGAAACCCACAAAACATAAAAACTAACCTTCGATTCTTGCAAAGGAACACGAATTGATGCTTCTAACACCTTCTAATGCTTGAAATCGGTCCAATCCAAGGTTTCTTTGCTTGATTTTTGATCAAAACCGAGAGAGAAAGGGTGAGGAGAAGAGAGGCGGTCGAATGGGTGGGAATTTGAGGGTTGGGTTGTTTATTTATTTTAATTTCTCCAATTTACCCTTTAGACCCTAGTGTTTTGCATTTTATAAAAAGGCACCCCTTTTTGTTATATATATAAATATATATAACAATTATATATAAATATATATAATTGTTATATATACTCTTGCCTTTTCATATATAATGGTTATAAATTATATAACGAGCAAATTATATATAAATATACACATCCAAAGCCTTGACAACATGATTTGCCTTCACACCATCAAATAAAACACCCTTATAAATTTATGTAAATATATAATTAATATATACTTAATACTTATACAATTTATATACATTGTATATATACAATGTTTACAATTATATATATTTATATGTGTCAGCTCGATCTGAAACTCTACTTGTCTGCGTGGGGAAAGCCAGGTAAGTATTCTGGAAATACTTCTGGAAAGTTTCTGAAAACCAGTATGTCTTAAACGCGCTTCTTATCGACCTTCTTTTCTGTAACTAATGTAATGAGGGTGAAATCTCCCTTCCGAAGATATTCTATGCTCTCAGGTATGAGATGATACCGACCATAGTACCAACCTTGTCACCTTTTACTGGAAGGATCCCATCACCCGTGACGGGTTGTTTGATCAGTTCCTTTTTACAGATAATTTCAGCATTGTTATTGGATATGTAATCCATTCTGACTATGATGTCAAACTACCATGGGTAATAGGAATCAAATTTATATCAAACAAATATCTAGGCAACTTAGATTATAACTACCAAGCACCTGGGTAGCGGTTATAGTTCTACCATCGGTTATTTCTATGGTAGATTTTGGAACTTAATCTGGTAAGAACTACACTAGGTATGAAACTTCAATCGGCACTCGAATGAGACAATGCTGAAGCAGAACTACTATTTCTGTCGATTTCCTATCTTCTTGAGCCTTGGACCGTTTCCCTTTAATTGCACAGGTTGCCTGTAGCACTAACATCCTTTCTGTGCTTCTTGTGGCTGAGGAGACTTGGCCGGGATGTTCACATGACAGTTCTTGAAGGTGTGGCCAAATTTCCGCAGAACACTTTTAGATATTCTTATTGCACAGCCAACGCTAATGATAGTTGCACTTGTTGCTTAATGAAAACATAGAGATGCAACACTCAGGGTCGTCATAAAGACACTTTGTTAACTGACTTTACCCTAAACACAGTCAACCAGGAAAATCTAATTGGATCCCCATTGGGGAGACAAACAAATGTAACGTACGCGTATACATGATAGATATCAAATGAAATGAATGCTGGAACGCTCAAATTTCCAAGACTCTAAGTCTTAAGATCGATCCAATGAACAAGGACTACATGCGCAGAGAGTATCATCACTCTATTGAAACTTTTGAAGATCTAGCACATCGTAGATGGACAGTATTGCATGATCGCTGATATGCTAGAAAGGGTAACGTCTCATAGGGAGTAGGACTAATGCCATAATATGAATCTCATTAAGGCTCGAGGTAGATGAGAACTTTCATACGAATAGAAATAAAGGATTATTTCCATATCAATAGTGAAAGTTTTATGAGGATCAAGACACTCATGTCCCAAAGTGTAGAAATAGAAATTTGTACTGACTATGACCGTTATCACCCAACAGAGTTCGCCAGACTTCTCATTCACGACAAATTACAATTACGTGTGCACCCCTAATGGTAATTTGCTTTGCATGGTCACCCCTGGTTCCTCCTATCCGAGCTAACATACCTTGTCAAGTACAGTGGTCATCAACGATATGAGTACTAAGTATGTAAGTATTATATCGGGGTCGATCAATCAAAGTATACGAAAGGATCAGAAAGATTCAGGAAATGTTTGACCCGGTTGACCCGTTTGACCGGTTTGACCCGTTGGTGACATTATGAGTTGTAATTCCTTTAAGTAACATAATCATTCCTCAAGCATGGTTAACATACATCATACAATCAATTTCAGTCCCAAACATGATGTCCTAATTCGTAATCATCATTCAATATCATACATGATCATTAAGTTCCATACAAACCAATTAACACATTTCATCACAATAAACATCCTTAATAAATACTTTAGTATGATCCTAACATCAAAAACATGTCCTATTCATAACTTATACCATCAAAATAAGTTCTAGTAGCACTAACATTACACACAAAAGCCAATAAATATGTTACAGGTTGTAGGTATTCGTTTTCCAGAATCTGCGTTTTCCGGCAGATTCTAGGTGTTCGGAAGATACAGTCAAACACATAACCAACCAAGGATTTAGGCCAAGGCCAAACTCCAGTAGGCCCTCCTATGAGTCAATTAAGTATATGAAAAGTTGTTTTAGGTTTTAAGGGCCTGGAGTTACTAGAAAAACTAAAAATGTTACAGCAGCTCTCAACGGAAGGCTGCTGGAGTTAGCTTGCCAAATTGTGCATAACTCCCATTTGAAAATAGCTATTGGGTTAATTCTTTTTCTGGAGTTCAGAGGATTCCTAGGAAAAATGTTTGACTATAGGGTTTGGTCTCAGGTTTTATGAAATGAAAATGGCACATCAAACAAGTCAACACATATATTCTGTCCAAGAGGACAGAATTGACCCTTTTTGCCAAAACAGGTAAAACACCAACTTAACCACCTCCAATTGGAGTGTGGTTACCCTTTCTGGAAACTAGACTCAGTAACAAACAATTTGGGCACTAGAAACACATTATTTGGACCTGTTATAACCTGTTTGTTGCACATACAAAGTGTGACTTAGATTCTGTCAGAATGTTTGTTTCTGACCACACTTCACTAAAATGATCATAACTCACGTTTTACGAGTCAAAATTGGACAAGGTTGGATGTTTTGAAAACTAGACTCCATGATAAACATGTTAGACTCAAGAAGACCAGTTTTTGGATTCATCTTTATTTGGTTATGTCATGATGAAAACAGGGTATGCAATCTGCCAGATTTCAGAACGTGTACACATTTCACATGAAAGCATATACATACGCATTTCATACTTACAGATACATACATACGCAGAACATATACATACATACATACGCAGATCACATACACATACATACATACGTAGAAAACATATTCTAGCGTTCATCCAATCAAACTAACATCATGAAATCATCAAACACCATCAATTTCATGTAATTAACCATAACTCAACACCAAGAACATCAATTCATCTCTAGGGTTTCGGCCAACATGAAGAAACCCATAAACACAAAAACTAACCTTCGATTCTTGCAAAGGAACACGAATTGATGCTTCTAACACCTTCTAATGCTTGAAATCGGTCCAATCCAAGGTTTCTTTGCTTGATGTTTGATCAAAACCGAGAGAGAAAGGGTGAGGAGAAGAGTGGCGGTCGAATGGGTGGGGATTTGGGTTTGGGCTGTTTTATTTATTTTAATTTCTCTAATTTACCCTTTAGACCCTAGTGTTTTGCATTTTATAAAAAGGCACCCCTTTAAACACTTTTTAAATGGTTTTTAACTACAATAATTAAACATATAAACTCATGGTAACAATTACACATTTAATCGTTATAAAACACAAAACATACAAATTTATACACACGTTTCCACGTTACGCGATTAATTCTCAATTTACATGTAAAACACACAAGCACATAAACATAACGCAACAATCACATAATCAGTAAAATTATCATTAATCTAACATTATTAATTATCATTAGGTCACCCATGTTAAACGACAACCAGTGTGTGCTCAAGACACGTGTATGCAAGACTTAATAAGACTACTGAAGTTTCATAACCTAAAATTTCCGGGTGTCACATCCTCTTTCTCCTTTCAACA
Source organism: Flaveria linearis (assembly GCA_024085815.1). Lineage (NCBI taxonomy): Eukaryota > Viridiplantae > Streptophyta > Magnoliopsida > Asterales > Asteraceae > Flaveria > Flaveria linearis. The sequence continues at coordinate 56,509,454 of CM044007.1, read as the reverse complement.
ACACTGTTTTACTGAGGAGTCCTGGGAGCATTATATTGTCTTATAATACCCTTTTCATCACAAAATATGTAAAGGATTTGGTTCTTAAATTCAGTTCCTTAATCACATCTTATGATCTTCACCTTGTGATCCCTTTGATTCTTAATTTCAAAATAAATTTCTTCAAGATCTCAGGAGTCTCTTTAGTTTTAAGGAAGAATACCCAAGTGATCTTGTGAAATCATATGTGATCACTAAACAATATGAGGTCCATCCTAGACTCATTACACTGGTGGGGCCAAAGAGATTCATGTGTAATAAGTGTAGGGGAGTAGTGATGGAGTTCTTTTCCTTTGGCTTGTGAGACACCAGTGTTGTTTCCCTTTTAGGCATGCAACACAACAATCATCACTTGTAAACTCTTTCTTTGGTATTCCAGTTACCAAATCATCTTAATTAAACTATTCATATTCTTAAGGTTTACATGACATATATTTTTTATGCCAAAGGAAAGACTCATCATTATTTGCTTTAGTTAAAAAGCAAGAAACTTCTCCTGAAGGGGATGTTTCCTGCAAATCCATCTTGTACATGTTCCCTTTCCGGGGTGCTCTAAGTAGGATATGCTCTTGAGGAATAATCACCCTAAGCTTGAGAACAATACGCTCATGCTCAGTAAAAAGCATGTTATGTCTCTGGTCATAAATTTAGGATACACTTAGTAAATTGTACCTAAGCTACTTAACAAAGTTTACCTTTTCAATGCTGAGATTACTATTTATAACCCTGGCCCTTCCTGTAATGTAACCTCCTGCATCTCCTCCAAAAGCAACTTGCCCTCCATCAACTTTCTCAAAATCTTGTAGCAAAGATCCATTATCTGTTATATGCCTGGAACAGCCACTGTCAATAATCCATACATTCCTTTTGGTCTTTAGTTGTTCCTGCACAAAAAGGAGAAAGTTAGTTATATTTGGAAACCCAAGCCTTATTGGTCTTGGGCTCTGCAAAATGGACTGAAGAGAATGCAACAGTAATTGATCCTATGTTAAGACTTTGGGATCATTTGCTATTGTTAATGAAAAACTTTCAGTCACATGGTATTCCTTTATATTCCATACCATTTTAGAAGATTAGACTTGACCTTCAACATTTCATAAGTTTTAACAACTTTGGAAGTTTTGGAGACTGATGCTTCAGAAGATTTTGCTTCACTATAGCAAGTTTCAGTGCTTCAGAAATATTCCTTTCTTTTGATACCAAAAACTTTCAGAAGGCAAGTTTTCACTCGTCTTTATTTCCATTCTAGAGCTTCTGAAAGAAAATATTTTTCTTCCAAAGCTTTCTTGTTCTTGCTCCTCTCAGAACTCTTCTTCTTGGTTATGTTGATAGTACTTTTAGGATCGTAGATGCAATCCTTAGCAAGATGAGAATACTGCTACACATAATACAATCCATTGGCTTTCTTCTAAAAGTCTTCTTGTGTATGAAGGACTGAGTTTGATAACTTCCCATCTCCATCCCCATCTTTTCAAATGTTGTAGCAAGCTTCCTAGGGTGATTCTTGCTTTTGGAGGTGGATGGTTCATGTTGTGTAGCAGTGGTACACAGCTGATTAGCCTGCATTCCTTCACAGGATGAGTTGGATATAAACTTAAACTCTTAGTATTAGAGTTCATGGTTGAATCCACAGTCTTTACCAGTTCAAACCCTCCAGAGATAAACACTTGTTTCTGCTTGGAATTAAAGGTGACCTTAATCTCTTGAGCTTTCTTTGATCTCCTTTTGGCTGCTCGGATTAAGTTCTTCCTCCTTGATTTTGTCATTCCTGGTTTCTTCCTCTCCTTAGGAATGATCTTCTTCACTCTTCTCAGATCTATCCTTCACTATCTCCTCTTTACCCTCTTCATCATTGGGGTATTTAGATGGAAGCTCATCTTGACCAGTTCCATACCTAGGAGATCTTACAGACAATAGAGTGTGTGGAGAAGCTATCTCACTAGATCCCACTTGCTGTTTGTTTTGATAACATACTTTGGCATGCAGGGTTGTGGATATTATGTTCTTGAAGTTCTTTTCTTCAAGAACATGTTTCTCTATCTTGGCTTTGCTGATCACAAGCTCAGCCTAGCATTCAGTTAACTTAGTGATGAGATCATTAATTTTAGTCCTATAGTTGGTATGTTCATGTTTGAGAGTTGAAATAGTTTTCTTTAAGTCCTCTATTTTTAACTTATACTCATTTTCAGCTCTTTTGAAATTAGATTTTAAGATGTTCAAGGACTCAAGATCAGATCTTATCTCTAAGTTATAGGACCTATATCTATATACTTTAGCAATGCATTCTGGGTACAAAGATGTTCCAATACCTTGGCTTTATCATGATCTGTCATCAGTGCTTGGTTTGGAGATACATCTTCAACCTGGAAGCTCCAATCAAAGCCACCTTCTTCAACAGCAATTGCGGGTTATTGCTTGGGCTTCTCAGTGTATGAAGCTCCTTCAGTGTAGTTTGGCTTGGGTTGTCCTTGGCCACCATTAGTCCTTGGTGCCTTGGACTCCCTAGCAAAGTGTTCCATCTGGTTACAGTTGTAGAACTTCACTTTGCTTTTTTCCAGCCCAAACTTTTCACTGGACACATTACTGGGAAACTTTCTCCCTGTCCTCTTGTAGGATTTCTTGGCTCTATGAGTTAGAAGATCCATCTGTTAGACTATCTCCATATACTTCAGGTCATTTGCATGGATACAGTCCAATCTTCAAGGGTGAAGAGGAAGTTGCCTATGCTTTCATCATGATACATAAAGGCTTGTGATGAGCTTTTCTCTTGGAATAGGATTCCCTGGATGTCGCTCTCCCTTGGTGTCTTTAGGAAGGTGATGAAAGGGCCCTTTGGTGAGTTATCAGGGTAAGCGATGAAATGGTGTTGTGGTTCTCTACAATCCCTTTCAACCATATGCAGGGTAGAACTCTGTTGATTGTTAGACTTGCCAGATGGATTTTGCATGTTTATCTCCATCTGGTAGCTACTAAGTATGCTATATAGCTCTCAGTAAGAGTGAGGGTCTTGAGGGTTTTAGTCCTCTTAATGACCACACAGTAGTGTGTCCATTGTCTAGGAAGACAGGACATGAATTTCCTCATAATATCCCTGTTCTCCAGCATTACTCTAACATCCACTAGAGTGTCAGCCAAGCTCAACATACTTGAAGTATTATTGAGTCATGGTTTCACCTGTTTTGAATATGAAATTCTCAAACTTCTACTTCAGGAGGTGTTTCTTGTTTTTTTGGCTTCATTAGACCCCTCATATATCAACTTCACTGCATCCCACAGTTGCTTTGCAGTTTTGCACTTCTTGAATCCTCTGTAGATGGCATTTGGAAGAGCAGTTTGGAGAGCAGTCATGGCTTTTTGATCTACATCTGTTCTTTTTCTATCTTCTTCAGACTAGTCAGCCACTTCTTTTGGTATCATGCCAACTCCAGCAGAGCCTGAAGAGGTGCATGGAATGTAAGGTCCTGAGGTAACGGACTCCGACATCCTGCTATCTTGTGACTTCATGAAGCATTCCATTCTTAGGCATCAAGTATCAAAATCATCAGGAGTGATCACTAGGGACTTTACCATGGTATCGGTTTCCATATCATACTTAGAAGCTGCCATTTAAGATGTTAAGTGTTTTATGAGAACTGAGGAGATTTAAGATGGTGAGATCTTACAATTAAGAGACTTGAATGCTCTGATACTAATTGTAGGACCGGTTAAGGGAGGTCAATACAAAATTCCCACAAGGAGGAGAGTGTTACAACACTTAACATATCAAATGAGGACCGAGTTTGAATATGAGATACAAAGAACACAAGCAAAACTAGGAGACAGAACTCGCGAACAATATATATAGTTTTCAAGAATGTTGTATATTAATCTCAAGTCCTTTTACAAGTGTTATAATGCATAAATAAGATACAAGACCCTGAGATACTTTATACTACACTCTATAATCGACTATACTTTGAAAGACAGTTGGAAACATTGACAGACAACAAAATAAATGTAGAATCAAAAGGCAAATTGACTTTTAACTAGTGACTATGACATATCATAGCTCACATCCTAATATATTACAATAAGGATAAAAGTACATAAAGTAGAAAGTTATAGACTCTAGACCTCAATGTATAGTTACAAAAGCATGGACCTTTTCACCAACTTATGCAAGTAGGTGAAACATCAGAGTTGCAGCGGAAAGTGGGTCAGCTTTATGCAAAAGTACATTCAAGGAAAGCATATTCTTCTTTGTCTTCAGAAGAAATCAGTCTTCTCTTCATTTGGCTTCGGAAGACTTTGTCTTTGAAGCTTTGAAAGACTTCATCTTTTGGCTTCGGAAGATTTGGTTTTTGGCTTCAGAAGATTTGGTTTTTAGCTTCGGAAGATTTTACACTTAAAGTATTTTCTGTTCATAGTGTAAAACTTTCGAAGCAACTTCTACGTTGTACATAGTGCATGCACACATGAAGTATTTGGTTGCCTTTGTCGCATCAGCCTTCTTATATAACCTTACAACTATAAAGAAGGATAGAACACTATTAATCACCTTTAGTTTTTAACATATAGGATAATAACATGACATATTTTCAATTGATAATTAGAAAAATAACAATTCATCATTTTATTTAAACGAGCCAACGAGTAAGCTAACGAGGAAGCCAACGAGCTAGCTAACAACGAGCCACGAGTTGAGCTAATCTTCACTCAGGCTCGGCTCGGTTCATTACAGATCAAGCCAGCTTAATTCGTTTACAAACAGAGCCGATTTTAAGCGAGCTATTGTCAAGTCATTTTCCAGCAAGCTACAAGAGGCGACCTTTTTGAACGGCCTTTATCGCTACAACAAATGAATAATTATTTTAATATGTAAATCAAATTTAAAATTAAAATCTCAAGTTATGTTTCATGTCATCTTATATTTTAACTATTTTTTTTAAATTTATTTTATATTTTAAATGCCATTTATATTAAAGAACTATTTTAACCACTGGTCAATCGGTTTTAAGTTTAGTTAAATATATCAATTTAGCTTATTGTCTCTTGAAATATTCAAACTCTATATATGAACTTTTTAGGCATATAACATGCCACAAAAATATATTGATAAATTAATTTAGTTCTCACAAATCTCCCGACTATAACATTTGCCAACTTATGTCACTTTTATGTAGATAGATATATGCAATGAGACCCTAACTGGTATGCTAATCTTATAATACATTACTTCAAACAAGAACGTAGTATTACATTAACCGTGATTGTTAATATGGTTTGTTCATTTAAAACTCAGACACGTTTGCTCCCAACTAAATGTCACGTATTTTTTATTATATAAATCATGTTTGAACCCACACCCAACACCGGCAGCAAGAACCTACCTGCCTTAAGATTTATTAAAAATTCAGTAAGCTTGAGAAACCATATTATACTATTATGATACACTTCTTATCTTTCTTTTTTTCTTGGCGTCATGACTTTTTTCTCATTTTTATTGATGCTCTTTCCTTTTTATTTTCTATTTTTAACTAATGTGTCATGCTACATCGGTATGACGTATGACAAATGAATACATTCTCAACTTATTTTTATTGCTCACTTTTATTAGTGCCACTAGAATGAAAAACACTAACACATATTTATTTATTAGCATTCACACAAGACATTATTCTTAAATTCGTGTTGAGCCTATCAACATATCATCAATTATATGTATAGTCTTAAAGATTCATTCTATGCGTAAGTATCAACATATGAGTTCCCTATCATCACTCATAAATGTAAATATCTCTTTCAAGTGACATGAATCATTTTTTTTCAAGTAATTTTGACACAATCGGTTTTGTTATTATATTTTAAAAATTATAAATATAAAAATATATACAAGTTACCTAAAACTAACATGTAAAATGACAAAATTGATTCTTTCAATGGAGTTTATAAAAAGAACAAGTTCACCTGATTGCTTGGTTGTGACAAGTTCCTTGTGATCATTGACGATCTTCAAGTTTCGTTCAACAACCTACAAAAACCTTTTAAAAATTATATAGAAGCGAGCTTCTTAGCAATTAGCACAAACTTGGTTTTAGACTTTCAAAACCATAATTTCAAAACAAATATGTACCTCCTTTCCCAACATAAAACATTTAATTGTACTCAATGCAAACTCTAGATTAGAATCCTATATTAATAATTAAATTGTAAAAGAAGTAAATAATTAAAAAATATTGTATTTAACGTATGCAAAGCTTTCTAAACCCCTTGTAGGCTTGAGTGGATGAGTAAAGTCGTGTTAGATTTTTAGGTGAATACATCCACAAAGTTCTTAGAATAAAACAAAAACAGAAATTAATAAACAAAACAAAAATACGACTACAATCAAAATACAAAAGATCTCGAGTTGCCTCTAAAGTAGCAATAAGTTTTAGGTTTTCAACTATACCATGTCCGTCATTACTAAGGTAGTCGGAGTGCACATATGCCTACCAAATTCTCCAAAAGTTTCGATAAATGAATGCCATTTCCATATTGCTTTCCAATGATTGGTATGTAAAATAAAAAAGTTTTTATGCAGTTGTTTCACTATGATTTATCTAATGTGGTGTAATGTCAACTTTATCATCCTCAAATTGCCCTCCCTAACTTGTTGGTTAGAGATAATTAAAGGAGAAGGGTCATGATAAACTTTTAGTATCTTAGTCTCCGCTTTTTTTTGCAAGTTCTATGTCTTCATTTGGGTATAAAATTTATTCCCTCACTCTAGAATATTTGTAATCACTTTTTCCACTGTTTTCATAGCCATGGTGGATTCAATCTTTGATTCCTTTATAATTATGTTAAGCAATGTCATATTAGTCTCCATAAGCTCCTCTTTTACCTCGTCTTCCAGTGACTTTTTAATATGGAATTCTAATGAAAGTACTTTACATTTTTATGTTGTGGTAATGAACTCATTGTTGATAGAAAGTTGGTGTCGTGATACACTTTCATCGATCATGGACAGCATCAACTCCAACCAGACAATCTTTTTCTTCTCGGATTGATAAACGTATTAAAAGGACTTATCACTTTGGTTTGTAACTTTTTCTTGCATCTGATCGGGAGATGGACATTAATTGTCATTGTAACCTAAAGAAAAGTTTGATTGGCTCAAGTATCCATAATAATCCCCTTGCATACATCTAGCTTTTATAATTCTTGTAGACCAACTGAAAGTATTTATAGAGATAGTTGTTATACTCGATCTACCAAGTAACTTAACTTGAGCTTTGTGTCATGTTTATTATTGCAATCGTAATCCTGCCTAGAGTTATTGTTCACCTCAGACTGATAATATCTTTGATAATTTGATGAATGTGGTATGTAATATTGATAAGATGATGTATCTTCAAACTTTTTATAATCCACCATTATATATCCTTCCCTTCGATTAATACACTTTTCATCTTCATATTTCTAATAAGCTTTAACCTCTTTAACAAACACTACACAATCTTGCAACCAATGAAAGAGTCTCCCAAAACATCCACATGGATCGTCATACCAAATCATTGTAAGATCAAATCCTTTGATGTTCTATTATGCCTACAAAGAACGAGCTTGCACAACATACTTTTATACCCAAGGTAACAACGAATAGAAGATATCAAGCAAAATAAAATTAGTAGTTAAAAATATATATCTAGAATTTCAATTTATAAAAACAAATTAAACTAAACTAGAGCTAAATAGTTTGCATACGAATTCCTGATAACGATGGCATTTTGATTGACTTCTTGTGGGTGGATTAAAAAATGAACTAATTTTAAGGACTTAAATAACTATAACTAGTATGAATATGTAAGGGTCATCTTCAGAAGGTGTAATATTGCGAAAATTAAATCCTTTTATTATAGATAATCTTTAGAGATATTATATATAAAAATAATATTAAAGATTAATCTAACTGAACTAAATTAGTTAGTTAGTGTTTAGATTTACAATAACTCAAAACTAATGTGTGGTCTACCATCCATAGAAACATAGCAAACCTTACATCATCGCCGGCCAATATAAATGTTTTCGAACTTTTAGTCGATGATCTAGCACACTAATTAAAAGTACAACTGAAAGTATTTATAGAGATAGTTGTTATACTCGATCTACCAAGTAACTTACTTGAGCTTTGTGTCATGTTTAATTATTGCAATCGTAATCCTGCCTCACCTTGACATAACTTTTTATAATCCACCATTATATATCCTTCCTTCGAAATACACTTTTCATCTTCATATTCTAATAAGCTTTAACTCTTTAACAAACACTACACAATCTTGCAACAATGAAAGAGTCTCCCAAACATCCACATGGATCGTCATACCAAATCATTGTAAGATCAAATCCTTTGATTTCTATTATGCCTACAAAGAACGAGCTTGCACAACATACTTTTATACCCAAGGTAACAACGAATAGAAGATATCAAGCAAAATAAAATTAGTAGTTAAAATATATATCTAGAATTCAATTTATAAAAACAAATTAAACTAAACTAGAGCTAAATAGTTTGCATACGAATTTCCTAAACGATGGCATTTGATTGACTTCTTGTGGGTGGATTAAAAAATGAACTAATTTTAAGGACTTAAATAACTATAACTAGTATGAATATGTAAGGGTCATCTTCAGAAGGTGTAATATTGCGAAAATTAAATCCTTTTATTATAGATAATATTTAGAGATATTATATAAAAAATAATAAATTAAGATTAATCTAACTGAACTAAAATTAGTTAGTGTTTAGATTTACAATAACTCAAACTATGTGTGGTCTACCATCCATAGAAACATAGCAAACCTTACATCATCGCCGGCCAATATAAATGTTTTCGAACTTTTAGTCGATGATCTAGCACCTAATTAAAAGTACACGCCCTACGCTTTGATTACAAATAACGACTGAATCTTGCAGCCGTGACATGTCTCTCCACACTTTGCAAATTTTCTTCCTTTTCTGGCAGTAACTTGGCGATTTCCCAAGCCATCGAAACAACCGATTATCAAATTAGTAGAGAATTAACCCTACACGAGTCATAACTATATATTAAGGCATTGTGGAATGCCGAAACCGTTGTTTTGAAACTTACCGGCTACGTACCCATTCATACTTCCTACCGACAACTCTAATCATAAATAAGGTAAATCATTGTCAATCGATTTAATACTCATAAATAAGTTGTATCTTTTCTGAATCCACCAAATCAATTTTCCAATGGCTAGTTACCTCTGTTCACTTTGGTTTTAGTCTTTATTTTTGAAATACTACTCTGTTACTTATATAAAACCACAATATCTTTTAAATTAACTATATTTATTAGAAAATGTATTTATAAACCATTCATTTAAAGAATAGTAATATTTAATGTGTAGTTAGTCGAATAATGTTTTCACTTTGATATTTTGAATTTTAAAACCATGAGTTTTTACAAACTTAACTTACGTTTATTATTTATTATATATTACTTCTATTTTATAATAAGTTTCATTACTTATAAGTTTCATTACTTATCTATATAAAAGAAAGCTGTTAGCTACAAGAAACTTTCATGTTTTACTATTTAACCACAGAACTTTAGTTTATTTTACATGAGTGTGGAGAACTAGTCAGAATTAGGCATGCCATCCAATTTGGATGATCCGCCGAATCCATTGCTGACTTCACCATCCCCCATATTTGTCACAAAGCTTTTCCATATCTAAGATAAATAAAAGTATCTCCTTGAAAACTCACTTCTTTCGACGGCCCCACCCCAACTGCCTCTTTGCTTTTGTGATGAAAACCCCGCTCGCGTTGTTATACGAGTTGTCTAAAAGCAATTTCAGAATTTCAAGCTATTGTGATGGTGAAGAGTGCAACGACGAAGTTGGTGATTTTCTCCACTCGAATATTGTTACTCTTCTGTAAATTTATTCAAAATATCAATCTTGGTTTGATGAATACTTGATTATTAATTGTTTAGTAAGCACCTGCAACTTTTTCAAATATAAACAATTTGAGGTTCTACCCAACTTAAACGCAACTAGGATTTACTCACTAATTGACCTGTCTGTGTAGGTTTGATTGAACCTTTATAAAAATTGAGGGTCAATGATTCTTTTTTTTTCAGATTCAACTCAATTTAAACTTTGATCAATCACGTGTAAGAAGTTACAAAATTAAAGTTTATGAACCTGAATAAATGATTCTCATGAAGATGAAGTTGGGTCCTATTTTACGCAAAAAGTGTTGCTGGTAGAAGAGAAAACGAGTGCGTAGAGAGAGAAAGCGAAGAAACAAAGTGTTAAGGTATGTAATTCGTGTAGTAACTCGTGTTATATACTAAGGAATGATTATTGATGAATATAACATGTGGTTATGTAGTTTTCGTTTGGTAAAGGCTTCAGGAAAGTCGAGTTTGTGCTAAAATTTCACGAAGTGAGTTTCTAGTCTCCTTTTTACACCATTTTTACGTTTTGGGGCTATTATGCATACTAAAATACTCGATTTATGCTTTTATGATGATGTTATGAGGTTTAGCATGTTAGAATAACCTTAGACGTGAAACGTTATGATACTGGGCGGGAAACCCGTAGTTTTTGTAAAACCATGAAATCTCCCAGAAAAACAATAAACACACGATCTCAATCTTGTGAATGCGGAATGTAAACAAGATTGGAGTGAAAGAAGATTGAATTGATCACAAAATGATTCGTTGATTGAATAACACAACCTATGAAAGGTCTTGTGCGATTTCGCACAGTACAGATATGATAAATGAACAAAAGCTCATTACAAAACGAAAACTAAGCTATTTATACTAAACATAAGGTTCTCGCGCGACAGGCTTGTCGCGCGGCTAAGCCTTTCGTGTGGATCTGACTTTCGCGTAGAAGCTTCTTCTCGCGTGGAATCTTCTTCTCGCGTGACAGCTTCATCTCGCGTGGAACTGGCTTTCGCACATGCTGTTTTAGACTTCGTCTTCATTTAGTCTTCAAATGTTTTTGCCGAGCCTTGATTAGTCTACTACAATCTCCCCCTAGGCTCGGTGAAACATAATCAATCAAAGTCAACATTTGCCTTCTTGTACGAGCCTGCATATGCATACCATTTGTTCCTAAGGATCCGGTCAATCATCCACACATACTGGCAAGATAGAAAATAAACGGACTCATCAGCTGAAATGGGGCAGTGTAATAGCTTGATTAAGTCGTCTTTGCCAAACTTCATCAAGTCTGCTGGATCAATGATTCGAAATGACCTGTCAGTACATCTGATCACAGCGTGACCGGAATCCTTCTCACATCTCTAAGAGAGTAATTGCTTTAAAGTGTTGGGAGGAACTGGAGCATGCACTGGGACTTTCCTGATAAATTTAGAATGTTGATAGACTCGTATTTCATTGGAGCTTTAGTCTTTTCATCTATTCTTGTTGAGTCATCAATCAACTTGGATTTGGCAGTTTTAAAGTCCTTGAAATTTGTACGCATCTCCCTTCGTATCATAGATCTTATCAACTCAGCTTCACTATGATTACTTTCATTGAAAAACGGAGCATTGCCCATAGAGTAAAGATCTGCAGCACGTAAAGTATGAAAATCTTGTGTGCTTTTCAAATAATCTATTTCTCCATTCCTTCTTTTTATCACATATAATCGTTTCTCTCCATCATATCCCCAACTAATCACATGAGACATTTCACCATACTTCTGCTTAGGCTTAGAAATAAATAGAAAATGAGCTTCAGTAGGTGGTGGTGGTGCTTTGAACATTAATCCTCCTCTAGTGAATAATGCAATTTGACCAGTAGAATCTTTCTTGGTTGAACCAGTAGGAGTTGTACCACTCACAGTCTCAGTAGGGATTTCTCCTTCTTCAAGATTAATGTCTTTGAATAACTCTTGAAGGTTGTTCCCAAATATGTCAGTATATTCATTCTGTTCCTCCAAATCATCAAACATATCAAATTCTTCTTCGATAGCTCCTGATGAAGATTGTTGAAAAGAATACAATTCTTTTTCATACAACTCTCAGTAGCAGGGTCAATAGGATCATATCCTTCCGGGTCACTAACACTTGGTCGATTGACATTATCAGTGTTAGTTTCACCAGTTGGACTCGAAGATAGTCCAGTAGCATCACCTCCATCATCATCATTGCCTCCATCATCATTACCATCATCATTTCCACCATCATCTCCACCATCATCATCATCATTTTCATCATCATCATTTTCATCATCATCCTCATCATCATCATCCTTATTGTCATCTGAATCAGCATAATCAATCAACTCTTCATCCTCCTTTTCATGAACAATAGGCAAAGTAATCATATGCTCTGGCTCAACGAAAGTTATAGATGTGAAAGCTTCGGTGATAGGTACTTCAGATGAAATTGGAACATCCTCAGTAGTGCTAACACTTGGCTGTTCAGTAGAAGTTTGAGCTTCGTTGACCATTTCCTTCTCTGGAATATTTTCAGTAGGGGATGGGCTTGGAGAGCGTCTACTAGATTCACCAATCACAGTAGTAGACCTTACGACTGGTGGTTGATGAAAATAAGTCTGTGATATAAATTCTCTAAGCTCATTAAGTTGTCTCTCCAACCCTGAAGTATAATCAAACATGCTCTTTATCTGTTGTTCAAGAGAAACTATCCTTGTATCTTTAATGGCTGGATCCAGTTGAATCATGTTAATCAGATTCGACTTTTCTTCATTTTCTTTTTTCAGTTCAGCAATCATCTTTACATTTTCAAAACTTTCTTTCTGCAAGTTCTTTACCATTTCTTCTAATGTGATAGAACGAGGAGTGTTTGTTGATTCATCTCTTCCTTGAAAATCTGGAGGTGTACTCAAGAATGTATCAACATCAAACTCTAAATTTTCTTATCGTGGAGGTGTAGAAAAACCAGATCAAGAAACAGGAACAGTTTCTGTCTCGATAACAGTGGTAGTAGTATCAATATGTGTTTCTTCCTCAGTGATCACATTTTCTGGTGATCTCTGAATATCAGAAGAGGTAGTCTGTTCAGCCTCTGTAATAATCACTTGAGTTCGTGGACGTTTTGGAATAACACTTCTCCCTCTTCTTCTTGCAGGGAAGTCTTTTCTTTTTGCCATTCGTTTGCGTCTAAAAGAAGTACTTGGGGATTCCACAGGAATGTAATCAGTGTCTCTCTCATCAGTACTTTTCCTGGTAGAAGTTGGTGTAGAGGGAGTCTGATCTGTTTGGATCTCATATGGAACATTCTCTATCTGATCACTTGGGGTTTCAGAACTGGAAGCTGAGTGAACAATACCTTCCCTTCTTTCTTCATTGGATGGTTCATCCCCAAATCTCCTGATCTATATCATCTCTAGCACCAGAAGTAGAAGCACCAGTCTGTGCCTCATCAATAGGTACATCTCCTCCCAAATCTCCAACACTGTCATCAACTTCTGAAAATCTACCAATCTTGGCAAAACTTTCACCAGAGCATTTGTTGCCTCTGGCTCCAGTTAGATGTGTGAAAATCTCCTTCTTTATAGTCTATACAACATACTTAGGAGATCTCTGAGTAGCAAGCTCAGGATAAGCATCATTTATCACCAGCTGGATAAATCTTGGGTACATGATGAACTTTCTTCCAGGATTGGCTGTGGCGTTCTTTACCATCTCCTGGAAGACAACTCCAGATATACTAAAAGGTAGATCATCAACCAAAGAAACCAATAAGGAGCCAAAAACTTCACTCAAGCTATCCATCCCAGCTTTGAGATTGCTCAGACAATGAATCACCATATGAAATAGGTATTTCCAGTAAGGTGGTAACCATTTCTTCTCTAGACTTGGATATCTGTACTCGTATCCCATACGAGCCAGACAATCAATCACAGTATCATCATCAAGTCTAGTTGGTGCACCCTCTTGATCATCAAACAAAAGAACTCTATTCAGTATGGACTGAGAGACTGTCACTCGTTTGTCCTTGACAGTAGCAGTAATAATTTGGTTTCCTGCTTGGTCCTTTTCCAGAGCAGCAGTGCTCCAGAAAAAGTCTATCAGCTCTGAATAAATGGCGGGGTCAGCAGATATAGCATAAACAAAGCGGGAATTCTTCAGTCCTTCGATCATAGATGAAAACAGTTCCTTCCCTTCTGGAACATCATCTAAGTAAGCAACACAATTATGATTTTTATTAAAAATCATTTGTGCCATCTGCATTGTCACAAAAACTCAAGGTTAGAACACTTTTAATATAACTTAATCATCCCAAAGAAAACATTATTTACACTTAGTGAATTTTCGCAACAAAATTCTCATTCGCTCGAATTTGAAACTTAGAAATTTTAAGCAATTTAGTTTTAATAATCAAGACTAAGTGCATGTTATAAGTTCATTTGTAAAAATGTAAAAACAACACTTAGAAAAATTTCGAGTTAGTTTCTGTCAAGCGAAAAATAACAATTCATGCGAAAAATTCTATTTGTGCGAATACTATCATCACGCGACAAGTTTAATTCCGTGCGAATTGAAAGTCAAGCGAAAGTAAAGGTCACGCGAAAGTCAAAGATCTCGCGAAATCTAGAAACATGCAAAATCTGTAATCACGTGAAAACATCCTTTTGCGTCTGTTCATTTTCTGTGCGATTCGCACAACTCGACTTTCAAATTAATGGTTCAAAAATCGATTTTGATCCATGAAATCTAGTCCATCACTGTCGCCTAAGTCCATTATGTGTATTTCATCTTTCAATTTCAACTTTTAAGTCCATTTATTAAGTTTTTAATTTCAAGATGTTAAGTTCCACTTAGCATTTCATAGCTACAGTAACCAAATCAAACATTTTATACCTTTAAAATCACACTATGTATGTAATGAGAACTAAATGAGAATCAGAATAGTCAAGTAAGAAGGAAATGATCTCAAACTTCGATTTTCAGAGGGTAAGCGATAAAGGTTTTCGGATGCGAAGCGAGAAAGTTTTTTCGGATGGGGTTTGTGCGAGAAGTGGTTTCGTCTTGGTCATTGTGAAATTTTATCCCAGACAAATCACGCGAAAGGTCATTTCGCGAGACATCCTTTTTCGCGTGACTTCTTCTATTCGCGCGAGATGCAATGTTTTTCAAAAAATTTTTAACTTACAAAATTTTTCTTATTTTTCAAAACTTTCAAACCTTTTATTCTCAATTATTTGAGTCAACATAATTTTTATTTACCAAGTGATCAGTTAATTTAATGAATCTTCAATTTTCAAAATTTATTTTGTTATTTATTTATCTTAAAAATAAAACAACACAAAATTAAAATGAAAAACACATACACACAAAGTAACAAAATATTGAAAACAAATAGAGAATCAAGATCGGATTTGTTTGTTTTGTAAGAATTTTCATAATGAGATCATATAGTTCTTTATCAAGTTAAGACTCTGTCCGGCTTTATTTAAAATAACTGGTTAAGTTGATTGTCAATATCTTTTGTCCCTTTAAACTTATACTTCAGGTTTTACTCAGAAACATAATGAGTGATATATATCATGTTTTGTGTTGATTTAATATAAGTCAGTGGATCCCACAATCAGAACTTCTGTAAAGTAATTATTATCCTTCAAGACACTTCGAGATTTCAAGTCACCCCAATTTGACTTAAACCATGCATTGTTGATCAGTGATACCATTTATTGTATTCCTAAATATAACTATTTGAGCATAACTAGCCTGAGAAATATTTCTTAACCCGGAATATTAACAAGTTTAAGGACTTACTGACAGCCATCCGGACTTACGTCTGCCCTCTCAAGATGTTTAAGACTTACACGCCATCCGGACTTACATGCCCCATCATTCGATTTTGCCTTCCATAGTCAGAAAATATTCTCAAAATAGAAAATATATACCATATAGTATGTATGTCTTTTAGACATATCTTTTGATTTGTTGTGCTTCTTGGCATCTTATATCCTATATGGCCTTTTTGGCATCTTTTTGCTCAATTATTTTCTTTTGTGTTTTTCTCTTTTTGTCCCTTTTGTATTTTTATCTTTTATATATATATATATATAGTTATGATAATCACTGAATCAATCACATACAGGCTTGAGTATGACAAAATTATATCTCTCAGTCTGTGTTAGAACATTTTTGGCATAGAATCCTGATATGTTTCCCACTAATTCATATTTCTTTAATTCAAGTGTAATCACTCAATTATGATCTTTTTGTTTCTGAAAGCAAAGCCTATCGACACATCAAATATAATCCAAGTCTATTCGTATTTAAGCCTTTGAAAGTACTTAGACTCGTTTAGAACTTTGTAATATCATTTCTCATTTCAGTATGAAAGTTTCTTCTTTTTTTTATTTTGATAATCATTTGATCTTAACTCCCCCTAAGACCAAAAATATTTTTCAGAACTTGTTTTTCTAATTTTCTCCCCTAAAATTGTGATTGTCCTTTTAAGAAAAGGAAACAATTGCAATTTTATCCTTTATTAAAAATGAAAAATCTTTTTGTGAAGATTCATTAAACCAATTTATCCAAAGTTAATCATCCCCAATGATTGCACAAGGAAATCAAATCGAGAATGATCAAATGCCTTGGTAAATAAATCAGCGATATTTTCACTTGACGGCACTTGTTTTAAATGAATAAGTTTACGATCAAAACAGTCGCGGATAAAAGGAATGCGGATGTCAATGTGTTTAGTTTTTGAGTGTTGAATGGGATTTTTCACGATGTTCAGAACTGCCGTATTGTCACACCAAATGAGTGTGTCATAGATGTTGAGGCCATAATCGAGAAGTTGTTGTTGAATCCAGACAAGCTGGGAACAACAGCTCGATGCAGCCACATATTCAGCTTCGACAGTGGATGTGGATACAGTGTTCTGCTTTTTACACTGCCAAGAAATGAGTCGGTTGCCTAAGAATTGACATCCTCCTGTGGTCGATTTCCTGTCTAAATTACAACCACCATAATCACTGTCAGTATAAGCAAATAAATCGAAATCGGAATTTCGAGGATACCAAAGACCAAGTTTGGGTTGACCCTTGAGATACTTGAAAATCCTCTTGACAGCTTTCATGTGTGATTCCTTTGGATCACTTTGATAGCGGGCACACTGACAAACAGGGAACATGACATCCGGCCTGCTTGCAGTGAGATACATGAGGGAACCAATCATCGATCTGTAAAGATGTTGATCAACTGATTCTCCTAATGGATCTGGAGTAAGAGTAGGACGAGAAGCCATTGGAGTTGGAGCTACTTTGGAATCTTGAAACTTGTATTTCTCAAGAATAGTCTGAACATACTTTTCTTGATGAATGAGAATACCAGTCTCAGATTGAGTAACTTGAATACCCAAGAAAAAGGAAATTTCTCCAAGGGAACTCATCTCAAATTTCTTCTTCATGACTGCTTCAAACTTCGTGCATATACGATCATTTGTTTAACCAAAAATGATATCATCGACATAGATTTGAACCAAAATGATGTCATCGCCTGATTTTCGTATGAATAAGGTTTGATCAATTGCTCCTCGTGAACAACCATTTGCAAGCAAATGTTCAGTCAGAGTTGCATACCAAGCACGAGGTGCTTGATGTAAACCATATAATGCCTTATCCAACTTGTAAACATAATCAGGATGATCTGGGTCTTCAAATCCTGGAGGCTGACAAACATAGGTTTCTTCCTTCATTTCTCCGTATAAAAATGCAGTTTTAACATCCATCTGATACACCTTGATGTTCATGTATGAAGCAAAGGCTAAGAATATACGTATTGCTTCTAGTCTTGCAACTGGAGCATACACTTCTTCATAATCCAATCCTTCAACTTGATAGAATCCCTGCACCACAAGACGTGCTTTGTTCCGAACAATAACACCTTTTTCATCCGTCTTGTTTCGAAATATCCACTTTGTTCCAATTGGAAGCTTATCCTTTGGAAGTTCAACAAGATGCTAAACATTGAGCTTTTTGAATTGCATTAACTCATCTTGCATTGCTTCTATCCAGCTGTTTTCCTTGAGTGTCATTTCAACATTCTTGGGCACTATTTGTGATAGAAAGCAAGCATAAAAGCAAGTGTTAATTGCTCCTGATCGACTTCTGGTAATTACACCCTCATGTAATGGACCAATGATTGCATCAGTTGGATGAGTTTTATGTATTCTTAATTGAGGAATATCATCTGCAACCATTCCATCTTCCAAATTAGTAATGTGTTCAACATTATCAAGAACTTCTTCAGATTGTCGAGATTGATACACAATATTTTCTTTAAGTGTGTCATCTGAAACATGATTTTCAAAAGCAGTAGACACATTTGGAGATTCTTCAAATGGAACTTGAATGACTTTGATCGGTGTATCCATATTTTCTGAAGAAGATGCAGATAAAGGTGAACTTAATGATTCTTCTAGCTCTTGATTTGATATTTGTTCTGAAGGAACAACTAATGAATCAGAACAGGCAGATATGGGAACAGAAGCTGTAGGAATATCTTTGGATGAAGGAGTAGCAGAATCATCAGATATCAAAGATGGAAATTCCTCAATGATTTTGTTTTCCAAGGAGGTTGCTTGAGAATTAGAATCTGCAGATGAAGGTTTAGAAATTTTAAAATTTATGAACAAAGATTCATAATCATAAACCCATGAAGGAGCTGAACCTGCATTAGTAATGTTAAGCTCGTGCCAATCAATGTTAAATGACTCATTTATTTGTCTAGGTCCTTTTATTATAAACTCGATATGCAACCTTATTAGCAGCATATCCCACAAAGTAACATTCATCAGCCTTTTCAGAAAATTTGAAGATGATTCAGTTGTATGCAACAAAGTGCAACAACAACCAAAGGCTTTAAAATATTTAACTTTGGGTTTGTGTTATAAAATATTTCATATGGAGTCTTCTTTAATCTTTTGTTGATTAAAACACGATTCTGAAAATAACAAGCAGTATTTACTGCTTCAGCCCAAAAGAACAAAGGTAATTTGGCAGCAGATATCATTGTTCTAGCAGCTTCAATCAATGTTCTATTCCTTCTTTCTGCAACCCCATTCTGTTGTGGTGTGCCAGCAGCACTAAATTATCTAGCAATTCCCTTTGATTCACAAAACTCATTCAGAGTTTGATTGCAAAACTCTGTTCCATTGTCACTTCGGATGCATTTTACCTTTTTCTCTGTCTGATTGTCCACCAAAGTAATGAATTTGATCAAAAGGTGTGGAGTTTCATCCTTAGATGCTAAGAAAAACACCCAAGTAAATCTAGAAAAGTCATCAGTAACAACCAGACAGTAAGATCTTCGACCCAAACTTAAAACACTCACTGGACCAAAAAGATCCATGTGTAAGAGTTGTAAGATTGATTCGATTGAGTTGTGTGCAATTGGTTTGTGTGGAAGTTTTTGTTGTTTACCCTTAGAATATAACAAACAATGTTCATTTAATTGAAATTCTTTTTCAGGTAAACCAATAATATGATTTCCACGTACAAGTTTATTCATGTTTTTAAGACTGACATGTCCTAACCGACGATGCCATAACATGGAATCATTCTCCGAGGCTTTGGATAGTAAGCAAGAAGCTGTTACCAAAGAATTAGAACAATGCATATCAAGAAGATATGTGTCATTGTCTCTCGGAGTCCTCATCAAAATCCATTCATCTGGAACAACAAAACCCGGTTTTAAGATTAAGCATTCTTTGTTAGTAAAGTGTGTAGAATATTGTTTGTCACAGATTTGAGACACACTTAACAGGTTATGTTTTAATTCCTCAACAAAATTAACATTTTCAAAGCTAAGGACACCATTTGTAACTGTACCACGCTTGGTTATACGTCCTCCTTTGTCTCCCGTGAAAATCACTCTTCCTCCGTTATATGACTGAACATCTTGTAGTAATGATAAATTCCCAGTCATATGTCTTGAACAACCGCTATCTACATGCCAAAGACTTTCAATATTCTTTTGTGGTTGTCCCTGCATAAGTAACAAAATTACTTAGCTTTTGGTACCCAAGTCAAGCATGACTTGAGCACATTATGTGTTGCAGCAAGATAAAATTATTTAAGATTATTATATTTGTTTAGCACATCAGTCTTTCCATTTACATTTTTCACATTGATATTTTCGTTGAAATCATTATTCAAACTCTTATTCTTTTTGACATTAAAATCATTAGTAACTTTTGATTTCATATGATTTGAAAATTTTCCACGAGTGAAAAACAATTTTCTATTATGAGCAATAGAATTATGAAATCTTTGTTTGCTTAACGATTTTTGTCGAAAAGGACAATTGTTTGCCAAATGATTATGTTTCCACACTGATAACATTTTCTTTGTTGTTGTGGAAAACAAACTGTGGATGACAATTATAGAAATTGTCATAAAAACCAAAGTCAGATTGACTTTTTGGTTTAACATTCTGCACAGTCTCTCGAATCTTTGCCTCATTTGATAATTGCTTGTTCATCTTTTGCAGATTCGAGGAAATTGTTGATGTATGACCACTTTTGAATTGAGAATTGGCAGTTGTGACTTTTGGAATTGATGGTGCTGGAATAGGACCAGTCTTAGATTCTGCTGGAGTAGGACCAGACTTTGAATTTGCTGGAGGTGGACCAGGCTTAGATATACGAATTGGTGCTGGAGAAGGACCAGGCTTTTGAATTTTCAGATTGAATGCAGAAGAATCATTCACTTGCAAATCTGGGCTACAAATATCTTGATTCACAAGGTTAGCATTATAATGAAGTTTATTTTTAAAGAATCGAGAATTCGTTTCTTTAAAAATATGCTCTTCATTTTCAATTAAACCTTTAGAAACAAATCTACTTTTAAAATCTTTTTCAATTCTTTCTTTCTGATTTGCTCTTTGATATGCATTCAAATTATATTTACTATTTGATTTAATCCCATTCAAATCAACAGCCTTTTCATTTCCTGACAAAGTTTGTTTACAAGCAGATCGTAAAACATTTACATTCTTATTTTTCAAACTGTCACTCTCATTTTCTCCCTCACTTTCACTCTCCCAATCTTCAACCAACCCATCCACCTTCAATTTATCTGCACAAAAATTTTCAGTTGATTGTTTAGGTTTGGTTATTATAATAGGATCAACAGATAGATTTACTTTGACTGAAGGTTTTAAGTCTTGAGACGGAGAGAAACCAATCCCATAGACCATATCAGAATCAGAAATGACATCAGATGAAGGTAAACATGAATAATCATGATTAATTGGAGGAGCAATGTTTGAAAATCCAACACCGCATTTTCCTCCTTTAATCTTCTGTGTCATTTGTGACTTGATTATTCCTTCAACCATTGTTGATGAAAGTTCAAATTTCTCAACAGTCAATTTAGCCGTGGCTAGTTCACTGTTGAGTCTATTAATTTCTAAAGCGAGTTCATTGTTTCTATTTGTCAAATCATTATTTGTACATTCTTTATCATGAAGATTTAGTTGTAAATTGTATATTGTTTTATTTAAACCTTCAAGTTTTTCTTTAAAAATCTTTTCATTTGATTTGTGTTTTCGAGCTTGATACTAAAGTTTTTCAACTTCCATTATCAAGTTCTCATTATGAACTCTATATCTTTAACTTTCTCAACACATAAATTTGTGCATAAACTATCATATACCTTGGGTTCAGAACTTTCTCCTTCCGTTTCCTCAACCTTCTTGACCATAAAAGCTTTCATAGCAGCAGCTTTTTCTTCCACTGGAGCAACGTCAACAGTCTTTGGATCAATACATTGGCATTTGACTGGAGGCTCGACAGTGTACTCTTCAATCATAATCCTCTCCTCAACAACCTTCTCAACTAGATGTTTCTTCATAACTTTCTCTTTCTCTTCTTCAACATTCTCCTTCACTTCTTCAAAATTCACATTCTCTTCTTCAACTTTCTGATTTTCTTCCTCAACTTCCACCTTTAATTCTTCTCTTTTAGCAAACAAACCTTCCATCAAGTCATCAGAAATGAACTCAGCAAATAAATTTTCTTCTTCTTCTGGTTCAGGAACAATCTTTGCAATGAATGCAGTAGACAATGTTAGATCAAGGGCTTCCATTTGGTCTGACCAGTCATAATCAGCATTAGTTTGTGAAACCAATGCTTTAGTACCAGAAGTACTAGCTTTGTCTTTCTTGGACTCAATCTCCACAGTCACCATCTTTTTAGGGCCTTCAGTTTGACCAGTCTTTGGTTCAGTACATTCTCTGGCGAAATGACCTGGTTTGTCACAGTTGTAACACCTCAGGTTAGACTTGTCGAAACTGATTTTGCTAGAGTTGTTAACACCAAACATTTTTCTCCCAATTCGTCTAGCAAAATTCTTCGCCCTGTAAACTACCATGGCCATTTGATACTTGATGTCATTTTCTTCAACATCATCAGGATTGACTTGTTGAAGATCATCAACCAAGACATTAGGAGCAGTGAGTCTTCCAGCCATAAAAGCTTCATAACTCGACATGAAAGTGGTGAAAAGGGCAAGATGCTCCTCAGCAATCTGGACAGTCTGCTTTGATGGATCAGTGGTGCAACATAAGCATGTTGACCACTATGAGAATCTTGAGATTGAGGGACTTGTTGATGGATGATGGGGGAATAGTGTTGAGCAGCTAGAACAAGAACTTGATGGTTTACTGCTGGTTGCATATAAGAAGATGCTGCACCTCCAGATTGTTGTTGCTGACACATTTGTGTATAACTGACATAGTAATTTGGATTACTAGCCATCTTTGCATAGAGAGCAGTTCCTTCAGCACCCAGAGAACTGAGAAGATTAGCAGCTCGCTGCTTATCGTCCATCTTATAAGACTTGATAGTTGAAATGAGATCAGTCAACTGAAGAGTATACAAGTCTTTGGTTCTCTTGATCAATGTACAGTTGTTATTCCAACTGTATGGAAGTGAGTTTAGCAGCTTCTTGTTCACAGTGATGGGTTTCAGAGTAATACCCGCACTCTTCATTTTCGTTACCAGTCTAACAAACCTGGCAATCTGAGCTTCCAACTCTTCACCAACAATATGATTAAACATGTTGAATTCTTGATTCAACATATCCTTTTTGCTTTCCCTCATATCTTTGTTGCCCATAATCTGAGTTTCCAGAGCATCCCATAACACCTTTGCACCCCTGAACTCTTGAAACTTTTGAGATATTTCAGTCGTCAAGGCCATAGTAATAGCAGCATAAGCCTTGTCATCAAGTTCTAATCTCTTAATATCATCTTCATCCCATAAGTGTTCAGGTTTCTGTACCATTTCTCCTTTATCATTTTTGTACAACGGAATGTAAGGACCATACTTGATCGACCTCCACATCTTAGGTTCTGTGTAAATAACATGATTCTCAAATCGGAAAGCCCAATAAGCATAATCGTCTTCACAGAGAAGTCTCGGTGGCTTGTTACCAGTACCAATTTTCGTGTCTAGATGAAGTGAAGCAGTAAGATGCTTTAGATTCGGAGTTGTTGAAGCCATATCGATCAAAAAGTCAAAAATCAGAATTTTCGTGCGAGAGAGGTGCGAAAACGGTTTTCGCACAGCACAATTTTTCGCGCGAGAATTGAGTTTCGGGCGAAAATCCGATTTACTTTTCACGCGAAATCGCGTAAAAAGTGAAATAACCGTTTGTGCGAAATCTGATACTTTCGCATGCGAAAACTCCCAGTTCAAGCGAAAATCTTCCAATTTCATGCAGAAACAAATCTCCAACAGTTTGTTCAAGCAAGAATCACCTCCAAATCACTGAATATGTCTGATTATACTCATTTTAATCCAATTTTAATGAATTTAGTTCAATTTTAAGCTTAATTATGATTAAAATTCAACTAAAGTCCACTAATTCAGTCCATATCAGTCCAAATTCTCAAAATTCGAGCAGCATAACATCACCATATCTGAATCTCAAGTAATCAATGATGAATATCTTCAAAAATGAGTAGAAAACAATCCAAATCTTCTCCAAATCGTGGTTCTAGAGCCTAATGATCTGATACCAATTGTAAAACCTTGAAATCTCCCAGAAAAACAATAAACACATGATCTCAATCTTGTGAATGCAGAATATAAACAAGATTGGAGTGAAAGAAGATTGAATTGATCACAAAATGATTCGTTGATTGAATAACACAACCTATGAAAGGTCTTGTGCGATTTCGCACAGTACAGATATGATAAATGAACAAAAGCTCATTACAAAACGAAAACTAAGCTATTTATACTAAACATAAGGTTCTCGTGTGACAGGCTTGTCGTGCGGCTAAGCCTTTCGCGTGGATCTGACTTTCGCGTGGAAGCTTCTTCTCGCGTGGAATCTTCTTCTCGCGTGACAGCTTCATCTCGCGTGGAACTGGCTTTCGCACATGCTGTTTTTAGACTTCGTCTTCATTTATTCTTCAAATGTTTTGCCGAGCCTTGATTAGTCTTCTACAGTTTTCGCACAATCAGTTAGGTGTACGATACGTAATTTGAAATTTGAATTTCTCGCGCGAAAGGGAAGTTCTCGCGCGATATGTAGTTTTTGCGCGATAAGTAGTTTTCGCGCGATATGTAGTTTTGGCGTGACTAGAGGTTTTCACGTGACTAGAGGTTTTCACTTGGCAGGGATGATTTGATGTGCAGGTTTGAATGCAGAAAAGTTCTCGCGCGAGAGGTTTGTTTTCATGTGAGATGATATTGATGTATGCCTAAGTTTTCGCATAACCTGCTATGATGTTTGTGATGCTTGTGATGTGTTATCTTTTCACGATGAAATAGTTTTCAAAACTAAGTATTCTATGATGTAACTTTAATTGATACGTATGTATGAATAAGTAAAGTATTATGCAATGTAAGTGAAAGATAACAATGATAAAAAGTGGAACGTAGTGAACGAATGAAAGTTTTACAAGCAAATGATGGAGGTTCACAACTCAATGAGATAGCTGTTGCTCAACTGTGTGCGGTTCAGCTAACCCTTGAGTATGCACACAGGGGTCTAGTCTTTATGACTGACCAAGATATGATGGGATCCTTGCTGCGTACCTCGGTACTATGTCAGCTTTCAAGCATGACGTGAGGGTTTACTTATAAACCCCAGCAAAGTATTAGCCCTTGGGCATGACACGGGGGTATTGCATATGGCAGGATCCGTATAAAGATGAATGATGATGAACGAATGATGTTAATGAATGAAAGTACAAAATGTATGATGATGAATGATAATGAACGATGATGAACGATGCTGAAAAGATAATAAATAATTATTATCAAGATGTATGTATGATGTATGATCACGGGTGAATGTAAAGAAAGTATTTTTCACAAAGCAAAGTATTTTATTTATAAAACTAGAACTCACTCAGCATAGCTGACTTTTTATATGCATAATAGTTGGTATGTGATCTTGATGCTGAAGAGGTGTAGGCATGGATGCATATGCAACTGGGAAAGATTTCCAGACTTCCATCCATATTTTTAAGAGTTATATCATGTTAATACAAATTTTAAGATGTAAACAAAATAATATGATCATTTGACACAATTTTTGTTATTCAAGAAAAGTTTAAATTCCGCTGCAAATGTTATATTTTAAATATTTTATTCGATGAATGACCAACTGTAAGTGTCACGGGAAAGGGTCCTTAGAAGTTGGTATCAGTGCCAAAGTATAAGAGAATTGGGTAACTTATTTTCAAAACCTAAAACTTAAACTGAGAATGGGATGAAAAGGGAAGGGATGCCAGTCCTAGTAGCTACATACTTGCAGGTAAATGTTTAATATAAACGTTTTATGTACGTTAATGAAAAAGGAATTATGTGCGCATGTTATGTGGATTTTGTGCCCTTAGTAGATTTGAACGCTGATATAGTAAGGATAGGAAATGCTTAGGGGATGAAAAATGAAGTAAGTGACTAATCATAACTGGCCACTTTAATTAGAGACTTACTATACTTGATATAATCTGAGCTGTTACCTTGAATGATCGTATTGGTGTTTGAATATTATAGCATTTAGAGATGGCCGGTGGTAGATCTTCGAAGGCCTCATGAGGTGGAGTTTGTGGTGGACGTGGTGCTAGACCGCGTGTTATGAGGAATAGGCTAGGACCATCGAAACAACACCTAAAGAGCTCGATATTCATCACCATGAGGGCGGTGATGAGAGTGCTAATTTGGGGGCCTCAGTGAAAGAGGCGGTAGTTGAGAAAGTTCATCAGGTCATGTAGACAATTCTGCCGTCTGTGGTGACTGAGGTTATTAGAGCCGTGAAGGAGGACGAGTGGAAGGAGAAGAAGGAGAAGATGAAAACCGCTCAGAGAGAGGGTGACGAGAGAGGAGAAAGGGACCAATCGGAGGCTGAGACGGTTGTTTCAAGTGATGATGAGAAGGAGGAAGCTGTGCAAGAAACTAGAAAGGGGTGTAACTATAGGGCATTTCAGATATGCAAACCCCAGACGTTTGATAGGAATGGGAGTGCTACTGCCTCTAACCGATGGGTGAGGGAGATGGAGGCGGTACTTGATATTAGCGACTGCCGAGAGAATCAGAAGGTGAAGTTTGCTACCCACTCATTTATGTATTTAGCCTTGTGCTAGTAGGAAAATATTGTCCAGGCTAAGGGTAGCAGCCATTAGCTGGATGAGGTGGCCGGAACTAAAGAAGTTGATGATCGAGTAATTTTGTCCTTACAGGGACCTCGAAAAAGTGGAGGGGGAGTTCCCACAGTTAGAGGCGGGAACCATGACGCATCAGCAGTATACGACGAAGTTCAATGAGATGGTAAGGTTGGTGCCAGATCAGGTGAGCCCGTGTCACGAAAGATCAAGAGGTACATCCAGGGTCTGCCGGCGGATATCCGCAGACATTTGATCGCTACCTGACTAGTTACATTCAGGTTGGTAGTAGATCTGGCAGGAAGACTGTATGATAAGCGAGAGGTGGTGGAGCGGTGGATGCAAAGAAGAAATGGAGTAATGGGAATGGGAAGCGACCTAAAAGTGGTGGTTTTGTGGCTGGTGGTAAAAAAGATGAGGGTTGAAGATCAAAAGGCGTTGATTGGTAGAGAGGGCATGCAAAAAGTGTGGAAAGGAGCATGCAATAGAGTGTAAGTAGGGATCAAAAATTTACTTTCAGTGTAGGAGAGAGGGCCACATGGCAAGGGATTGTCGTATGGTCAAATGCTTTAATTGCGGCGAGGCAGGGCATATGAGCAAAGATTGAAAGAAGTCAAGGGCTGAGAACTCTGGGGCAAGGGAGGAGACTGGGAAGGAGAAGGAGGGGCAGAGGGAAAAAGCCAGGGCATTTATTATGACCACGGAGGAGGCTAGGGTGGACCCCGACTTAATGTCAGGTACATTCCTAATGAACAAAACTTGTGCCTTTGTGCTTTTTGATTCTGGTGCTAGTAGGAGTTTTATTTCTGCTGCTTTCTATGATAAGTTGCCCGCTAGGAGTAGAAATATTGATGAGACCTTCGATGTAGAAACTCCCATTGGAATGTCTACCAAGATTTCTAATGTGGTAGAGGAATGTGACATAGAGTTGGAAGGCCATAGGTTCTCTGCTATGTTGTTCATGATGCCCTTAGGTGGATTTGACGTAGTCCTAGGGATGAATTGACTAGAAGCCTACGAGGCAAGTATCGATTGTCGTAAGAAGATGATTCGATTGATGGCGCCTGATGGGAGTCTGGTGACGATTTATGGTGATAGGGTTCGCATGGTCCATAAGGTAATTTCAATGGTGGTGGTAGAGAAGTGTATAAGGCGTGGATGTGGTCCTTTTCTGGCCTTCATGAAGGATGTGGATGCGACAGTGCCATGACTGTCGGATGTACCGGTCATATGTGACTTTCCGGACGTGTTCCAAGAGGATCTATCAGGCGTGCCATCTGACCGTGAGATCGACTTCCAAATCAATCTGATACCCGGTGCCCAACCTGTTTCTAAGGCGTCGTATCATCTAGCTCCATATGAGATGAAGGAACTGATGACTCAGTTGCCAGAGCTTTTGGACAAGGGGTTTATTTGACTGAGTATCTCTCCATGGGGTGCTCCAGTTTTTTTGTGAAGAAGAAGGATGGTAGTATGAGAATATGCATTGACTACCGTGAGCTGAACAAGTTGACGGTGAAGAATAGGTATCTGTTACCAAGGATTGATGACCTGTTTGATCAACTTCAAGGTGCCAGTTGGTTCTCGAGGATAGATTTTCGATTTGGCTATCATCAACTGAAGGTAAAGGAGCAGGATATTCCTAAGACAGCTCTTCATAGTAGTTACGGACATTATGAATTTCTCGTGATGTCTTTTGGTTTAACCAACATGCTAGCTGCTTTTATGGATTTAATGAATCGAGTGTGTCAGCCGATGTTGAATAAATCAGTGATTGTATTTATTGAAGACATCTTGATTTACTCAAAGAGCGAAGAGGAGCATGTCAGTCACATTCATGAGGCGTTGGAGATGCTTAGAAGAGAGAAATTGTATGTCAAGTTCTTTAAATGCGCGTTTCGGTTGCGCGAAGTTTAGTTTCGGGTCATGTGGCGAATCTCAAAGGGATTATGGTATACCAGGCGAAAGTAGAGGCGATGATGCAATGGAAGTCTCCAAAGACGTCATTCGAGATTCGTAGTTTATTCACATAAGGGTCACATGGGTTGGTAGTGTGGTTGTGGAATGTGTTTGTTCATATAAGGGTCATGCATGCATATGACTTCATGATTTTATTTTGGATTGGGGTTTGGTGTAGGCATGGGTGCTGTGTACGTAAGGATAAAAGTGAGTTAATCATGTATAAATAAATTTGCGAGGGGAGTATAGGTGATTTAAATTATGAATGTGTACGTGAAAATTGATATGATTTTGCGTTCGATGACCCAAAAAAAAGAATAATGGTGTGAGTGTTCTCGAAGTCAAGGTATAATCATATATATATATATATATATATATATATATATATATATATATATATATATGTTGTATATAATTTGGCATGGGGTACATGTAGGTGTGTCATGCATGAATAAATTGTGTGTTTTGTTATGTTTGTCTTTATAGAAAGCATATATATATATTTATATATATGTGTGTGTGTGTGCGCGCGCGCTCATAATAATATAAGTGTGTTACGTGTGAATTATTTTTAGCATTGTAATGCAGTAGATTATGTGTGATCGTATGGGCTCGGGAATGAGAAAGATCGATAACCGACACCGTAACCGAGAACGCGAAACCATACCATTGAATTAGTAGTATTTAATATTAATGATATATTAAATGACATCTAGGTATTTGGAAACCTAATCATTTGTGCTCTCGTTTAGTGGCTCTGTGCATTAAAGGTAAGTTTACAGCCTCACTTTCATATTATATACTCTTTTTGGGAGAGAGAAACATGCTGCTTTTCATAAACTATACTATACCTTAGATTAGTGATACTGCATATACATGTGTACTGTTGTGTTATGCAACACCTCTTCAGACCGTTAATATGGTATTAGTAAAGTGATTGTTAGTAGATCTACTGGATTTGACAAACCCCGCCCGGGCTAGTCGTGCTAGCTTGACTGGAGGTCAAACGGGTGAATGGTTAGCCTGTTTTACAGTGCTGTGGTCTGGTTTCCATAGTCGGGGCATTCGTATTATTATTACTATCAGCTCGGTCGTGACTTCATACACATAGTGACTTGCTGTAAATTAGCTACCTACTTATATGCTTTGATTACAAAATCTAGAATTTCACTGCTGTTACTTATTGTTTTCTGATAAACCTGTGAACACACCAGTATTTGTACTGATCTTAGCATGTTTTCTCTCAGGTCATTGATATGACACGTCTAGGAGCACAGCATTAACTGCATATCATCATTATTTAGCTAAAACTAGTTTAATGGTCTATCTACATTTAAGACTCAATACTTGATTCATCCCGGTGCCACGAAGATGTACCAGGATATGAAGAAAGATTATTGGTGGCTGGGAATGAAGCGCGATGTAGCAGAGTATGTGAGCAAGTGCCTTACTTGTTTGCAAGTGAAGCCGGAACATCAGAAGCCATATGAGAAAATAAAACCTTTGGATATACCGAGTGGAAATGGGAGCACATCACCATGGATTCATCACGAAGTTTCCACGCACGGCAAGGGGCTACGATGCCATATGGGTGATAGTTGATCGTTTGACGAAAAGTGCTCACTTTCTACTAATCCGTGAAACGTATTCATCTGAGAGGTTAGCGGATCTGTTTATTAAGGAGATTGTAGCTCATCATGGGTACCAGTGTCTATCGTGTATGACCGTGACACTTGTTTTACATCGAAATTTTAGAAGAGATTTCACGATGGGATGGGGACGAGGTTACATATCAGTACGGCTTACTATCCCCAGACAAATGGTCAATCCGAGATAACCATTCAAATGTTAGAAGATATGCTTCGGGCATGCGTCATTGATTTTGGTGGAAGTTGGGACGAGCACTTACCATTAGCCGAGTTATCATATAACAACAGTTATCATACCAGCATTGGTATGTCTCCTTTTGAGATGCTATACGGTAGAAGGTGTAGAACGCCTGTGTGTTGGGGTGAGATTGGGCCGAAGGAGTTGGGAAGTATTAAGGTGATTGAGGCTACGACCGAAAAGTTGGAAAATATCAAGGCTTTTATGAAGGCATTAAAGGATAGACAAAAGTCGTATGCCGACAAGAGACGTAGACCGATCGAATTCAAGGTGGGCCTTTAATCGGCTTTGTAACATCATTATGCTCGGTATCTTTGATTCTTGGTGGAAAACAAAGATTTGTGACCGTAGCAGTGATTAAAAATCATAAAAGTCGATTTTGGTTGAAGTTTTCACGGGACTAACTGCATCATGCGAGAACTTTGCAAAAATAACCGTATTTTGCGAGAACTTTTTGTGAGAAAACTTTTCCATACGAGAACTTTTATGTGAAAGCTTTTCACTATGCGAGAACTTTTCATAAGAAAACTTTTCCATGAGAAAACTTTTTCATGAGAAAACATTTTATGAGAAAACATTTTATGAGAAAACTTTTCATGAGAACACTTTTCATGAGAATTTTTCATGAGAAAATTTTTCCTGAGAAAACTTTTTATGAGAAAAATTTTCATGCAAAATCTTCGCTGTAGTAACCGTCATTTGCAAAAATTTTCTCATGCAAAAACATCACCATGTTAAAACTTCATCATCCATAAACTGTGACTGGAAGATGCTAGATGATTTGAAGTTCAATACTTAAACAAGGAGTTTTTGTGATGTTTGATCAAGTTCAAGATTCTATATCTACAACATTTGATTCGGGTCATTAGTGAATTGAAACTTGACAATGTGGGCTTATCTTATCTTACTGTGACAACCCTAAAAACTCCAGGTTAGAAAATATTTAAAAGTTATCATTTATTACTACTACTATGCCTTACATATATGTACATTAATGGGATAAATAATTTGTAGAAATGTATGCTATGCACACATGCATTATTTACAAATGCATGCATGTGTATATAGATAAACCATTAATTATGAATCTTTTTCATATATATATATACACTTCTATATTATAAAATAATTATATTAATTTTAAGTATATTATAAAATAATTATATTAATTTTAAGTATGTTATTATGCATGCATGTATTTTATGTATGCATGTATGTATATATCTATAAATTGTGATACACAGATATATATAAACTAAGTTTAATCAAACGTTATCAAAACAATATTTCATCAACCTTGAACCAAAACAAAAACAAATCACAATATCTAAACATCAAAACAAAACCATTATGTAACCCGATTAACAACCCCCAAACCATTAATTAATCTTAGTTAGAAACTAAACATATCATGAACTACCAAAACTGCCACCTAGCTACTAACCTTCGGCCGGTTCCCATGCATCATCAACAAAACTTTAACACTAAGAGATCTTATTCAAAAGCCACATAACCTACCCTACTCCAAGGTCATCATTGCTAATGCATTAGTGGCAACTTCTTGACCCACTTAAACTCTCGGTACCTCCGAAGCATCACAACCGCCATCACCCTCACACTAATCTTCATCTAGATTGGACACCTACATTAACACACGCTCATCATACTCAAATGTTTGACACATATCAAAGCTAGAGGTACAACACACACCTAGTAATAGACTAATGATGAGCTCTCTCCACTATTATAAACTCCCGGTTGATGAAACCCAAGAATACACCACAACCGCGGCCATCATGACCATCATAACCATCACCTTCATTTCTCTACACTCTCTCCCTAGGTTTACAATCACAACCATTACCACCCACGACCATCACCACCCGAGACCACCACCTTCTAAGGTTGTCTTTCTCACGGGTTTATACTATATACAACCACAAACCACCACCCTAACACCACCATCCCACGGTATCCATACAATCACCACCATCACCACCCTAAATCACCACTAACCTCACAACTCTCTTTCTCGGTTGTTATCTCCAAGAACACCACCCGTCACCTTTTCTCTCTCTCGATTTCTATATCAACATCACACACCATCATCATACAAGCATCTTCATTCACAAGTGCTCATGTTCAAGGATCAAGAGCTATCATTTCAAGGATTTGAACATCAAGAATTCCATAAGTTAATCTGCTACTTTCTCAAACAAACAAGGTTAGAAACCTTAATTATAGTAAGTATGTGTTTGAACAAAACACATACATGATCATTATCAAAGAATACCCACAACCATGTGTTATTTATTTCAAAACTTAGTAAGAAGTAAGTAAAAAGAATTGTGAAAAATAATGGTGTTAAATCAAAGAAGGATTAAACAAGAAAATTTACTTAAAGCCTTAAGTATTTTACAAAAATTAGATTAAATATTCAAAAGACTGTGATTGTGGGAATAAAATTAGAAGTATGTTTAGAAATACTAGAATTATCTATCTGTAAATTTTGGTATATTAAAATTAAGTAAATTAATTTATATGATTTAAATAAGGGAAAAATAAGAAAAATGCTATATGGGAGAACAAAGCCCGGTAAAAATCTGGGAAACTTATATAATGATTATAGTATGTTGTAGAAGCTCCATAATAAATTTCATGATTTAATTCCTTCATATGACTAAAATCTATATTTTATTATGTTCTGTAATAGAAAAATCAGAAGAAATACGTAAACTATGAAATAAATTATGGAAAATTCACATAAGTCATGAGATTCTGAGATCAACAATATGTGTAAATTTTATAATTTTTGGAGACATGTAACCATTTTTTGAATTTTGGTAATTTTTGGATAATTACAGTAAATTATTTACTATAAATTAATAATCAGGGAATTTATGGGATATAGTAAACCATAGAATAAATGTTATAGAAAAATTTGAGAATTTATTAAGGACAGTAGATATTTTTCCTAATTTATGATAAGTTTGTATTAATTCTAGAAAAATATCTGAAATTAGTTAATTGTTGAAATTTTTATATGATAACTAATATTTTCAGATGATGTTCCTATTAAACTTTTGAAATTTTGAGTAATCATAGTTACTGTTTTAGAATTCTTAACTGAGGTGCTGAAAATTTTAAGGAAATTTATTTTTCTAAATTATAATTAATTTTTTCAGGTTATCGCTGGAATTAAGGTGAGATTCATAGCCTCGTTTTATATTATAAACTTTGAGGGAAAAAGCATACTGTTTTTGTGTATTGGATGCAAATAAATAAGTCTTTTTTGAGATAAGACTGTCATATTGCCGTAAGTGACAACCATTAATTCGGATAAGGAACCGTCTGATAATATAGGTAGTGCTACTTAGTAAAAATATTTGCTGCACCAACAGGATGAGTGTTGTGATGCTATATTATTTGATTTCTGTGATTTATATTTATGACAGTTATAAATCACCTGGCATATGAGTAGGTTTGGTTGTAATCTTATTTATGTTGCATCAATATGTTTTATTTGAGTTATTAAACCTATGTTTCTCACCAACATTATGTTGACAGCTTTTAGTATGTTTTTTCAGGAGAACAAAATGACAAACAGTATTATGTTCTCATTTGATGTTTACGACGGTTGGGGCGAAGTAATTGGAAGAACTTGTGTGAAAATAATTGTTAACATACTCGTGCCTAGTATAATGGTGGATGCACGCATTCACTACTACTGAAGATATGTGAAGCAGTTATAAATGTTGTAATAGGTTACATGTAATAGTCTTTAATTAGATAAATTTTGTAATATTTATGTAACCTAAAGACGGACTATAATATATAATGTTATGTTTTATGTTATAATATGCTTTTAAACGTATTTACTTATAATCAATATATTTTGAGCCAAGGAGTCACATCCAAGCATTACACGCTTCCGTCGGGATGTGACACTTACTGATAAGGATAATGATCGAACAGGTTAATTAAGTGAAGAACAAAGATTGTTTGCTACTCTTGCTCTGAAAATATAGGCTTATTACATCTTATTTAAGGGCAAGAATACTTTAGATGATCTAATTCATTGTCACAAAATCTTGTCATCGGATTGAAGAATCAGTTTATTCAGGAATCCAAAATGGAAGTTGGATCTCTATATCATATGCCTAATACAACTTAACTTGCAAGTAATCAAGATAGAATAATTTAATCTTGATTCAGACGTGATATCCTTTATGAAGCTATACATTAGGAGGATGTTAAAGCTGAGGGGGAAAACTAAAGTGACAGATACTCGAATTCGGATAATTCTTGAAGATGAGTGACTGAAGTCAATCATAACTTGAAATCGTAATCCATAGGGGAAATTCTAAGGAACTAGCCTTTATGTATTACAATATTAAATGAAAAGTAAAAACTCAAATCATACGAGAAATACAAGGATGCGAGAATTTCAAGATGATGGATAAATATCTTATCGCGTGGAAAATTGGGTTGTCGCGCGAGAACATCAAGTTCTCACGCGAGAACATCTGGATAGTATATATAGATTTTTTTCCTTTGTATTTCATTATGTGTATTCATTTGTAAAAGATGCTTTGAGAATGAGAGAGTAGAGGGTTGTGTGACAGGCCACCCGAGGGGAGATCACATCGATCGAGCTTAAACGATGTAAACTCCTTTTATATTGTAATCATTTGATTAATAATATTCGATTGAGTTTGTTTAGTGTTCGCTGATATCACACACGCACACATCCGTACTAATTTGATTATCAAATGCAACAATATGTGGAATCGATCATGATGAGGACTTTACACACTATATAAATTTTTTTTTGCTTACGAACCGGGACGAAAAAAAGAGGGCAGGGGGCCCTCAATCCTTCGCCAATGACAACAATGTAAATCTAAATTTTTGGTTGAGAAATTCAATTTTTCAATAACAAAGTAAATACATTTTGGTTGAGAAACTCAACGTTTTTCAAAAAGTGAATGATATTTAGCCCAAACTTTGACTTATCAACAAAAAAAGTTCCGTAACAAAGAGAGTTTTATGCTTTTCGGCCATTTATAATTTCACATATGCAAATGATTGCTTGTCAAATAATTTAAGAGACAGTAAAACACATACAAACTAGTTTAGAGTTAATTACATATATGCAAATAGAATTGCTGCTATCATTATGTCATTATGTGACTTGTCAACTAAAAATATGTTAGATAGATAATACTTCATCCTGATTCATGATAAAATATCCTTACTCAAATGATTAACCTGAAGTATCTCAAGATCTCATAAAAACAAGTATAGTTTTTGGGTCCAAGTCCCGCCAGTAACAAAAATGAGAATACTATTTAGATGGATCAGGGGGTTTTCTCATCTAATGTGAGTTTACTTCTGAGAGTTGTATCAGGTTTCGTACTTAAGTAATGAAGATGATCGTGTGGGGTGGTATCGGGTTTCGTACTTAGGTAATGAAGATGATCGTGTACGTAGGACAGTAAACCATCGGTGATCCAATTAACTGTTCAAATAAAAAAAAGATAAGATAATATATTCATCATGATAATACGTTGGTCCACTAAATTAGTTATATCAGATATATAATATCTTCATCATGAAAATACCTTAGAACTTGTTATTAATGTAAGAGGACGTCATAAATACAGGGGTATTTGAATGTGTTTTTGCCTCACAACTTTCTCTAGTAATATCCACACTCCTGAAGAAACAGACTACGATGGCATGCACGATGTAGGTGTTAATACCATCAAGACATACGTACTTGAAGAGCCATATATTATGGAAAATTAGTGTAGCTTAACTGATCACATGTTTCTATTCAGTACCTCCGACTTATATTTTTATTTTGTGTAAAGAGATGGACACAAAATAGCAAATAGCAAATAGAAAAAGTAAATATATAAATTAAAATCGCAGACGTATGCTCTATTGAAAAAATTAACGAGCAATAATTCATAACCAAGTAAGGGACAAAGAAAATATCTACGGACAAAGAAAATATCTACGGACAAAGAAAATATCTACGGACACAGATGTAGATCATCTACTTTCTTAATCAAGTATGAAATCATCGTCCACAAATGTTACTGAGAGACAAAGAATTCAATTAACATATATGTGAAATTTAGAATTATAAAATGTTTAAGTCATTGTTGACATGCAAAACATATAAAAACCAACGCCTATATAATTGAGCTCCTGCGAATATTTCACAGGAGCATAAATAAAATGTCATTCACCTTGCATCTTTTTCTCCTCTATTCTCTTCCTTTTATTCTTTCATTACTTCTACTCAAATTATGTTTTTCTTTTCCAAAATCCCGCAAAAACCTACCACCATCTCCACGAAAGTTACCATTACTCGGAAACCTTCATCAACTAGGCTCGAGCCCACACCGCGCTCTTCACGCCATGGCTCAGTCCTATGGTCCACTCATGTTGATTCATCTTGGTACTGTGCCTGTACTTGTAGCCTCCTCTGCTGATACCGCTAAAGAGATCATGAAAACCCACGATTTAATATTCGCGAGCAGACCATATTTAAGCATCCCTAATAGAATATTTTATTCCTCGAAAGATATTGCTTTTTCGCAATATGGAGAGTATTGGAGGCAAGTGAAGAGTATTGCAGTACTCCATCTTTTAAGTAACAAGAGGGTTCAGTCATATGAGCAAGTGAGAGTGGACGAGATGACTCATATGATGGAAACAATCCGACGAGCCAATGGATCTACTATTAATCTAAGTGAATTGCTTATTTCACTTACAAATAATGTGGTTTGTAGAGTGGCTTTAGGAAGAAGGTATGAGGGGAAGAAGTTTAAGAACTTGTTAAGAAGAACTATGGAGTTATTGGGATGTTTTAGTGTTGGGAGTTATATTCCGTCACTAAGATGGGTGGATCGATTGAGTGGATTAGAGCGAAAAGCTGATGAAGTTGCTACAGAATTTGATGAGTTTCTTGAGGGAGTTATAGATGAGCATGTAAACAAGAAAGTGGATAACAGTGATGGCCGAGATCTTGTTGATATCTTATTAGAATTTCAGAGAGATAATAATATGACGGGTTTTCGTCTTGAAAGAGATATGATTAAAGCTATCATTATGGTAAGATGGATATCTTTCTTTTCTTTTCATAAGTTTTTGTTAAGACCATTAACTCACACACTAACGATTATGTGGCAAAAAGTTTTGTTACCAATTCCTAAACTATTGACATGTATGGTTAAAACATTTAGCCTTATCATTGCGTGTGTGTTGTTATTGATACATGATTTAATGTAGGACTTATTTAGTGCCGGAACTGATACTACATTCACAAGCCTAGATTGGGCAATAAACGAGCTCTTACGACACCCACAAGCGATGAAAGCATTACAACAAGAGGCCCTTAAAATAGGACAAGGAAGATCGATGATCGCTGAAGAAGATATAGACAAAATGCCATACCTAACGGCCGTCCTCAAAGAAACCCTACGGCTGCACACTCCACTTCCACTACTTGTTCCCCGTGAATCAACAAACGACGTCAAACTACTCGGCTACGACATCCCATCAGGTACTCAAGTGCTCATTAACGCATGGGCGATAGCAAGAGATCCTTCGAATTGGGAAGAACCTGAGGAGTTCAGACCGGAGAGGTTCTTGAACAATCCTATCGATTACAAAGGGTTTAATTTTGAGTTGATACCATTTGGTGCTGGGCGACGCGGGTGTCCTGGAATTCAATTCGCAATGATTGTTAACAAGCTTGTTTTGGCTAATTTGTTGTATAAGTTTGATTTGGCATTGGTGGGTGAAGAGGACTTGGACATGAGTGAGACCAATGGTATTACAGTTCAAAAGAAGCATCCTACGCTAGTTTCAGCAACTCTCATGTCTTAATTGAAATTTGGTGTATCTTATTTATATAATCTTGATAAGTTCAAATACAAATTTGTGTTAATATATTTTAAGTTTCGTATTTTGATAAGTGTTTGAGTACTGTGGTCATCCGCAAGGAGTGTAGAAATAAATATGAGTATCTACAAATTCGTAGCTTGTTAATAAGTTTGGTTTCGACTAGCTAGACTAGGCGGATTTGCCATTAAGTCCTAGATTCTTCATCCTTAAGTTAGAATTTCAAATTTAACTAAGGGGCTGTTTGTAAGATTTGAATCATTAAGTGCTGAATGGTTAAGAGGTCTGAATGGTTAAAAGGCTCTGAACCAGTAAGTGCTGAACCAAAATGTGCTGTTTGGTTGAATCTCTGAATGATTGTATAAAATGACAATTTTACCCCTCTGAATTATCAATAAATTAAAAAAATACAACATATTAAAATTCAAGCTCAAAATATTTCAAATACAACATACTAATAACATACAAAACCGATCTAATTTTTAGATAACCGATCTAATTTTTTAAACAAATTGTCTTTTTGAGGAACTGGAAGCATGTGCAGGTTAGATGTCAGCATATTACAAAGACTGAAGAACACACACACAAATCCCCAGATTGAAACAATAAAATGCAGAGATTTAAGAAACCCTAATCTCAAAACCATTGATCTTCAAAACCCACAAACCAAAGAGCTAAAATATGAGAAATTTATGTAAAATACGAGAAGAACAACAAGCAAAAGTTCATCAGCAAACAGTAAAACCCGAAGATATTTTACAAGATTCAATGAAGCACAAGCCGGCCGGCTGCGGAGGTCGGCGGTGTGGCGGAGGCGGGGATGGCAGTGACGGGGATGGAGGAGGCGGCGGGTGGCGGAGGCGGGCGGCGGAGGCGGTCAGGCTGAGGAGGTCGGCGGTGCTGCGATCTGCGGAGGGCTGCGGTCTGCGGAGGGCAGCAGAGGGGTCGGGCTACGGAGGTCGCAAGGTGGCCGGCTGACGTTGCTGGGAGGTCGCCGGTGGTCGCCGGTGCTGGGGTGTGGAGGGGGGATGACCGGAGTTGAAGTGGGTTGAAGATAGGGGTTAGGTTTTGTGAGGGTATTTGTGTCTCAATTTCCATTCAACATGTTTTCATATTTGAACCATTCAGCAGTGAATGGTTCAGTTCAGAGCCTTCTTTTTTTTGAAACAAACACTCAAGTCTCTTAACGGTTCAGATGTAGCCTCTTAATGGTTTCATTAAGAGGCTACCAAACAGCCCCTTAGTGGCTTGGATAGATGTGTTTTGTTTTTATTCTAAAACCACTTAATTAATCATCAACTGTATTAATATATCCGTGTATTAAATCCTTTAATTTAGGGTCCTAATGGAGACACCGCATGGGTTTTTGGGGGTGGGCCGGTTCAAACGGTCACGGTTAGGTCTTGCGGTCAAATTTTGGAACCTAACCGTGACCGCATGGACTTGCTTTCACGGTTTGGGGTGTTTGTCCCCATGACGGCATGGTCTTGCTTTCACGGTTCGGGGTGGTAGTCCCCGTGACCTCCTGACAACAAAATGACAAAATGACAAAATGGGCTGTAAACGTTGAAAAGCGGTCACCAAACCGTCACGTGGAGGCCAAAACGTGACCTCTAGGGTACACGGTCTCAGTTTAAGGTACGACGTAGACGTGATTTTGACAAAAGGCCGGGATTCCCGGCACAAACCGTCACGTGGAGGCCAAACCGTGACGGTTTGTGCCCCAGAATTTCACCTTATATACATTTCACCTTCGAACAATCGGCATATACATTTCCAAACTAAAAATTCGCAATTTCATAATCCACACTCGAGATTTTTCAGCCTTCGTCATTCCAAAAACGCGTTAATTCGAAAACAATGTCGGGTTCGGGAGATCATTATCAAAAGCCGAAGCTTCCAGATTTGAATGTCATGACCTCGGTGATTCTGCTCTTGGGCTCGCAATCTCAAGCTTTTTCTTCTTGACTTACCCCGATATCGACGCTGGTAAACTCTCTGAACTCCGTGCGCGCAATGTTAGTGGTGAAAAACTCGCTCGGGTTGCAGTTCGCCTCGGGCTTTACAAGTACATCCGTCACAACAAAGCTGATGTTCTTAGTGATAAGGTATTATATTATCAAGTCTACTGATATTCATGCCAATTATACATTCTATGTTGCTATTAGATTTGGGGTTTTTTTGGTGTTTGAGGAGTGCATACTATTTGAATTGAGTTTACTATTAGCCTATTAGGCGTACCGATTATACGTCATGCATTGCTATTGAATTTGGGGGTGGTGTTTTGATTTTGTTAGGTTTGGGAGTTTCTTATTACGGTTGAGGAAGAAGAAGGGATAGTTGTGCACGGTGGAAGAAGGAAACCGACCCTGCATAACCAGTTTTCCAAAGAATCTGCGCTGCGTTTTGTCTCCACAAAGATTAAAGTCAACGCGTTCTGAATCAAGATTAAAGATAACAGATTACAAAGACTAATTAAGCAGATTAGAAAAAAAAAGATGAACTGAATCGCACGTTTGTTAATGATTAAAACCATAAAATAGTGTTTGTTAATGATTTTAAAATATATAAACCTGAGGATAAATCGGTGCACCACCATATGCAACAGCAACTTTCACACCAGTTTCATAGCAGAATTTCTTAGGTTCTTCAAATATCTAACGAAATAATACAGATCATAAGAACAATAGTTATATTATATATTCACGAAAAGATAGAAATGATGTGACGGTGAAACTAGTAATCGATAATCAATCATCATTTGTACAGACTAATGGGGACACCGCATGGGTTTTTGGGGGTGGGCCGATTCAACTGTATTGTGCATCTTATTTCTTCATTTGGCAGCCAGACAATTGGAAGGGGATTACCCGATGCCCAGTGTGAGCTATCATTGGCCGAGATATGCATATCAAGAAGCACTAGAATGGCAAAATATGTACGAGGGTCGTTTAAATAACTACGTTAGAATAATGGATCGTCATAGAGGCACCAATGTCTCCTGTAAGATATCATTATCCGATACTTCATCATATTAATGAATATCCCTTTATTTGATGATGATGATGATGATGATGATGATAATAATAATAGTAATAATAATAATAATAGTAATATTAATAATATTAGTAGTAGTAGTAATAATAATAATAATAATAATAATAATAATAATAATAATAATTATTATTATTATTATTATTATATAATAATAACAATAATAATAATAGTAATAATAATAATAATAATAATAATAATAATAATAATAATAATAATAATAATAATATAAACAGCTGAATGATTGCTCATCAGTAGTTTTGTAAACAAAGTGTCACGGGTGGACCAATACGTGACAGTTAGGGTTTCTCAACCGTCACGGTTAGGGCTAACCGTGACCTTTTGGAGTATTGCTCATCAGTAGTTAATTAAACAGCTGAAACAGCTGAAGGATTGCTCATCAGTAGTTTTGTAAACAAAGTGTCACGGTTTGGTCTTGCTGTCAAGGTTCGGGGTGGTAGTCCCCGTGACCTCCTGACAACAAAATGACAAAATGGGCTGTTAAAGTTGAAAAGCGGTCACCAAACCGTCACGTGGAGGCCAAACTGTGACCTCTAAAGGTACGACGTAGACGTGATTTTGATAAAAGGCCGGGATTCCCGGCACAAACCGTCACGTGGAGGCCAAACCGTGACGGTTTGCGCCCCAGAATTTCACCTTATATACATTTCACCTTCGAACAATCGGCATATCCATTTCCAAACTAAAAATTCGCAATTTCATAATCCACACTCGAGATTTTTCAGCCTTCGTCATTGCAGGATCGGATTTCGGGTGGTTTTTCTCTCAACTCACTGTGAATCAACACTCGGCAAGCAGTCTATGAAGAGTTGATCACAATATAACAAGTAACAAGCAGTAAGAAAATTTAACAGCAGATAAATTTTCAAGGTACTTTTATATATTGCTTCTCAACTCAAAGGATTACAAGACACTTGGACTCAAATCGCTTACATAAAGAGTTACAGGGAGAAGATATATATAATACTACCTACAGCCGGATATACTTTGATACCAGCTGGACACCTCTAACCTTACATCTATACTACAAGACTCTAGGTGAGGTCTTTCAGACATTTTGTCTGAAAGTTGGTAGTCAGGACATGTCCCTGACTTACCTTTTGTCACCAACTAAAGTTGGTAACATGTACTATCATAAAAAGGTGAACAGTAGAATAAAGTATGGTCAACAACATGGCTCTTTAGGAAGATGCCATGCTGTATCAGAGGTCTGCAGCGGACTGTCAGGGACCATACTTTTATCTGCTGGACATAGCAATGTCTTCCGAAGGATAAAGTGCTTCAGAAGAATAACTTCTTCCGAAGGCACTTATACTTCGGAAGACTGCTTCTTCCGAGGCTTGGAGTCTTCTTTGTCTTCGGAAGCAGACTTTGTCTTCGGAAGCTCTTTCATCAGACTTTGTCTTCGGAAGCTCTTTCAGACTTTGTCTTCGGAAGCTCTTTCATCAGACTTTGTCTTCGGAAGCTCTTTCAGACTTTGTCTTCGGAAGCTCTTTCATCAGACTTTGTCTTCGGAAGATGTCTTCAGCTGTTGTTCCTTAGACTCTCGGAAGATCTCTTGCTTGGCTTCGGAAGCCCTTTAATGTAGTACCAAAAGTGACTATGAAGTGAATTTGGTTGCACCAGCCTTATCATGATCCAACAAACTCCCCCTAGGCTGATGCTACCAAAACTTCTCTTCCCTCTTCTTCTCAAAGTTCTCAGCACCAAGGCGAGCAGGTGTTTATCAGTATCTTCATTCTTTCCTGCTGTGATGCTGAGAATCTTGTACAAATCTTTGGTGGACAGAACCTCTACTCTGTCACCTTGGATCATGTGTACCCTCTGTTGTGGCCCTCTGAAAAGAGTTAGTTGATGGGAAGTATAGTCATATTCCCATCGAACTATTGGTTCCAATTCAGGACCTTCCACCATCTGTAGAAAGGTTGTGCCTTTGGTGGTTGGTCTTTCCTTGTCTTCCACTCTTTTCAGCTTCAACTCTTCTTCAATCTTG
The DNA here is from genome assembly GCA_024085815.1 of Flaveria linearis. NCBI lineage: Eukaryota > Viridiplantae > Streptophyta > Magnoliopsida > Asterales > Asteraceae > Flaveria > Flaveria linearis. The sequence goes on along the minus strand of CM044007.1, from coordinate 56,465,962 downwards.
GCTCTTCTAGTTCGTTCAGCCAAGTGGAGACCACTGATATGGTTTCTGATGTGTGCAGCAGTCTCAGAGTTGGAGGGATTGGAGAATGGCTTCTCTGCAAGCTCAGCAAGATCAAATCTGCTGAGATGCAGTAGAGAAGTGGCATTGAGCCTGTTGGTTTCACCATTCTCCCTTTCCACAACAAAGTTGTGAGAAGGTTCATCGAACCTCCACTGGATTATTGCATTTCTAGGTCCAGGAGATTGACCAGAAATCCTGTCCTCTTTCCTGGTATCCAGTAGAGTCACCAGTCTTCTTCTTAGCCTCTTCTCCTCAGCATTGAGGGTATCGGAGTTGAGACCAAGAAGTCTTGCAGCCTGGCCCAAGGTTTCTCTAGGCAATTCAAGAAATTGGCCTAGGGTGAGGGAGCTTGAAGAGTTATCAACATAGGTGATGTTGATAACCTCTCCCTCACAGGAGATGCTGCTCAAGGTAGTGCAGTTAATGAGCCTTGTCTTGAACTCCTTTATCTCCTCAAAGGAGAGATGTTTAGGAGGCTGAGGGGATGATCTTGGCTGTTGTTGGGTAGGCTTAGGTTTAGTGGTTTGGGTTGAGTCTTGGGTTTTAGGATGGGTAGTTTGGGTGGTTGAGGTGATGTGGTAGGTTTGGGTATAGTTGTGGGTTGAGGGATGAAGGTTTCATCAGTGGGTTCAGGTTTGATGGGAAAAGAGGTTGGTTCTGGTGTAGGTTGTGGCTGTGGTTGAGTGGCTGGGGTGAAAACCATTCCCTTCATCCTTCTGTACATCTCCTTCCTTTTCCCCAAACGGATGTCAGCTTTTATTTCACTGACTATCCGCTGGAGTGTCCTTTCGGACATGGGTCCCACCTGCCTACCAGAGAAGCCATGAGCCCGGAGGTAGTCCTTCATCCAGGCTTTGTCAGTTGACTTCTTGGCAGCAGTGACCTCCTTCTCTTCCTCCCTCTTCCTCTTCACCTTCAGCTTCTCCCTAGCAGCCTTCTTCCTTTCCTTCTCCATTTGATCCTGCTCTTTGTTGTGGAGCAGCAGGATCATATCATCATCATGTGGAGACAGTTCAGGAAGACTGAAGCCTCTTGAGAGAAGGAACTTGATCCTAGCCTCTCTCAGCTTCAGGGCTGCCTCCCTCTGCTCTTGTTCTTCCTTCTCCAAGGCCAACCTGGCTTCCCTTTCTTGTTGTAGCCTGGTTGACCTCTCCAAAGTCACCAACTCCTCTAATGGTAGCAGGAGTATCTCCTCATTGGCTGCTCCTAGATTGATGAGCTGGTCAATGAGTGCTGTTCTTCTCCTCTGGTTGATTTCTTCCTGATTGGCTGCAGCTGCTTTAGAACTAGCAGCTAACAGCTTCTCAGTAGGAAACCGACCTTTCTTTTGGCCTTCTCAATCTTCTCCTCCTCCTGAAGCTCTTCCGCAGTCAATTTTCTTTTGCCTTTGTCTTTGATTGTGCTTGACTGTGGTGGTTCTTGGATGGAGGGTTGTGATTGAGAGAGAAGTTCAGCTGGTGCTTGGGTTGGAGGTATTTCAGAAATGTCCTCCCTGCTCACCTCAGATGCAATTTCAACAATGACATCTGTGATGGTCAGTTCCTCAGACATCTGAAATAAGCCTTCCGCAGCTTCTATTTCGGCCTCGGAAGACTTGTCTTGTTCTTCTGAGGCTTCCATGTAAGCTTCGGAAGCCTCAGCTAGAGCTTCGGAAGATGAGACTGCTGCAGATTCTGTCCCATCTGTTTCGGTTGCTGGGCCATCAGTCCTCATTTCCCCTTCGAAGCTAATCTCAGGTTCCATGAAGACCTTAGGTTGACCAACTTCCTCCACAGTGGTAGAAGGTGCAGTCAGTCTTTGAAGCTCCTCAGCCCCAAAGTATGCAAGTGTGGTGTCAGGGCTGGGCTGTTCTAGGGATGATCTCAATACAAACTGTGTGAAAAGTCTGTAGAGATCTTGAAGCATCCTTGAGTCAATCTCCAGAAAGGATTGAGATGACTCAGGTAGAGTAATGATTTGTTGGGTGGAAATGAGTTGGGTCTGTGGTTCCATAGGTGTTTGTCTCTGAACTTTCTCCCCCTTTTTGGTAGCATCATCTTGAGAGCTAGATGAGCTAGAGGAAGAAGGCATTGAGACCTGGATTGGTACATGCCTAACAGACCTCTCCGTCTGTTTCTCAGCTAGTTTAGCCTTGAGAGAGTTAATCTCAAGTTGCTGAGTGGCAGTCCTTGATTCTAAGATCTTCACCTGTGATTCCAGGTTGGAGACCTTAGAAAGCAAGTACTGAAGTGTTAGTTGCATACTTCCCTCATCTTCATAGGAAGAATCACGGGGAGATGAGATAACATACCTAGTATGCTCACTCTCACCACCAGATGTGGTTTCTTGGCACCCTGGTTTCCTTTGCTCAGAGTCATCTCTTTCAGAGATGTCAATGGGCAAAGTTGCCGTAGACTCAGTCCTAATTATGTTACCACTGTCCTGAGAGCTCAATGAGAGACTCTGAGTAGTGGCAGCTGAGTCTACATGAGTCCCCTCCACATCAGTGGGACTCACCTCAGTAGCAGGCTTCTGATGGGGGCTAGAGACAAGGGATCCCTCTTGGCTCTGTTGATCTCTCAGTGGGTGTTGTAGATCAACTTCATGGCCATGGAGAGATGTAATCTCTTCATCAGTTCGGAGTAAAAGGTCAGTGAAAGAGAGGGTGGTTAGTCCTACTGACCCGGGACCTTGATCAATGTCTACAGGCATTGAGCCTATGGTGGGGCTGTCCCTAGAAAGCTGCACAGGGGAGTGTAGAGACTCACCCTGTGGGCTAAAGGCTTGGGGTTCGGGCTCAGGGGTTTGAGACTGAGGAGGCTCAAAACCCACATTGAGGTCAAATGTGAAGGATGGTGTGACCTCGGACTGAGTGGGAGCCCATGATTCCACTCTAGTCCTTTCGGTGTGAACAGGAGGAGCTTGTTCAATCAGAGTAGATTGAACAAGGGTTCGTTTGGGGCGTCTCTGATATGTAGCTTTGATGGGTAAAGAGGCTTTTGGTATTGTGGTGGATGTTGCTGGTGTGGGTTCATCACCTGTGGGGAGAACAGGGATGTCACCAGGAGCTATGCGCTCAGTCATCTCTGGAGGTAATGGAGTGTACCGTCCAGTGAAGTTGGTGGACATCTTCTTCAGTGTCTTGAAGATGGTAGGCCTCATGTGTGGAACAGGAAGAGCAGCTGCACAGACAAGCTTGCTTGGTTCCATCTCACAGTTGATTATGTGTTGAAGGAATCGGGGATACATGAAGAATGTATCCCTGCTGAGATTGGCGATTAGGTTGTTCAACACGAATCGTGAGTAGTTGAATCTGAGGCCTCTCACCAACCCATGAACTAGGCATCCTAGTTCATATGGGATTTGATCCCAACCCCCTGATTTATTGGAGAGGCAGTGCAAAACAATGTGCAGCAGGAACTTCCAGTGGTAAGAGAAGTTGAACTTGTAAACTGTAGACCTGCTGACATCGCCTCCATATCCCATGAGGATATAGGTGCCTTCCAAGTCTTCCTTGGGGAACTCAGTAGGAGCCCCATCATCGTGAAGCTCGAGATGCTCCCTGATGATCTGTTCATTGATGACCAACTCTTGGCCACAAACTCGGGTTCTCAGGACTCGAACCCCATTCATACTGCAGTTTCACCGTTGCTCCAAAATTCTGACATATGGTTGGAGTATACGGTTGGGTTAACTGTGAGTGCAGTGAGATAGGTGGATTCGGTGAGAAAGGTGATGATTTGGGTGAAGTCGGCATCCCTTGACGAGTCAAGTAATGCGACTTGGTTGTGCTGAGGGTTTAGCGCCATTGAAGAAAAGGTAAGCTTGAAATTTGGTGAATTTGAGGTTTTGACAGTGAAGGGAACAGTTAGGGCTGTAAAGTGGTAAAAGAAGATGAAATTGATAGTCAAGATTATTTAAAAGGGTGAATAGTGGTAGTGGTGGTAATAGGGTAACTGTTTTGGGTTACTGTGGGTGGTATGGTGGTTTACGGCGGAGAAATGATGTGGCGGCAAGGATAATTTTAAATAATCTGACATTATCAACAAAATCTTTACTTTTTACAGAGTGGGGCCCAAAAGATATCCGTTACATATAAAAACCTTTACTTCCGAGGGTAAAACATTTCCGAAGGTATTTTCTTCCGAGGGCAATTTCTCTTCCGAAGCATGATATGCTTCCGAAGGTAAAGTTGTCCTTTGAAGGCACTTTATCTTCCGAAGCAGGCATTGCTTCCGAAGGTAAAGTTGTCTTTCCGAATGGAGAGTTGTATAAGTTTCGGAAGTAGATCTGATATAAATCAATCGCTTCTTCCGAGACCAAAAACTCTTCCGAGAAGAAAATTTCCATTGAGGAATTTAGCTTCGGAAGATATTCAGAATATCTTCCGAGAGTTAATTCCTCTTCGGAAGGAATTTACACTTGGAATAATTTAAAGATCTTTGTAACAGGGCTTAAATTGTATTGACACAAGACATTACTCATTAAAAAGGTTTTCAAAAGAGGTAGTTATTCAATGTTTATCATCCCAATTGCTGATATGAGATACTTAAATCTTTGTTCATCAAATGCCTTTGTGAACAAATCAGCATATTGTTCATTTGAGTCAACTTTGATTAACTTTATCAGCTGTTTCTCATGAATATCTCTAATGAAATGATACCTGATATCAATGTGTTTTGTCTTGGAGTGCTTCACCGGATTCTCAGTAATGGAGATAGCACTGTTGTTGTCAATATGGATAGGAGTAGTCATGAAGTTGAACCCATAGTCTAACATCTGATTTTGAATCCATAGCAGTTGAGCACAGCAGCTAGCAGCAGCAATGTATTCAGCTTCAGCAGTTGATGTAGAGACACAGGATTGTTTCTTGCATTGCCATGAGATAATCCTTCCACCAAGAAATTGACATCCTCCTGATGTTGATTTCTTGTCAATGTTGCAGCCACCATAGTCACTGTCAGAGTATCCATAGAGATTGAAATCACTATTTCTTGGATACCAGAGACCTAGTTTAGGTGCTCCTTTGAGGTATCTGAGGATTCTCTTTGCAGCAGCTAGGTGAGACACCTTTGGAGCAGCCTGATATCTTGCACAAATGCATGTGGCAAACATGATATCTGGTCTACTTGCAGTGAGATACATCAGAGAACCAATAATTGCTCTATACTGATGTTGATCAGTATCCTCCCCCTCAAGGTCAGGGCAAAGATTATGGTTTCTGGGTATGGGTGTCTTGGCTGGTTTACAGTCCTTCATTTCAAATCTTTCTAAGATGTCTGAGACATACTTAGATTGACTTATGAAGAACCCTTCCTTCATCTGTTTCACCTGGATTCCAAGGAAAAAGTCCATTTTTCCCATGGAACTCATCTCAAACTTCTGCTTCATAATGCTTTCAAAGTCCTTGCACATTTGGTCGTTTGAAGAACCAAATATGATGTCATCAACATAGACTTGTACAAGCAAAATGTCTTTCCACTCTTTCTGATGAAAAGAGTCTTGTCAATGGTACCTCTAGTGTATCCATTCTTCAGGAGAAACTGAGACAAGGTCTCATACCACAGCCTAGGTGCTTGGTGCAGCCCATATAGAGCTTTATCCAGCTTGCACACATAGTTGGGGTGCTGTGGGTCTTCAAATCCTGGAGGTTGACACACATAGATTTCCCTATCTATATCCCCATATAGAAAAGCACACTTGACATCAAGTTGGTAGACTGTGAAGTTCTTGGATGCAGCATAAGCAAGGAAGATCCTAACTGCCTCAAGTCTTGCAACAGGTGCAAAGACATCAGTATAATCAATTCCTTCCTCCTGGGTGTACCTTGAACTACTAGTCCTTGCCTTGTTCTTGATAATCAAGCCTCTATCATCTTTCTTGTTCCTGAATACCCATTTAGTGCCTATGGGTACTTGACCAGATGGTAGTGGGCATAGATTCCAGACCTTTTGTCTTCTGAATTGAAGCAGCTCCTCCTGCATCGATTCAACCCAACTACTATCCTTTAAGGCATCTTCTACCTTCTTTGGTTCCATCTGAGACAGGAAGCATGAGTACAAGCAGACATTCCCATGATGAGTTTGTCCTCTTGTTCTCACACCCTCAGAGACATTCCCTATGATGTTCTCAGTTGGATGAGTGTTGTGAATCCTAAGACGAGGAATCACTTCCAGTTGCAGAGATAAGTCTAGGTTAGACATATTCTGATCAGGAACTGGATCACTCTGTCCAACTGCTGTTTCAGAGTCATTCAATGAGGACTGATTGAATGATTGAGAAACATCATCAATGGTTGGTTGTGAAGTAGTATTAACAGTTGCCTGTTCCTTCAGAATACCACTTCCCTCAACCTGGTGTTGTAGTGGATCACCTGAGGAACTTTGAGGTTGATCAAGTGATTCACTTGTTGAAGCTTCACTATTTCTGGAGATAGTTACACTGTCAGATCTGTGAATAGTTGAAGCTTGTTGCCCTTCAGCTCTTGGAGAATTTGGAATAGGTCTGGGAAGCTCATATAGTTGACCTGCATCAGCATCAGCATCACTTTGAGCACCTGTTCCAGCTGAAACATTCTCACAAGATGGTTTAGAATAGTTTGGAAACAATTCTAAATCAAAGATATACTCAGGTCCATTCCCCTAACACAAGGAGTGTGCTCATTAACAACTATGTTGGATGACTCCTCAAATTGTTGATTCTTAATATTGTATACTCTATAAGCTTTGGAGCTAGAAGAGTATCCAATAAAGATAGCATCATCCGACTTCTCAGCAAACTTTGCCAAGTTGTCCTTTGTGTTACACCTGCAGCCAAAGGACCTTAGAAAGCCAATGAACGGTGGCCTCTTGTTCCATAACTCATAAGGGGTTTTTCCATGGGGCTTAACTACAAGAACCCTGTTCTGCACATAGCATGCAGTGCTGACTGCCTCTGCCCAGAATGTTAGAGGCAGCTTTGAATCAGCTAACATGGTCCGAGCAGCCTCAATAAGTGTCCTGTTCCTCCTCTCAGCAACACCGTTTTGTTGAGGAGTTCTGGGAGCACTATATTGTCTGGCAATCCCTTTTGAGTCACAGAATGAGTCAAGAACGAAGTTCTTAAACTCAGTCCCTTGATCACTTCTAATAATCTTAACCTTGTGATCAATTTGATTTTCTATTTTAAGAATAAAAGATTTTAAAGTTTCAGCAGTTTCATCTTTACTTCTTAAAAAGAATACCCATGTAAATCTTGTAAAATCATCAACGATCACAAGGCAGTATGATTTCCTTCCAATGCTCATTATACTTGTGGGACCAAAGAGATCCATGTGCAATAAGTGTAATGGAGTAGTGATAGAGTTAACACATTTGGATTTATGAGATGATCTGTGTTGTTTCCCTTTCAGGCATGCAACACAGTTATCTTTGCAGAAAAATTCCTTTTTAGGCAAACCATGTACCAAGTTATTTTTAGCCAATTTATTCATTGTTTTAAAATTCACATGACACATGCGTTTATGCCATAGTGTTGACTCATCACTATCAGCTTTGGAAAGAAAGCATGATACTTCACCCATAGGAGAAGCATTGTTCATATCTAGCTTGTACATATCCCCTTTCCTGGGAGATCTGAGAAGCACCAATTCCGGAGGAATTGTCATCCCTGGTTTGAGGATAATGCACTCATGTTCTGTGAAAAGCATCTGATGCTTCTGATCACAGAATTGAGAAACACTTAACAGATTGTGTTCAAGCTGTTTGACAAAGTGAACTTTGTCAATGTTTATTCTGCCATTGGATATACTTCCTCTGCCAGAAATATATCCTCCGGCCTCACCTCCAAATTGGACAGGCCCTCCATCAAAGTTCTGGAATTGTTGAAGGAGAGATCTGTTCCCTGTCATGTGCCTGGAGCATCCACTATCTACAATCCAGATATTGTTGTTCTTGTCAAATGGATGTCCTGCACATAAGATGAGATGGTTAGTTTTGTTTGGAAGCCCAAGCCTTGCAGGTCTCGGGCTCTTCCAAAGATAGTGACATAATTGAACCAAAAGATATGCAATGGGGTTCAATAGAGGTCATTGTTGAAGAAGAGGTTTGGGCTGCAGCATCTTCCTTGATCTTCCAATCCATCCTTTGGTTGATCTTTGAGGATGAGCTTGTTGAAGCTTTTGCAGCATGGTCTTCTTCCGAAGCTTCTCTCTTTTCGGAAGAAGCCTTCACCACCTTTTCTTCCAAGTAGTCTTCTTCTGAGATGGTTTCAAGGGAGCCTTCTTGTTCTTCCGAACCTTAGAAGGTTTGGCTTCCGAAGCCATTTTCCCTTCGGAAGAAGTAGTTTCTTCCCGAAAGCAACTTGGCTTCCGAGACCAACTTTCCCTTTTTCATCATTTGGACCTTTTGAAGTGGTCCAACTGAGAAACCTTCTCTGACTCCTTCTTTTCTAACATTATTTGCATAATGTGTGCTTGCTGGATTGTAGTAACAATCTTTAGCCATGTGGTTGTGCAGACCACACATTATGCATGCAATGTTAGTCTTCTGGGAACTTGCAGGTTGTTGTTTCTTGGGTTTCCTCTCTTCATCAGCAACTTTCCCTTTCAACTTCTGATCCTTCAGTAGGACAGGAGTGCTGGTACTACACTCCTTTCCTGAATCAGGAGTACCTACCACTTGAAATCCGGCAGAAATGAAGACACCCTTTTGCTTAGGGTCAAACTTAAGCTTGGACTCTGCAACCTTCTTGCAGTCCTTCTAGCAGCTTTAGCTCTGCTTCTTCTTGCCTTGGTGGTCAGGATTTGGTCATCACAGGTGGAGATGGGTGTATCCTCCTGTTTCTCCCCTGTGGAGGCCACTATTTTTGCTTCATCCTCTAGTTCCAATGGAGAAGGGTCAGCAGTTGGAACCTCTTGCTCTTCAGTACCACATCTAGGTATCTAATAGACTCATAAGAGTGTGGTGGAGCTATTTCACTGGTTCCCACCCTTCTTTGTTTGGATTTTTTTGGAATGAGGAGGTTGATGTAGATAGTCAGATTTTGTCAATTTTAGCAGACTCAACCTCAGATCTAATTCCGAAAATTAATCCTTATACAGTTTAACTTTAGCAATACAGGCAGCAGTACAAAGATGTTCATATACCTGATCATCATCTGTTCCGGCCATGAGTGCTTGAGCGGGAGTCACATCCTGTACCATGAAGCTCCAGTCAACTTCCTGAGCAACAGCAGCTGTTTCAGTTGACTTTTCTTCATGCTTGGGAGCAGTGGGATGTGTGGAGGCTGTGGGGTTCCCGGGTTGTTCTTGGGAGCCTTGCATTCCCTAGCAAAGTGACCAAGTTGGTTGCAGTTGTAGCACCTTGCTTTGCTCTTATCAAACCCAAACTTGCTGTTGACTGGGTTTTGAGGGAATTGCCTTCCAGTTCTCTTGAAGAACTTCTTCGCTCTGTAAGTTAAAAGAGCCATCTGCTGGACAATGTCCATGTACTCCACATCATCTGGACTGAAGCACTCAAGATCATCAAAGCAGTATTGAAAATCACCAGAGTGTCCACTTCCAGAGACAAAGGCACAACGTCCTGAAAGGAGTTGTGTTGAACCTTTTGAGACTTTGGAGTCTCAGGTAGAGTAATGAAGGGTCCAGTATGTGAGTTGTCAGGGTAGCATAGCAACTGATGTTGTGGTTCTATGCTTTCCCTTTCAACCACATGAAGGGCTGAACTCAGTTGGTTATTGGAGTGGTCAGAGGAGTTCTGCATGTTCATCTCCATCTGAAATGCACTTAGGATACCATACAACTCTGTGAGAGAAAGAGTCTTAAGGTCCGAAGTTCTCTTGATGACAACACAGTAGTGAGTCCATAGTTTAGGAAGGAAGACATGAACTTCCTAACTATGTCTCTGTTCTCAAGAGCTACTCCAATATCCGCCAGAGTATCTACTAGCTCAACATACCTGAAGTATTGTTGAGTCAAGGTCTCACCAGCCTTGAAAGTAAAGTTCTCAAACTGCTGCTTCAAGAGATCTTCTTGTTCTCTTGAGTTTCCTTGGATCCCTCATACATCAGCTTCAAAGCTTCCCATAAATCTTTAGCAGTCTTGCACTTCTTGAAGCGTCTGTAGACGGAGTTGGGGAGAGCAGTTTGGAGACAAGTCATAGCCCTTTGATCTAGCTCTATTCTCTTCCTATCTTCCTCTGAGTAATCATCAACATCTTTTGGGATGATCGATTACCAGTGGCAGATGTAGTGCTTGGTATGAAAGGACCATTGACAATGGAGTCCCACATCCTTGAATCTTGAAACTTGATGAAGCCTTCCATCCTGATACACCATGTGTCAAAATCTTCAGGGGTGATCATGGGGGACTTGGTCAAGGTACCAGTTTCCATATCAGCCTTGGAGAGAGCGGCATTTGAGTGAGTGGATTGTGGTGAGGAGTGAAAAACAGGTTGATTAGGATGGTAAGATCTCACAATCAAGAGCCTGGTGCTCTGATACCAATTGCAGGATCGGATTTCGGTGGTTTTTCTCTCAACTCACTGTGAATCAACACTCAGCAAGCAGTCTATGAAGAGTTGATCACAATATAACAAGTAACAAGCAGTAAGAAAATTTAACACAGCAAGTAAATTTTCAAGGTACTTATATATTGCTTCTCAACTCAAAGGATTACAAGACACTTGGACTCAAATCGCTTACATAAAGAGTTACAGGGAGAAGATATATATAATACTACCTACAGCCGGATATACTTTGATACCAGCTGGACACCTCTAACCTTACATCTATACTACAAGACTCTAGGTGAGGTCTTTCAGACATTTTGCCTGAGAGTTGGTAGTCAGGACATGTCCCTGACTTACCTTTTGTCACCAACTAAAGTTGGTAACATGTACTATCATAAAAAGGTGAACAGTAGAATAAAGTATGGTCAACAACATGGCTCTTTAGGAAGATGTCATGCTGTATCAGAGGTCTGCAGCGGACTGTCAGGGACCATACTTATCTGCTGGACATAGCAGTGTCTTCCGAAGGATAGAGTGCTTCGGAGAATAACTTCTTCCGAGGCACTTATACTTCGGAAGACTGCTTCTTCCGAAGCTTGGAGTCTCTTTGTCTTCGGAAGCAGACTTTGTCTTCAGCTCTTTCATCAGACTTTGTCTTCGGAAGCTTTCAGACTTTGTCTTCAGCTCTTTCATCAGACTTTGTCTTCGGAAGCTTTCAGACTTTGTCTTCAGCTCTTTCATCAGACTTTGTCTTCAGAAGCTTTCAGACTTTGTCTTCGAAGATAGTCTTCAGCTGTTGGCTTCAGCTGTTGTCTTCAGCAGTGACTTCAGCTTTTGCCTTCAGTAGATATCTTCAGTGTGGCTTCAGCTGTTTTCTTCAGCAGTTGACTTCAGCTTTTTGCCTTCAGTAGATATCTTCAGTGTTCTTCAGACTTCGGAAGATCTCTTGCTCAGCTCGGAAGCCTTTGAATGTAGTACCAAAAGATGACTATGAAGTGATTTTGGTTGCACCAGCTCATCATGATCCAACGTTTAATTGTGTTTTCAGGTGTTGTAAAGGAAAGATGGACAAAAGAAGCATATTTGACAAGAAATTGATGAAATCCAAGATTCAATTCCAAGCATTGGGTCGTGCCTCATTAAGCACGCCCCTACCTTGCCTGAAACACACCCCCGTGCTAAATTTGGCACACCCCCGTGTTTGGACATCTGATTGGTAAAAAAGTATTGTCCCCTAAAAGTGAACACGGGGTCGTGCCCTAGACACGGGGTCATGCCCCACCTCAAACACGAGGCCATGCCCCACCTAAAAAACGGGGCGGCTGTGCCCCATTGTCATGGGGGTCGTGCCCGACAAACTCTACACGTACGAGCCGACCAACTTCCGTAAGCATTGTACTAACATGAGGCCATGCCTTTAGGCACGGGGGCCGTGATTAAACACTCAGAAAGCCTATAAATAGAGGCCTAAGTTCAACATTGTGGCAAGCTTTTGGTGGGATGTACTCTGTAGAATTCTCTCGGGAATCAAGTCTTGGGACTATTTGGAGGCTCGGGAGGTGCATACAACACTTGGTAGAATTCGAGATTGTCTAAACATCATCCATTGTGGATCACCGGTTTGATTGTTTCATTCACGATGAATTCATATCTATCTTCTATGTGTTTATATTATATTCAAGCTCATCATGAGCTAAACTCTTATTATCTCCTAATTGGAGAAACATATATAATTTGTGATGAACTAATGGTTGTGATATATAGTGTGTTAATGTTATGGTGGTCTTGGAAAAACTTTTGATGGGTAGCACCTACATTTGAATGGGAAGTTATAACTATGATTTGTAATTGTGTTGTCATACACGGTTGAAAAAAAGTATGATCAACTTTATTCGTAACAATCTATCGCTAATTAACTAGAGATGGTTATAAGAAATCATACCACCTTAACTTTCTAATCATTACGGGTTCCCTTTTATTAGTCTGAGAATCTAACAATAATTGTTATGGTTTTCTAAAATTAATGGTATGTTGGAAAGGAACCTGATCAACTCTCTTCTTACGTTAAGTTATGTTTTTAGAAATCGTATGTCAAAAAGGACATAAAAGATTTACTACATTACTAGGCTTTGACCTAAGCAGTAAATCTCAACCTGACGTAGTCTTAGTCACTACGAAGGATAGACGAGAAATCGCACCAATCATCTATATAAACGTTAACACAATACTTTATTCAGGTATCTTTAATCACAACCACCACTTATCATAGTTACATAAGTGTAGTTTGATTAGGATGATAGCCTTTCCCCTGATTTTAAATTCAAAGTTTCACTTTGTTTTTACTTATTTTATTATTACTATTATAAAAACCCTAAAAACCCTATTTTACATCAATGCCACTTATCATGTTCCTAAACAGAAATCAAATCTGATAGTCAATCATTAAGGTTGTTGAGTAGGCTTAGTGTGTCCACGGATTGACACTCGGATCTTACCATCACTATATTACCTCACGATAGGGCACTTGCCTTTTATGTGTGTTAGTAGTAGTAGTAATAACATTTAAACTAAATCTATATGAAAAATCTTATCAAAATATATATACTTTCACACGCATCAAGTTTTTGGCGCCGTTGCCGGGGAAACATGGCAAGTTTGCAAGACAATCTAAATTTTTAACTATCCTGTTTATATCTTGTTAAATATTTTATTCAAATTTATTTTAATCTGGAAGATAGTTTACCTTAGTTAGTTTAGTTAAGTCCTGATCATTTTAAGCATAGTTAGTTTATGCTTCGTTAAGTTGTGTATGCCCGAATCATCTAGTCCTGAACTTGTTTCGGCTCTTTCGGAACCCGAACGACTTTCCGACAAAGGTTATGCGAGGAGACCACAACAAACAGCAACAATCATCGAATAAGACGTCTCGAAAGATACACCATCTGAAGATACATGGCTAACCAAGACGAGGAAATGAAGATAACCACTATGCAACACCGTTAATCGATGGTTATGAGTCTAGTGTTGTCCAAACAGCAATAGCAGCCAATTATTTTGAGATTAAGTCTAGTATCATCCAACTCGTTGAAAACTCTGTTCAGTTCCACAGATTGCAAGACGAAGGCCCTAACACTCACATCTCACGATTCATTCGTATCTGTGACTTTCAAAATCAACAACTGTTCAGACGATGCTATTAGACTACGACTTTTCCATTTTCACTTCGCGGGCCGAGCCATTGACTGGCTTGATTCACTTCCGCCTGGTTCCATCACCACATGGGCGGAAATGGCTGAACAATTCCTGTTGAATTACTTTCCACCCGAATGCACTGCCAAACTGAGAAGCAACATCACAAGCTTTCGCCAAGACGATGATGAGTCATTACACGCAGCATGGGAGAATACAAAGTTCTCCTTCAGAGATGCCCACATCACGGACTTGATCTGTGCTGCAGTGTCAAACTTTTTACTATGCAATTAGCGGTGCACACAACAAGCAGTAGACAAAGGACGGGAGGAGATTTCGGAAGTGTCATGCCAACTGAGGCATACCAAGCCCTAGAAAAAGCAGTTAAGAAGAGCTTTGCTTATAATCGAGAAACAAAATCAGTTCTAAAGGCATTCATCAAGTAGACCTGAAACATTAACTACAGCCAGTTAGAAGCCCTAACCAAGCGATTCAAGCAATTGCAAGCCAAACTAAATAAAACTCCCAACACGATGCAATACATGCAGAATTCACACAAGACCAACGATGCCCGTTAGGCATTATGATGGTTGAAGATGTTGACTACGTAGGAGGCCCAAACACTCATATAACAACAACTTAAATTGGAGGAGCAATTCGAATTCAGAGAAGCTGGTAAACAAATCACAACATCTGGATTCAACCGAAGGCCACCTTCCAACAACAGAAACCACCATACCAAGGTCCAGCAGAAGTAACCAAGATCGTGGAGCATCATCAATGGAAGATTTATTGCAACAGTTGTTGTTAATCACACAAGCCACAGATGAATACATCCGAAATCTGATTGAAGAAATGAGGAGAGTTCCAAAAAACGGGCTGACATCAAAAGCAGCAAAGCATCATTGCAAACCATTGAAAACCAAGTAGATCAGATAGCAAAACAACTCTACAAGACCTCAGGGTGCTTTACCTAGCAACACTGTGACAAACCTAATGCTCAAGTCAAGCTATCACCATAAGGAGTGGCACAAAACCACTCAAGGTGATCCACCTACATTACAGCCATATTTGAAGAAACTAAACTCGAAACTCTAAGTAATGCAAGTGATAAGCAAAAGCAACCATGATATCTGGTCTACTTGCAGTGAGATAATCAGAGAACCATAATTGCTCTATACTGATGTTGATCAGTATCCTCCCCCTCAAGGTCAGGGCAAAGATTATGGTTTCTGGTATGGGTGTCTTGGCTGGTTTACAGTCCTTCATTTCAAATCTTTCTAAGATGTCTGAGACATACTTAGATTGACTTATGAAGAACCCTTCCTTCATCTGTTTCACCTGGATTCCAAGGAAAAGTCCATTTTTCCCATGGAACTCATCTCAACTTCTGCTTCATAATGCTTTCAAAGTCCTTGCACATTTGGTCGTTTGAAGAACCAAATATGATTCACAACATAGACTTGTACAAGCAAAATGTCTTTCCACTCTTTCTGATGAAAAGAGTCTTGTCAATGGTACCTCTAGTGTATCCATTCTTCAGGAGAAACGAAGGACCAAGGTCTCATAGCTCATCTATGGGCCTGGTGCTTGGGCGCCCATATAGAGCTTTATCCAGCTTGCACACATAGTTGGGGTGCTGTGGGTCTTCAAATCCTGGAGGTTGACACACGTAGATTTCCCTATCTATATCCCCATATAGAAAAGCACACTGAGACATCAAGTTGGTAGACTGTGAAGTTCTTGGATGCAGCATAAGCAAGGAAGATCCTAACTGCCTCAAGTCTTGCAACAGGTGCAAAGACATCAGTATAATCATTCCTTCCTCCTGGGTGTACCCTTGAACTACTAGCTCTTGCCTTGTTCTTGATACAAGCCTCTATCATCTTTCTTGTTCCTGAATACCCATTTAGTGCCTATGGCTTGACCAGATGGTAGTGGGCATAGATCCAGACCTTTTGTCTTCTGAATTGAAGCAGCTCCCTCCTGCATCGATTCAACCCAACTACTATCCTTTAAGGCATCTTCTACCTTCTTTGGTTCCATCTGAGACAGAAGCATGAGTACAAGCAGACATTCCATGATGAGTTTGTCCTCTTGTTCTCACACCCCTCAGCAGACATTCCCTATGATGTTCTCATTGGATGAGTGTTTGTGAATCCTAAGACGAGGAATCACTTCCAGTTGCAGAGATAGTCTAGGTTAACATATTCTGATCAGGAATTGATCACTCTGTCCAACTGCTGTTTCAGAGTCATTCAATGAGGACTGATTGAATGATTGAGAACATCATCAATGGTGTGGTTGTGAAGTAGTATTAACAGTTGCCTGTTCCTTCAGAATAGCACTTCCCTCAACCTGGTGTTGTAGTGGATCACCTGAGGAACTTTGAGGTTGATCAAGTGATTCACTTGTTGAAGCTTCATATTTCTGGAGATAGTTACACTGTCAGATCTGTGAATAATGAAGCTTGTTGCCTTCATGCTCTTGGAGATTTGGAATAGGTCTGGGAAGCTCATATAGTTGACCTGCATCAGCTCAGCATCACTTTGAGCACCTGTTCCAGCTGAAAATTCTCACAAGATGGTTTAGAATAGTTTGGAAACAATTCTAAATCAAGATATACTCAGGTCCATTCCCCTAACACAAGGAGTGTGCTCATTAACAACTATGTTGGATGACTCCTCAAATTGTTGATTCTTAATATTGTATACTCTATAAGCTTTGAGCTAGAAGAGTATCCAATAAAGATAGCATCATCCGACTTCTCAGCAAACTTTGCCAGTTGTCCTTTGTGTTAAGTACACCTGCAGCCAAAGGACCTTAGAAAGCCAATGAACGGTGGCCTCTTGTTCCATAATCATAAGGGTTTTTCCATGGGGCTTAACTACAGAACCCTGTTCTGCACATAGCATGCAGTGCTGACTGCCTCTGCCCAGAATGTTAGAGGCAGCTTTGAATCAGCTAACATGGTCCGAGCAGCCTCAATAAGTGTCGTCTGTTCCTCCTCTCAGCAACACCCGTTTTTTGAGGAGTTCTGGGAGCACTATATTGTCTGGCAATCCCTTTTGAGTCACAGAATGAGTCAAGAAAGTTCTTAACTCAGTCCCTTGATCACTTCTAATGATCTTAACCTTGTGATCAATTTGATTTTCTATTTTAAGAATAAAAGATTTTAAAGTTTCAGCAGTTTCATCTTTACTTCTTAAAAGAATACCCATGTAAATCTTGTAAAATCATCAACGATCACAAGGCAGTATGATTTCCTTCCAATGCTCATTATACTTGTGGGACCAAAAGATCCATGTGCAATAATGTAATGGAGTAGTGATAGAGTTAACACTTGGATTTATGAGATGATCTGTGTGTGTTCCCTTTCAGGCATGCAACCAGTTATCTTTGCAGAAAATTCCTTTTTAGGCAAACCATGTACCAAGTTATTTTTAGCCAATTTATTCATTGTTTTAAAATTCACATGACACATGCGTTTATGCCATAGTGTTGACTCATCACTATCAGCTTTGGAAAGAAAGCATGATACTTCACCCATAGGAGAAGCATTGTTCATATCTAGCTTGTACATATCCCCTTTCCTGGAGATCTGAGAAGCACCAATTCCGGAGGAATGTCATCCCTGGTTGAGGATAATGCATCATGTTTGTGAAAAGCATCTGATGCTTCTGGATCACAGAATTGAGAAACACTTAACAGATTGTGTTCAAGCTGTTTGACAAAGTGAACTTTGTCAATGTTTATTTGCCATTGGATATACTTCCTCTGCCACGAAATATATCCTCCGCCTCACCTCCAAATTGACAGGCCCTCCATCAAAGTTCTGGAATTGTTGAAGGAGAGATCTGTTCCCTGTCATGTGCCTGGAGCATCCACTATCTACAATCCAGATATTGTTGTTCTTGTCAAATGGATGTCCCTGCACATAAGATGAGATGGTTAGTTTTTTGTTTGGAAGCCCAAGCCTTGCAGGTCTCGGGCTCTTCCAAATATAGTGACATAATTGAACCAAAGATATGCAATGGGGTTCAATAGAGGTCATTGTTGAAGAAGAGGTTTGGGCTGCAGCATCTTCCTCTCTTGATCTTCAATCCATCCTTTGGTTGATCTTTGAGGATGAGCTTGTTGAAGCTTTTGCAGCATGGTCTTCTTCCGAAGCTTCTCTCTTTCGAAGAAGCCTTCACCACCTTTTCTTCCAAGTAGTCTTCTTCTGAGATGGTTTCAAGGGAGCCTTCTTGTTCTTCCGAACCTTAGAAGGTTTGGCTTCCGAAGCCATTTTCCCTTCGGAAGAAGAGTTCTCTTCCGAAAGCAACTTGGCTTCTCGAGACCAACTTTCCCTTTTTCATCATTTGGACCTTTTGAAGTGGTCCAACTGAGAAACCTTCTCTGACTCTTCCTTTCTAACATTATTTGCATAATGTGTGCTTGCTGGATTGTAGTAACAATCTTTAGCCATGTGGTTGTGCAGACCACACATTATGCATGCAATGTTAGTCTTCTGGGAACTTGCAGTTTGTGTTTGCTTGGTTTCTCTCGTCATCAGCAACTTTCCCTTTCGACTTCTGATCCTTCAGTAGGACAGAGTGCTGGTACTACACTCCTTTCCTGAATCAGGAGTACCTACCACTTGAAACCGGCAGAAATGAAGACACCCTTTTGCTTAGGGTCAAACTTAAGCTTGGACTCTGCAACCTTCTTGGCAGTCCTTCTAGCAGCTTTAGCTCTGCTTCTTCTTGCCTTGGTGGTCAGGATTTGTCATCACAGGTGGAGATGGGTGTATCCTCCTGTTTCTCCCCCTGTGGAGGCCACTATTTTATCTTCATCCTCTAGTTCCAATGGAGAAGGGTCAGCAGTTGGAACCTCTTGCTCTTCAGTACCACATCTAGGTAGTCTAATAGACTCATAAGAGTGTGGAGCTATTTCACTGGTTCCCAACCCTTCTTTGTTTTGATAAAACATTTTGGAATGAGAGGTTGATGCAGATATTGAAGTCCAGAATAGCTGCTTCCGAGTCACTGTCAACTGGCTTGACTTCAGATTGAATCAGTCTTGAGAGTCTTGTAGGCTTCATTAAAGACACATTTTCTAACAAATTCCTTTGATATCAATCAGTCTAAGCGATTTAGCATTTGATCAATAGATTTCCGAAATGTAATCCTTATACATTTAACTTTAGCAATACAGGCACAGTACAAAGATGTTCATATACCTGATCATCATCTGTTCCGGCCATGAGTGCTTGAGCGGGAGTCACATCCTGTACCATGAAGCTCCAGTCAACTTCCTGAGCAACAGCAGCTGTTTCAGTTGACTTTTCTTCATGCTTGGGAGCAGTGGGATGTGTGGAGGCCTGTGGGGTTCCCGGGTTGTTCTTGGGAGCCTTGCTTTCCCTAGCAAAGTGACCAAGTTGGTTGCAGTTGTAGCACCTTGCTTTGCTCTTATCAAACCCAAACTTGCTGTTGACTGGGTTTTGAGGGAATTGCCTTCCAGTTCTCTTGAAGAACTTCTTCGCTCTGTAAGTTAAAGAGCCATCTGCTGGACAATGTCCATGTACTCCACATCATCTGGATTGAAGCACTCAAGATCATCAAAGCAGTATTGAAAATCACCAGAGTGTCCACTTCCAGAGACAAGGCACAACCGTCCTGAAAGGAGTTGTGTTGAACCTTTTGAGACTTTGAGTCTCAGGTAGAGTAATGAAGGGTCCAGTATGTGAGTTGTCAGGGTAGCATAGCAACTGATGCTTGTGGTTCATGCTTTCCCTTTCAACCACATGAAGGGCTGAACTCAGTTGGTTATTGGAGTGTCAGAGGAGTTCTGCATGTTCATCTCCATCTGAAATGCACTTAGGATACCATACAACTCTGTGAGAGACAGAGTCTTAAGGTCCGAAGTTCTCTTGATGACACACAGTAGTGAGTCCATAGTTTAGGAAGAGAGGACATGAACTTCCTAACTATGTCTCTGTTCTCAAGAGCTACTCCAATGTCCGCCAGAGTATCTACTAGCTCAACATACCTGAAGTATTGTTGAGTCAAGGTCTCACCAGCCTTGAAAGTAAAGTTCTCAAACTGCTGCTTCAAGAGATCTTTCTTGTTCTCTTGAGTTTCCTTGGATCCCTCATACATCAGCTTCAAAGCTTCCCATAAATCTTTAGCAGTCTTGCACTTCTTGAAGCGTCTGTAGACGGAGTTGGGGAGAGCAGTTTGGAGACAAGTCATAGCCCTTGATCTAGCTCTATTCTCTTCCTATCTTCCTCTGAGTATCATCAACATCTTTTGGGAATGATGCTGATTACCAGTGGCAGATGTAGTGCTTGGTATGAAAGGACCATTGACAATGGAGTCCCACATCCTGATCTTGAAACTTGATGAAGCCTTCCATCCTGATACACCATGTGTCAAAAGTCTTCAGGGGTGATCATGAGGGGACTTGGTCAAGGTACCAGTTTCCATATCAGCCTTGGAGAGCGAGCCATTTGAGTGAGTGGATTGTGGTGAGGAGTGAAAAACAGGTTGATTAGGATGGTAAGATCTCACAATCAAGAGCCTGGTACTCTGATACCAATTGCAGGATCGGATTTCGGTGGTTTTTCTCTCAACTCACTGTGAATCAACACTCAGCAAGCAGTCTTATGAAGAGTTGATCACAATATAACAAGTAACAAGCAGTAAGAAAATTTACACAGCAAGTAAATTTTCAAGGTACTTTTATATATTGCTTCTCAACTCAAAGGATTACAAGACACTTGGACTCAAATCGCTTACATAAAGAGTTACAGGGAGAAATATATTAATACTACCTACAGCCGGATATCTTTGATACCAGCTGGACACCTCTAACCTTACATCTATACTACAAGACTCTAGGTGAGGTCTTTCAGACATTTGTCCTGAAAGTTGGTAGTCAGGACTGTCCCTGACTTACCTTTTGTCACCAACTAAAGTTGGTAACATGTACTATCATAAAAGGTGAACAGTAGAATAAAGTATGGTCAACAACATGCTCTTTAGGAAGATGTCATGCTGTATCAGAGGTCTGCAGCGGACTGTCAGGGACCATACTTTTATCTGCTGGACATAGCATGTCTTCCGAAGGATAGAAGTGCTTCGGAAGAATAACTTCTTCCGAGAGGCACTTATATTCGGAAGACTGCTTCTTTCCGAACCTTGGAGTCTTCTTTGTCTTCGGAAGCAGACTTTGTCTTCAAGCTCTTTCATGACTTTGTCTTCGGAAGCTTTTCAGACTTTGTCTTCAGCTCTTTCATCAGACTTTGTCTTCGGAAGCTCTTTCATACTTTGTCTTCGGAGCTCTTTCATAGACTTTGTCTTCAGGAGCTCTTCAGACTTTGTCTTCGGAAGATAGTCTTCAGCTGTTGCTTCCTGTTCTCAGCAGACTTCACTTTGCCTGGAATCCAGCTCAGCTGTGTCTCAGCTTACTTCAGCTTTTCCTCAGTGATATCCAGCGTTCTTAGACTTTCGGAAGATTCGTAGCTCGGAACCTTAATAGTACAAAGTGACTATGAAGTGAATTTGGTTGCACCAGCCTTATCATGATCCAACAGTTTAATTGTGTTTTCAGGTGTTGTAAAGGGAAAGATGGACAAAAGAAGCATATTTGACAAGAAATTGATGAAATCCAAGATTTCAATTCCAAGCATTGGGTCGTGCCTCATTAAGCACGCCCCATACCTTGCCTGAAACACACCCCCGTGCTAAATTTGGCACACCCCCGTGTTGGACATCTGATTGGTCAAAAAGTATTGTCCCCTAAAGTGACACGGGGTCGTGCCCCATAAGACACGGGTCATGCCCACCTCAAACACGAGGCCATGCCCCACCTAAAAAACGGGGCTGTGCCCCATTTGTCATGGGGTCGTGCCCGACAAACTCTACACGTACGAGCCGACCAACTTCCGTAAGCATTGTACTAACATGAGGCCGTGCCTTTTAGGCACGGGGCCGTGATTAAACACTCCAGAAAGCCTATAAATAGAGGCCTAAGTTCAACATTGTGGCAAGCTTTGGTGGGATGCTACTCTGTAGAATTCTCTCGGGAATCAAGTCTTGGAGACTATTTGGAGGCTCGGGAGGTGCATACACACTTGGTAGAAATTCGAGATTGTCTAAACATCATCCATTGTGGATCACCGGTTTGATTGTTTCATTTCACCGATGAATTCATATCTATCTTCTATGTTGTTTATTATTATATTCAAGCTCATCATGAGCTAAACTCTTATTATCATCCTAATGGATGAAACATATATAATTTTGATGAACTAATGGTGTGATATATATTGTGTTAATGTTATGGTGGTCTTGGAAAAACTTTTGATGGGTAGCACCTATGGAGAGATGTAATCTCTCATCAGTTCGGAGTTAAAAGGTCAGTGAAAGAGAGGGTGGTTAGTCCTACTGACCCGGGACCTTGATCAATGTCTACAGGCATTGAGCCTATGGTGGGGATTGTCCTAGAAGGCTGCACAGGGGAGTGTGTAGAGACTCACCCTGTGGGCTAAGGCTTGGGGTTCGGGCTCAGGGGTTTGAGACTGAGGAGACTCAAAACCCACATTGAGGTCAATTGTGAAGGATGGTGTGACCTCGGACTGAGTGGGAGCCCATGATTCCACTCTAGTCCTTTGGGTGTGAACAGAAGGAGCTTGTTCAATCAGAGTAGATTGAACAAGGGTTCGTTTGGGGCGTCTCTGATATGTGGCTTGATGGGTAAAGAGGTTTTGGTATTGTGGTGGATGTTGCTGGTGTGGGTTCATCACCTGTGGGGAGAACAGGGATGTCACCAGGAGCTATGCGCTCAGTCATCTCTGGAGGTAATGGAGTGTACCGTCCAGTGAAGTTGGTGGACATCTTCTTCAGTGTCTTGAAGATGGTAGGCCTCATGTGTGGAACAGGAAGAGCAGCTGCGCAGACAAGCTTGCTTGGTTCCATCTCACAGTTGATTATGTGTTGAAGAAATCGGGGATACATGAAGAATGTATCCTGCTGAGATTGGCGATTAGGTTGTTCAACACAAATCGTGAGTAGTTGAATCTGAGGCCTCTCACCAACCCATGAACTAGGCATCCTAGTTCATATGGGATTTGATCCCAACCCCCTGATTTGTTGGAGAGGCAGTGCAAAACAATGTGCAGCAGGAACTTCCAATGGTAAGAGAAGTTGAACTTGTATACTGTAGACCTGCTGACATCGCCTCCATATCCCATGAGGATATAGGTGCCTTCCAAGTCTTCCTTGGGGAACTCAGTAGGAGCCCCATCATCGTGAAGCTCGAGATGCTCCCTGATGATTGTTCATTGATGACCAACTCTTGGCCACAAACTCGGGTTCTCAGGACTCGAACCCCATTCAGCACTGTAGTTTCTCCGTTGCTCCAAAATTCTGACATATGGTTGGAGTATACGGTTGGGTTAACTGTGAGTGCAGTGAGGTAGGTGGATTCGGTGAGAAAGGTGATGATTTGGGTGAAGTCGGCATCCCTTGACGAGTCAAGTAATGCGACTTGGTTGTGCTGAGGGTTTAGCGCCATTGGAGAAAAGGTAAGCTTGAAATTTTGAGTGAGATTTATGGTTTGACAGTGAAGGGAACAGTTAGGGCTGTAAAGTGGTAAAAGAAGATGAAATTGATAAGTCAAGATTATTTAAAAAGGGGGTGAATAGTGGATGGTGGTGGTAATAGGGTAACTGTTTTGGGGTTACTGTGGTGGTATGGTGGTTTACGGCGGAGAAATGATGTTGGCGGCAAGGATAATTTAAATAATCTGACATTATCAACAAAATCTTTACTTTTTACAGAGTGGGGCCAAAAGATATCCGTTACATATAAAAACCTTTACTTCCGAGGGTAAAACATTTCGAAGGTATTTCTTCGAGGCAATTTCTCTTCCGAAGCATGATATTGCTTCGAAGGTAAAATTGTCTTTGAAGGCACTTTATCTTCCGAAGCAAGGCATTGCTTCCGAAGGTAAAGTTGTCTTTCCGAATGGAGAGTTGTATAAGTTTCGGAAGTAGATCTGATATAAAATCAATCGCTTCTTCCGAGACCAAAAACTCTTCCGAGAAGAAAATTTCCATGAGGAATTTGGCTTCGGAAGATATTCAAGAATATCTTCCGAGAGTTAATTCCTCTTCGGAAGGAATTTACACTTGGAATAATTTAAAGATCTTTTGTAACAGGGCTTAAATTGTATTGACACAAGACATTACTCATTTAAAAGGTCTTCAAAAGAGGTAGTTATTCAATGTTTATCATCCCAATGCTGATATGAGATACTTAAATCTTTGTTCATCAAATGCCTTTGTGAACAAATCAGCATATTGTTCATTTGAGTCAACTTTGATTAACTTTATCAGCTGTTTCTCATGAATATCTCTAATGAAATGATACCTGATATCAATGTGTTTTGTCTTGGAGTGCTTCACCGGATTCTCAGTAATGGAGATAGCACTGTTGTTGTCAATATGGATAGGAGTAGTCATGAAGTTGAACCCATAGTCTAACATCTGATTTTGAATCCATAGCAGTTGAGCACAGCAGCTAGCAGCAGCAATGTATTCAGCTTCAGCAGTTGATGTAGAGACACAGGATTGTTTCTTGCATTGCCATGAGATAATCCTTCCACCAAGAAATTGACATCCTCCTGATGTTGATTTCTTGTCAATGTTGCAGCCACCATAGTCACTGTCAGAGTATCCATAGAGATTGAAATCACTATTTCTTGGATACCAGAGACCTAGTTTAGGTGCTCCTTTGAGGTATCTGAGGATTCTCTTTGCAGCAGCTAGGTGAGACCTTTGGAGCAGCCTGATATCTTGCACAAATGCATGTGGCAAACATGATATCTGGTCTACTTGCAGTGAGATACATCAGAGAACCAATAATTGCTCTATACTGATGTTGATCAGTATCCTCCCCCTCAAGGTCAGGGCAAAGATTATGGTTTCTGGGTATGGGTGTCTTGGCTGGTTTACAGTCCTTCATTTCAAATCTTTCTAAGATGTCTGAGACATACTTAGATTGACTTATGAAGAACCCTTCCTTCATCTGTTTCACCTGGATTCCAAGGAAAAAGTCCATTTTTCCCATGGAACTCATCTCAAACTTCTGCTTCATAATGCTTTCAAAGTCTTTGCACATTGGTCGTTTGAAGAACCAAATATGATGTCATCAACATAGACTTGTACAAGCAAATGTCTTCTCCACTCTTTCTGATGAAAAGAGTCTTGTCAATGGTACCTCTAGTGTATCCATTCTTCAGGAGAAACTGAGACAAGGTCTCATACCACAGCCTAGGTGCTTGGTGCAGCCCATATAGAGCTTTATCCAGCTTGCACACATAGTTGGGGTGCTGTGGGTCTTCAAATCCTGGAGGTTGACACACATAGATTTCCCTATCTATATCCCCATATAGAAAAGCACACTTGACATCAAGTTGGTAGACTGTGAAGTCTTGGATGCAGCATAAGCAAGGAAGATCCTAACTGCCTCAAGTCTTGCAACAGGTGCAAAGACATCAGTATAATCAATTCCTTCCTCCTGGGTGTACCTTGAACTACTAGTCTTGCCTTGTTCTTGATAATCAAGCCTCTATCATCTTTCTTGTTCCTGAATACCCATTTAGTGCCTATGGGTACTTGACCAGATGGTAGTGGGCATAGATTCCAGACCTTTTGTCTTTTGAATTGAAGCAGCTCCTCCTGCATCGATTCAACCAACTACTATCCTTTAAGGCATCTTCTACCTTCTTTGGTTCCATCTGAGACAGGAAGCATGAGTACAAGCAGACATTCCCATGATGAGTTTGTCCTCTTGTTCTCACACCCTCAGAGACATTCCCTATGATGTTCTCAGTTGGATGAGTGTTGTGAATCCTAAGACGAGGAATCACTTCCAATTGCAGAGATAAGTCTAGGTTAGACATATTCTGATCAGGAACTGGATCACTCTGTCCAACTGCTGTTTCAGAGTCATTCAATGAGGACTGATTGAATGATTGAGAAACATCATCAATGGTTGGTTGTGAAGTAGTATTAACAGTTGCCTGTTCCTTCAGAATACCACTTCCTCAACCTGGTGTTGTAGTGGATCACCTGAGGAACTTTGAGGTTGATCAAGTGATTCACTTGTTGAAGCTTCACTATTTCTGGAGATAGTTACACTGTCAGATCTGTGAATAGTTGAAGCTTGTTGCCCTTCAGCTCTTGGAGAATTTGGAATAGGTCTGGGAAGCTCATATAGTTGACTGCATCAGCATCAGCATCACTTGAGCACCTGTTCCAGCTGAAACATTCTCACAAGATGGTTTAGAATAGTTTGGAAACAATTCTAAATCAAAGATATACTCAGGTCCATTCCCCCTAACACAAGGAGTGTGCTCATTAACAACTATGTTGGATGACTCCTCAAATTGTTGATTCTTAATATTGTATACTCTATAAGCTTTGGAGCTAGAAGAGTATCCAATAAAGATAGCATCATCCGACTTCTCAGCAAACTTTGCCAAGTTGTCCTTTGTGTTAAGTATGGTACACCTGCAGCCAAAGGACCTTAGAAAGCCAATGAACGGTGGCCTCTTGTTCCATAACTCATAAGGGGTTTTTCCATGGGGCTTAACTACAAGAACCCTGTTCTGCACATAGCATGCAGTGCTGACTGCCTCTGCCAGAATGTTAGAGGCAGCTTTGAATCAGCTAACATGGTCCGAGCAGCCTCAATAAGTGTCCTGTTCCTCCTCTCAGCAACACCGTTTTGTTGAGGAGTTCTGGGAGCACTATATTGTCTGGCAATCCCTTTTGAGTCACAGAATGAGTCAAGAACGAAGTTCTTAAACTCAGTCCCTTGATCACTTCTAATAATCTTAACCTTGTGATCAATTTGATTTTCTATTTTAAGAATAAAAGATTTTAAAGTTTCAGCAGTTTCATCTTTACTTCTTAAAAAGAATACCCATGTAAATCTTGTAAAATCATCAACGATCACAAGGCAGTATGATTTCCTTCCAATGCTCATTATACTTGTGGGACCAAAAAGATCCATGTGCAATAAGTGTAATGGAGTAGTGATAGAGTTAACACATTTGGATTTATGAGATGATCTGTGTTGTTTCCTTTCAGGCATGCAACACAGTTATCTTTGCAGAAAAATTCCTTTTTAGGCAAACCATGTACCAAGTTATTTTTAGCCAATTTATTCATGTTTTAAAATTCACATGACACATGCGTTTATGCCATAGTGTTGACTCATCACTATCAGCTTTGGAAAGAAAGCATGATACTTCACCCATAGGAGAAGCATTGTTCATATCCAGCTTGTACATATCCCTTTCCTGGGAGATCTGAGAAGCACCAATTCCGGAGGAATTGTCATCCCTGGTTTGAGGATAATGCACTCATGTTCTGTGAAAAGCATCTGATGCTTCTGATCACAGAATTGAGAAAAACTTAACAGATTGTGTTCAAGCTGTTTGACAAAGTGAACTTTGTCAATGTTTATTCTGCCATTGGATATACTCTTCCTCTGCCAGAAATATATCCTCCGGCCTCACCTCCAAATTGGACAGGCCCTCCATCAAAGTTCTGGAATTGTTGAAGGAGAGATCTGTTCCCTGTCATGTGCCTGGAGCATCCACTATCTACAATCCAGATATTGTTGTTCTTGTCAAATGGATGTCCCTGCACATAAGATGAGATGGTTAGTTTGTTTGGAAGCCCAAGCCTTGCAGGTCTCGGGCTCTTCCAAAGATAGTGACATAATTGAACCAAAAGATATGCATGGGGTTCAATAGAGGTCATTGTTGAAGAAGAGGTTTGGGCTGCAGCATCTTCCTTGATCTTCCAATCCATCCTTTGGTTGATCTTTGAGGATGAGCTTGTTGAAGCTTTTGCAGCATGGTCTTCTTCCGAAGCTTCTCTTTTTTCGGAAGAAGCCTTCACCACCTTTTCTTCCGAAGTAGTCTTCTTCTGAGATGGTTTTCAAGGGAGCCTTCTTGTTCTTCCGAACCTTAGAAGGTTTGGCTTCCGAAGCCATTTCCCTTCGGAAGAAGCAGTTTCTTCCGAAAGCAACTTGGCTTCCGAGACCAACTTTCCTTTTCATCAATTGGACCTTTTGAAGTGGTCCAACTGAGAAACCTTCTCTGACTACTTCTTTCTAACATTATTTGCATAATGTGTGCTTGCTGGATTGTAGTAACAATCTTTAGCCATGTGGTTGTGCAGACCACACATTATGCATGCAATGTTAGTCTTCTGGGAACTTGCAGGTTGCTGTTTCTTGGGTTTCTTCTCTTCATCAGCAACTTTCCCTTTCGACTTCTGATCCTTCAGTAGGACAGGAGTGCTGGTACTACACTCCTTTCCTGAATCAGGAGTACCTACCACTTGAAACCCGGCAGAAATGAAGACACCCTTTTGCTTAGGGTCAAACTTAAGCTTGGACTCTGCAACCTTCTTAGCAGTCCTTCTAGCAGCTTTAGCTCTGCTTCTTCTTGCCTTGGTGGTCAGGATTTGGTCATCACAGGTGGAGATGGGTGTATCGTCCTGTTTCTCCCTGTGGAGGCCACTATTTTTACTTCATCCTCTAGTTCCAATGGAGAAGGGTCAGCAGTTGGAACCTCTTGCTCTTCAGTACCACATCTAGGTAGTCTAATCGACTCATAAGAGTGTGGTGGAGCTATTTCACTGGTTCCCAACCCTTCTTTGTTTTGATAAAACATTTTGGAATGAGAGGTTGATGCAAGAATAGTTTGGAAGCTTTGCTCAGCAATAGCTTGCTTCCTGGCCTGAGCCTCAGCTGTGACTAACTGGGCTTGAACTTCAGAAAGTTTGGAGATCAGATCTTTGATTTGAGTCTTGTAGTTAGTCTTTTCATGTTTCAAAAGAGACACAGTTTTCTCTAACTCATCAATTTTCCTTTGATAGTCAGATTCAGCTCTTTTAAAGTCAGATTTTAGCACATTTAAAGACTCAACCTCAGATCTGATTTCCGAAATGTAATCCTTATACAATTTAACTTTAGCAATATAGGCAGTAGTACAAAGATGTTCATATACCTGATCATCATCTGTTCCGGCCATGAGTGCTTGAGCGGGAGTCACATCCTGTACCATGAAGCTCCAGTCAACTTCCTGAGCAACAGCAGCTGTTTCAGTTGACTTTTCTTCATGCTTGGAAGCAGTGGGATGTGTGGAGGCCTGTGGGGTTCCCGGGTTGTTCTTGGGAGCCTTGCATTCCCTAGCAAAGTGACCAAGTTGGTTGCAGTTGTAGCACCTTGCTTTGCTCTTATCAAACCCAAACTTGCTGTTGACTGGGTTTTGAGGGAATTGCCTTCCAGTTCTCTTGAAGAACTTCTTCGCTCTGTAAGTTAAAAGAGCCATCTGCTGGACAATGTCCATGTACTCCACATCATCTGGATTGAAGCACTCAAGATCATCAAAGCAGTATTGAAAATCACCAGAGTGTCCACTTCCAGAGACAAAGGCACAACTATCCTGAAAGGAGTTGTGTTGAACCTTTTGAGACTTTGGAGTCTCAGTAGAGTGATGAAGGGTCCAGTATGTGAGTTGTCAGGGTAGCATAGCAACTGATGTTGTGGTTCCATGCTTTCCCTTTCAACCACATGAAGGGCTGAACTCTGTTGGTATTGGAGTGGTCAGAGGAGTTCTGCATGTTCATCTCCATCTGAAATGCACTTAGGATACCATACAACTCTGTGAGAGAAAGAGTCTTAAGGTCCGAAGTTCTCTTGATGACAACACAGTAGTGAGTCCATAGTTTAGGAAGAGAGGACATGAACTTCCTAACTATGTCTCTGTTCTCAAGAGCTACTCCAATATCCGCCAGAGTATCTACTAGCTCAACATACCTGAAGTATTGTTGAGTCAAGGTCTCACCAGCCTTGAAAGTAAAGTTCTCAAACTGCTGCTTCAAGAGATCTTTCTTGTTCTCTTGAGTTTCCTTGGATCCCTCATACATCAGCTTCAAAGCTTCCCATAAATCTTTAGCAGTCTTGCACTTCTTGAAGCGTCTGTAGACGGAAGTTGGGAGAGCAGTTTGGAGACAAGTCATAGCCCTTTGGTCTAGCTCTATTCTCTTCCTATCTTCCTCTGAGTAATCATCAACATCTTTGGAATGATGCGATTACCAGTGGCAGATGTAGTGCTTGGTATGAAAGGACCATTGACAATGGAGTCCCACATCCTTGAGTCTTGACACTTGATGAAGCCTTCCATCCTGATACACCATGTGTCAAAGTCTTCAGGGGTGATCATAGGGGACTTGGTCAAGGTACCAGTTTCCATATCAGCCTTGGAGAGAGCAGCCATTTGAGTGAGTGGATTGTGGTGAGGAGTGAAAAACAGGTTGATTAGGATGGTAAGATCTCACAATCAAGAGCCTGGAGCTCTGATACCAATTGCAGGATCGGATTTTGGGTGGTTCTTCTCTCAACTCACTCGTGAATCAACACTCGGCAAGCAGTCTTTAAAGAGTTGATCACAATATAACAAGTAACAAGCAGTAAGAAAATTAACACAGCAATTAATTTCAAGGTACTTTTATATATTGCTTCTCAACTCAAAGGATTACAAGACACTTGGACTCAAATCGCTTACTAAAGAGTTACAGGGAGAAGATATATATAATACTACCTACAGCCGGATATACTTTGATACCAGCTGGACACCTCTAACCTTACATCTATACTACAAGACTCTAGGTGAGGTCTTTCAGACATTGTGCCTGAGAGTTGGTAGTCAGGACATGTCCCTGACTTACCTTTTGTCACCAACTAAAGTTGGTAACATGTACTATCATAAAAAGGTGAACAGTAGAATAAAGTATGGTCAACAACATGGCTCTTTAGGAAGATGCCATGCTGTATCAGAGGTCTGCAGCGGACTGTCAGGGACCATACTTTTATCTGCTGGACATAGTAATGTCTTCCGAAGGATAAAGTGCTTCGGAAGAATAACTTCTTCCAAGGCACTTATACTTCGGAAGACTGCTTCTTCCGAAGCTTGGAGTCTTCTTTGTCTTCGGAAGCAGACTTTGTCTTCAGCTCTTTCATCAGACTTTGTCTTCGGAAGCTCTTTCAGACTTTGTCTTCGGAAGCTCTTTCAGACTTTGTCTTCGGAAGCTCTTTCAGACTTTGTCTTCGGAAGCTCTTTCAGACTTTGTCTTCGGAAGCTCTTTCAGACTTTGTCTTCGGAAGCTCTTTCAGATTTTGTCTTCAGCTCTTTCATCAGACTTGTCTTCGGAAGCTTTTAGACTTTGTCTTCAGCTCTTTCATCAGACTTTGTCTTCGGAAGATATCTTCAGCTGTTGGCTTCAGTTGTTGTCTTCAGTAGTTGACTTCAGCTTTTGCCTTCGGAAGATGTCTTCAGCTGTTGTTCCTTAGACTCTCGGAAGATCTCTTGCTGGGCTTCGGAAGCCCTTTAATGTAGTACCAAAAGTGACTATGAAGTGAATTTGGTTGCACCAGCCTTATCATGATCCAACAAATTTTTTGTTTACATTTTGGTCTAAAATTTAAAAGTTAATTGTCATAACAAAAGCGTGTGATTCAACGTTGTTAAGTCTATTTTTCTCACTTAACGATCATGTCGCAACCTGCAGATCCTAGATCGCCTTGGTTAATCTTTTTAATGTTTTGTGTTTTTACGTCTACTTTTTGTTCGATTTATTTTTTTCTTTTTATTTCTTTTTTAATACAATCTTTTCTAATGTTGGTGGTCACTAATGATGACATAACATTGTTGCTATTTAGCATGGTTTACGCCCCTGTCGTAACGCGGGGGCTGAATACTAGTTTATTAATTATTTTAATATAATAATAATAGGGTATCAATTTAATTTAGAGGAACAAAGGGTTATTATAGTTTTGGGAAGATTTCACATAATAATAAGCAAAATTTAAATGTGTTTCAGTTAAATTATTTATATTTTTATTTGTTTTAATAAGATCAATAATATTTTTATTTGTTTTAATAAGGTAATTAGAGTTTTAGGAGCATTCTCACTAGGTTACTCATATTTATTTAATTTTTTTAAATAATTCAGAATCTTTCTTTAAATAATTAAGCATTTTATAAATTTTATTAATTTTTAAATATTTTAATTAATAGAAATTTCTTACAATTTATGAATGACCTAATTTAAACAATCTTAAAACTTTAGTGACCTGATTAAATTAAAAAGTTTATAAGTGACGTGATCGGGACAAGAAAAATCCATAAGTGACCTAATTAGATCAATCCCTTGAAACTTTATTACTATTTTATAAAGTTATTTTATAACTTTTTACTTGTTCAATATAACTAACTTTTGAAAACTAAATAATTCATTGAACATACAATACCATTAGTTAATAATAAAGTGCTTGGCTTTAGAAGATGGAGAGAGAGGAAGGGTAGCAAGATGTACATAGGTAGAGGAGGTTGATACATGTTCAAGGAGTTGCATATAAGAGCGTTTCTACAACTTTCTTTGTCAGTAATTTACTGGAAGATTACAGCAGTATCAAACTATGGAAGAACTTACAACAATGTGGAAGAATTACGGGTGCTTATATAGCAGCTAAGAGAGACAAATATAACAGGGTCTTCGCGTTTGTCAAAAGAACATGACAAGAGAAATGTAAGGCCCCGGTCCCGGGCACCTCA
Source organism: Flaveria linearis (assembly GCA_024085815.1). NCBI lineage: Eukaryota > Viridiplantae > Streptophyta > Magnoliopsida > Asterales > Asteraceae > Flaveria > Flaveria linearis. The sequence goes on along the minus strand of CM044007.1, from coordinate 56,433,563 downwards.
CAGTTGGTCATTTAGAGCACTATAGATATAAAACATTACAAATTTCATAAAACAATGCAGCGAAATTAATATCAAAAGTCACTCATTCATTAATAAAAACTGTCGCTAAGCAATACACCCATAATTGTTATCGGTTACAAAAGATTGTTTAACTGCATTACAAAGAAACAAAATTATTAATCATGAACGGATGTCAGTCTTCCTTTGCCGAGTAACTTTCCCGCGTGTCATCCTCAGCAATAATTGCCTGCCAACTGAAAAAGCATAAAAGTCAGCGTTGCTGAGTGAGTTCTAGTTTTAAAAGTGTTAAAATACCTTGATTAGTTTATATATATGAAAATACTCTTTTATAAAACACTTCCTTTACTTTCGTACATGAGCATACATCGTACATACAACAAGGTATAACCTTATTCATTATCGTACGTTTCGTTCGTTTCGTACTTTATTATTATCTTTCACTGTTTCTAGATCCTGTCAAGCTTTACCCCATCGTGGCCCGAAGCCACCATTCCGGGCACAAAGCCTCCTCATTTATTGGCACGAAGCCACAGACTGTCCTGGCACAAAGCCACATCATCTTCGGGTAAAGTGACAAGGATCCTGTTTCGTACTCTGGGTTCAGTCACCTAGACTGATCCCCTGTGTATGAACCCTCATGAGTTAAAATCACACATTATAACACACAGTTGAGCTGACAACTCTCAAGAGTTGTGATCCTCCCTTCATTCTACTTGCAAGCCCTATCTTTCATTCGTTATTTATGTTCCACTTTCGTTATCATTAATCTTATCTCTTTCGTTAATGATAATACTTTACGTTTATGGTTATAAAGACACCATGTAAAGTCACACATCAATATATCATAGCATAAGGAACATAAGAACAAATCATACATAAGCATAACATCATCACACATCATCATACATGACATATCATACATCATTCATCACCAAAAGTCATCTTACATTACCCCCGGGAACACCGCAAGTCAATGCCTACACTTTACGATTTCCCCAAAATTCAGAAAAATATTCTAAGTCTTAGGCGCATGGGCACTATGCAGGCGCATGACCTTCTGGGCGCATAGGAATACTTAGGTGCATGGGAAAGGTTCTGGGCGCATGGGCACTATTAGGGCACATAGCCCAACACTTAGTCACTCTGGCAAAATTCTAGGCGCATGAGCACTATGCAGGCGCATGATTGCCTGGGCGCATGGGCACTATTTGGGCACATGGGGTTTTGGGCGCATGTGACACTTAGGCAAATTGAACGTTAGGCGTATGGGCCTATTTCAAGCGCATGGCCAACACTTAGGCATTTTGGGCAATACTCTGGGCGTTTTGCCACTATGCAGGCGCATGGCCTGACTTTAGGCGCATTGACACTTAGTCAAATTTGGCCTAAACTTAGGCGCATGGTGACTATTTGGGCGCATAGGGTTTCAGACGCATGGGACTTAGGAGCATGGCAACTAACTTTAACTACCATCATCATAAATCTGTCCACATACTAATCCTAACATGTTCTATACTTATTTCTTACATTCTAGCATCATAACAAGAACATGGTATCATCATAACATAATAAATCACCTAAATCATACCCCACCCATATACACACATGCACATGAACACACGGGTAACATACCCACTTTTATAAAACATACCTACATGCATTTTCCAGCCCTAAAATCAGTTAAACATGTAAAAAGTGGGGTTCTAAAACTTACCTTATGTAACTTTGAGTATAACTTCCTTCAAATCCGTTTGCTATGAGCTCAAACAACTAATATCCTCTAAAACACACAACGGAACCCAAACAAACACATATAAGCATGTAACCGAGGCTAAATCTAGCCAAAACAACTTAAAAACACCAATTCTTACCTTGAATTCGAATCCTTCTTGAAGTTCATTCTAAAATCCGAAGCTTCTCTTCTTTCTCTCTCTAGAAACCGGTTGAAATGAAATGTGCAGACAACATGCGTGACCATGCCACCTTTATGCACCAACTTTTATACTTTTTTTTTCCTTTTGACACTTTTAACCCTCAACTTGGGTTAAATTATGTTTCCTAATTTTATTCACGTTTATTCTTTCTTTCTTGTCTATTAAAAATTATCCGGGTGTTACAGGAAATATCTAAGATCAAGATTGAAGGTCGCTGGTTACAGGCTAATCCGGAAAGGTTTAGGCGTGAGAAGAGAATGATGGTTTCCAAACCAGCTAAGTTGCCAAACAGAAACAATGGAAACCCTCAAGAGGTATTCATAGCCAAAGAAGTCCACTAAGATCATAGAGAAAAAGGAACGTACATGAAAATCTTGACTGGAATAGGACAAAAACAAGTGGTAGACATAGACTGGGTTTCAACTTAATTAGGCTCCAAAGAAAATTTTGGTCACCGGAGAGGCTAAAGATCAAATGTCTTTATCAAACGTCAAAAGTAGTGTTAAGCGTAGAACATAAACAACGCCAAGTTATCATATCTGGGTGGACTATATATATTTATGTTAGCTTTTATGAGCACAGCTGAAGCAAAAAGGTTTGTGGAAAACAATAAAGCTTTTATTTAAAGTCCCTTTAGCAAGTTATGGGTATGGAATGGGTAAGATATACAACATGATCGAATAATGGGATTAAGAATTCTTGACTTCCCTATGAACTTAAGGAGTAATGAAACATACACAAAGATTGGTGAATCGTTCAGAAGAGTTATGTTATAATTAGACTTAACATGGGATAAATTTGATGTCTCGTATGATAGGTGTCTCATCCTTACAAGAAAAATAGGGAAAAGTGATGAGGAATTCACCTTGAAATAGAAAGAAAACTCTTTTAGTGTAAGAGTAATAGAGGATCTGTAACCTTGGTTGCATGTTCAACTTAAAGAATCGATCATCCTGGTTTCAGATGATGAGAATGAAGTCATGTCAGCTATGGGAGATGATGATGATAATGAGTCAGAAGATCTCTGATCACCAAAGGACGAATGGTGGTTTTTGACTCCCTTCCTCAAATCTTGGTTCATAGGATACCCAACAGTCCACCGCCTCGGTAGTTCCCAAAACAAATCTTCATGGTGGTGCATTGGAAGTTGAGGAACCCCATTAGTTGGAAAGACAAACACGAAAATGAACCTGTTGGGTATATGTCAAATAAAAGTAGCCCAATCTAATTGGAATTAAATAGGCCTACTAGTGGGCATAATGAGAACAAGATTAGAAATAAGGCCTTTAATGAAGAGGATATGTTAAGTATACAAGAGGACCAAAGCCTAAATCAGAAGTAGGAATTTAATAATGAGAACTAAGTGAGACAAATTCCTAGTCTAAATGATCAACCCTCATTAAAATCTCTTTATTCGCAACCCTAGTCTAGTGTTCAACCTTCATAATCGATATGCTCAAATCAATTCAGGAAGAGGAATGTAGATCTGGTGGTCGAGAGAACGGTGATTGTATGGGAAATACTTGGACTTAAAATGGATTATCATAGAGATCAAATCCAAAAGAAGCAGTTCCAGGCAAAGGTGAGTTAGTAGGTATCGAATGAACTTTGTATCACTGAATGTCACACCCCAACCTTGACGGCTGAAACGTCGAGATGTGAGAGTTAAGATCGTTCAAAGCCACATAACGCTATTATTAAATTCAAATATATTATTCATAAGTTTCAAAGGTAACATTACAAACATAAGTCTCAAATAAAGAAATTAACAAACATAATAAGAAATATAACAAGGTCATTTATTTATTTAACTAGGTCCATTCCTATGTGTGAACAAGCTTCAAAAGTGGCGATCAAACTTGAGTATTTCCTGAAACATGTTAAAAATAAAAGGTCAACAATAATGTTGGTGAGATTTCTATAGTTTTCAATACATAAGTATATAAAAGATGCCAATTCATGTTGTAAAATAGAGAACAAAGTAACTATGGATGTAAGACAGAATGCCCAATCAAACCTTGACAAAGTTTTACAAGTCTCAAACGTTTACAAGTATATACGATTAGCTAAGTGTACTTGGATCAACCAAGCAGGCTTGTTAGGCCCATAGATCTATGACGTCGTCAGGCTAGCAATAGTTAATGATTGTACATATATTCGACATTACATGGTAGCTACAAGGTTCAACTAACCACAACACACAAATAAATTGTCATAAGTTTACAAGAATCAAACGTTTTATAAGTGCAATGGTTATAATGTAACATGTTTCAACTCAAAGTGTGAAAATATGAAAAGGGGTATATTGATGATTAATATGAAATATAATAATCGTCGTTCCAACGTAAACCGTCACTAGGCACCTAAATAGACATAATTACAAGGTTTAGGTTTTATTAAAATGAGTTTAACGAATCAGCGAGGACTAGGGTTCTAAGTCGAATTTGGGGCTTATCAAATAATTATATTTAAACAAATGGAATAAATATATATTTTCTTAAAAGAATATATATTTATATTTTATTCAAAGTTGTGAAAAGAACAATTATAATAATTAAAAAGGTTATAAAGAGTTTTAGTAAATTTTTATAACTAAAAATTTATTACTATATAAACAAAATTAATTGAAGAGGGATATTTGAACCAATAATAATTTACTAATTATTATTTTCAATCTATTTTATTAAAAATTATTCAAACAAGCTTTGCTAAAATGTTTTATAAATAAAAACATTTTATTTAAACTTAGAAAGAAATTATAGAAAATCTTTGGAAGCTTTTGAAAATATTTGGAATTTATAAAAATAATTTTTATACATTTTAAAAATTTTCTGGAATTAGTTTTAGGCTAAAAAGTCTTTAAAAATAAAACATGAGGGTGCCCGGGTTCGAACCCGGGACCTCATGCATAGGAGCATAGTGTCTTAACCAGTGAACCAGAGCCGCAGCCTTGGTTCACTTTGGTTTCAAAACCTTTTAAACGCATGTCGCAAACCACCCCCAATTCGCATAAACCCTAGATACGATTTGATCCAAATTGAACATCTAATCATGGGGCTTTTGATCCTTGTTTAAAACCGAATATTTTTATGTGCGTAACTTACATGATTAAGCTCATATCGATGAAGATTGTTGATAAGTTTAGTTGCGGCCAAGACGAAATCGATTCAGGATTTAAACGTTGTTGATGTTCGAATTAACTTTGCAGATAGCTTCTAAAGACGATGATAAGTGAAAGCCCTTTATCAATTGTCACTGAGATTGACCAGAAGGTGATGCTCGACTACGTTGCAGATCCGACGATGATGATGATCGATTTGAGGTGTTTAGATATGTTTCAGATGGTTTTTCGTTTGATAGGAATGTAGTCTGGATTAAACCATTGATTATGCAGCGTTTAATTGGATTGTTATGGTGCTTTAATGGTCGAACGGCTCATTCGATTTAATGGTGTCGGTTAAAAGATGTTTCAAGTAATAATTGATGATTAAACATAATTAAACCATGCGTTTAGGTTCGAATTATGTATACGAAGCAATTTGAACCGGTTTTAAGCTTCGAAATCAAACCATTTGGGCGTTTTGGGTGGCCGGAGTCCGACCGGACTTTGGCCGGAGATAGGCCGGAGATAGGCCGGAGATCGGGGAGAGAGAAAACATGTTTGGGGAAAATTTTTCAGAAATTACACATTTGGTCCCTACGATTTACCTTTGTTCAATTTCTACACAAAGTTTGGGTTTTAGTTTTAATATAAATTACACTTTAGTCCCTGAAATTATTAATGTTATCATTTTATGTAAAGTACTTGTTAATCCCAAGTTTTAACATAATATAGCTTATACTATTACAAGATTATTATTATTATCTTTATTATTATTAGTACTATTATTGTTATCATTATTATTTTTATTTGGATTATTATTATTATATATTATTATTATTATTATTATTATTATTATTATTATTATTCTTTTATCATTACTATTATTATTATGATTGCTATTTGTTTATTATGTAAATAATTGACATTATTAACTTTCAATTTAAAGGATTAAAGCCAAATTAAAGAAAATAGACATAAGCAACACAAGAGTTTCATAATTGGCAACAAATGTCCTTTACAAGATTAAACTACGTTAACTTTTAATTAACGTAAAAATACAAGATGTTACACTGAACATTAGGGGAGCGAGAGCAAGAGCGGGGGAGAAGGGTGAATGAGTGCGGAAGATTAAGCAGAATCATTAGATCAACTTTATTGCTCTCCAAGTTAAGGGTCAGTAATTTTTAGAATCACAACCCATTTGAGTTTGATGAAGTTAATGCAATTGGGAAATCCGGGGGATTATTAAGTATTTGGGACCCATCTATTTTCTCGTCAATTACATAAGGAGAAAATTGCAAATTTAGTCCCTGTGGTTGATTAGATTGCAACTTTGGTCCTCAGGTTTTAAATTACAAACGTAGTCCAAAGTTTTGCTATCCTGTTGCAAAATTAGTCCCTGGCGTTAACTCCTATTAGTTTATAACAAAAAATATTTACATATGCCTTCCAAGTAAGGGTATTTTTGTCATTTCTAACTGCAAACCCTAAAAACACCCCTTCCCACCATGACATTGTTCAAGTTAACAACATCATCACACAACATCATTACCTTCGACATAAGGCTTCAGGAGGCAAAAATAAAGACTTATGAGAGGTAGTAGCTCGAGAGAGGAGGAAGTGATGCATATTTTGTGTTGGTTCTCATACAGGGAACTAGGAATGCTTTAGTTTGTTAGAGAATCAAGCATAGGAAGTTTATGGTTTGTTTTCATCCTTTGTTCATATTTCTCTATTTTAGTTTAACAAGGTTTTTAAGTTTTTTATTTTCATAAACCATGGCATCATCAATAATACACCATGACCCATTGGAACGCACAAGAAGAAGAGGATAAAAAATGAAATTGAGATTAAAGCTTATACGAATAAAGTGAAAACTGTCAAGAAAGAAAAAAAACAATCATGTTTTGGTATGCTATAAGTTTGGGCATAACAAAAGGAGTGGAAAAGGACAAGGATAGGGCTGTAAACGAGCCGAGCCAAGCCGAGCCAAGGTGGGCTCGGGCTCGAGCTCGATGGCCTAACGAGCCGGCTCGGCTCGGCTCGAAAATGTTATCGAGCTGAAAAATCGTGCTCGAGTTCGGCTCGTGAAAAGCTCGAGCCAGCTCGAATTTTTTTTAAAATTTTATTTTTTTCACATTTTTATATAAATGAAAACAGAAAAAACTGATATTAAGGGTAATTAAACCACATTATAGGTTCTTAATAATAAAAAAACAAACAACCAAGTTCTAGTAACAAAAACAAATGTAAACAACCAAGTTCATAATTAATTGTTTTTGACCAATACATAAAACATCAAAAAACAATCTTGATCTTTTTATCAAACTTCTTTTCTTCATTCTTCATGCATTCTTTGCAACCTACTTTTCTTCATTCTTGACTTCCTTAAAAACTTCAAATGCTACACATAAAAATATACAAATTATATTAGTAAGTGCTACACATAAAAACTTCAAGTGCTACAAAACTTCAAGTGCTACAAATTATACAAATTACCTTTCAAACTAGTTAAAGTGAGCCCAAGCTCCAGATGTAAACTTTCTTTTTGTACCATCTTCTTCAATGTTTGGAATTTCTTCAACATTATCCTTAGTTGGCTCGACACTTTCTTCATCACTTAACTCAAAATGATCATTACTAGGGGTATTAGCTCCACAAATTGATTATTTGTTAGAAGACATATTAGATCCTACAAATCAACAACATTATTAAAATACAAATCAGCATTCTGATGAAATACAAATCAACAACATCATTAACATACAAATCAACAAGTTACACAGCAAGTTACACAGCAAGTTACACACCAACAGCCAAGTTACACACTAACAGCCAAGATAACAATCTTATGATGTTAAGAACTACACACCAACAGCCATAGTAGACTAATAGCAAACAGTACAACTTTGAAACAATGAAAACAGCCAAGATAACAATCTTATGATGTTAAGAACTACACACCAACAGCCGTAGCAGACTAACAGCAAACAGTACAACTTTGAAAGAGTGAAAAACAACCAAGATAACAATCTTATGATGTTAAGAACTACACACCAACAGCCATAGCAGACAAACAGCAAACAGTACAACTTTGAAAGAATGAAAAACAACCAAGATAACAATCTTATGATGTTAAGAACTACACACCAACAGCCATAGCAGACTAACAGCAAAGAACATAAAACAGACAATAACAGATGCAAAATTAGAGCAAGATCTACTCATGTAGAAACCAGACAAAGAACATGACTACAACCATTATGTCCAGATCTAAGTATCTAACTACTAAACTCTCATCTCTAACATAAATACAACCAGATCTCGCACATATAATTCAAGCACACAATCCCCCAAACTATCCAAAACAATCGCCTCAATCAATCAAATCACCGCATAAAACCGTCAACACAAATCCGAACAAAATAACGCAACACACAGCATCATGTTTTTCGCAGGTTGAAATATGGCAATGAAAGCTCACTGAAATGGAAGCTAATGTTTTTCGCAGATTGAAAGCTCACCGAAATGGAGAACATGTGTGGAGCTTCTGGTCGGAGGCGGACGGTGTGGAGCTTCTGGTCAGGTCGCAACTCGCAAGGTGTAGCAGGGCGGTGGAGCTTCAGGTCGCGGTGGCGGTGGTTCTGGTCGGAGGCGGTTGGCCGGTCACCGGTGGCGGTGGTTCTGGTCGGAGGCGGACAGGCGTGTCGCAGGGGGTCGGGGGGTGGGATGATGGCGGCTCAAAGCTGAAATTTGAAATGGTGAATGGGTTTTTAGGTTTAGGTTTATATATATATATATATATATATATATATATATATATATATATATATATATATACCGAGCCACGAGCCGAGCCACGAGCCGAGTCACCCCTAGCTTGAGTTCGGCTCGTTTTAAAATCGAGCCGGCTCGGCTCGGCTCGTTTAGGCACGAGCTTTTTCTAACCGAGTTTTTTTCGAGCGAACTTCGAGCGAACTTCGAGCCACGAACATTTTGAACAGCCCTAGACAAGGAACATCAAATTCATGATTTTTTATTTATTTTGATGGTGATATGGCTCAAATATTACATTTTAAAACTTTCGAGATGGTTTCTTTTGATGTTCATGTACCAACAAAGATGATACTAAAATCCCACTTTGATTTTTTTTTAATAGCCACTCGAGGCCTCGACCCGAGAACCCACCTGACCCTGTTACCGGAGCAGGGGTACCCCACCCATGGTGGGGCATGCCTAACCGAAGCCGGGCCCCCGATCACCAGTCCAAGGAGGAAGTCGTCGCCCGAAGGCCCACCGCGAAAAACCCCTTTGGGATCCAGATTCGAACCTGTGACCTTTGGCCACAAGTGAACCCTTTACTTCTCCAAATGCTGTTGAGCTAGAAGCATTGGCAGATCCCACTTTGATGATTTTGGTTGTTTAATGAATGCTTTATTTTGTATTTGTATGGGTCAAAATGAGTGCTATTGTTCAAATGGTCAAAACAGTTTATGTAAATGAGATGAAATTATGTTCTATTTTGATGCTTTTGATTGTTTAATGGTAGCTTATTTTTTATTCATAAGGGTCAAAACGGGTGCCAATGTGCCATTGTCCAAATGGTCAAAAACTCAAAACGAGTGCTGCGACTTATTCATGTTGGCCATTTGTATTTATATGCCACTTATTTAGTTATTTATGTTGTAAAAAAGACTATTAATTGTGTGCAAAAAAGGGTGAATGGGTGCGGGGACTTATTTGGAAGCAGTATAGCGACGTTTTCTCGATTGTTTTAACAACATTGTAGCTGCATTTTCTTGATTGTTTTACCAGTACTGTAGCTGCGTTTTTAAGACATTTTTTGCAGCAATGCGGCTACGTTTTCTCCATTGTTTTACAAGCACTGTAGCTGCGTTTTCTGGACATTTTTTGCAGCAAGGCGGCAGCGTTTATGGTCCTGTTTTGGCTGCATCTGCATCACAGTATATAACATAATTGTTCACCTAGCAATAGACCTCCAAAACAATTTGTTTTGTTTGCAAGTAATGTTGGTCAATTTTGACTTATTTATAACCCATATGTTTTTTTAGCACGTTTACTTCCAAAGTGATCATTTCAATGACTCAATTTGATATCTTCAAACAAAAAATTGCTTCTGCCCATATAATAAAGGTTGCTCATGCATTGAACAAAACCATAAAAATTAACAACACCATTCAAAATGCACATGTATTTTTGTAGCCCCAATGTATTACTTAACCATTCAAGAAACAAGACTGCTTCTGCATTCAACATTAACCATCAATTACATCAAACTTGTTACAAAAACCTACTACAAAATAACCACCCTAATGCTAGACATAAATCACTTAACTATATAGAAATTAACAACACAAACATGAACCCTAATGCTACAGTCAAGCCAAATATCAAAATATTCTTCAATCGATCCCACATTCGTAGTTATTTAACTTCAATTTCAAGTTTCTTTTTATCCTCAACAACCCGGGATGATCTCCAAACTCCTTATGCATATTTTTGGATCAACACACCCTATGAATCGACAACTTGAGTTCTGTGAAATAACACAAAATCAAAAACTATTTAGCTTGTAAAACTTGTAAAATCAAACTAAAGAATAACACTTACCGATAGCGGACATGTAAAATCGACGGCCTAGATTAGAATCCATACAGGAAGCATGAATTCCAGCAAGTCTTCCACAATTGTAGACCGCCATGGACGGTCTGTGTGAAGATTGATGGATGATGGGTCGACATCAAAAGGCGAGAATGAAGATCGATGGGGAACTAGCCTTATTTTAAAGAGACTTAAAAAGGAAATACAAAATGACCATATTGCCCTTATTTAACTCCAAAAACTAACATGAGTTAACGTCGAGGACTAATCTTGCAACACGATAGTATAACTTTGGACTACGTTTGTAATTTTAAAAACTTGGGGATCAAAGTTGCAATCTGATCAAACCATTGGGACTAAATTTGCAATTTTGTCTTACATAAGTTAAAGGTCATAAATACTTAATGGTGAGAGGAAAAGTAAAGTGACTGCAGAGGATGTTGGCCATGTTTGGGATTGTTTATTTACATCTTCTTTTGACTTCTCAAAAGAGTTTTGAAAAGTTTAAATTTTTAACTTTTCAAAAACTACTTTTTCTCCTCACATCTTCATCTCCATCCAAACATACTTTCACCTCCTTTCAACTTATCTTCTTTTCAAAAGTTAAAAGGAGTTTTCAATAAGCAATCCCAAACACCCATGTTATGGTGGTTAACATAATGGCCCTCATGATCAGTGGGAAGACGAAGATTATGGGTTGAGCTAGGTCAACTAAAGGCATCAATTGATGATTCGTAGGTTTTTCTTGGAGAATTTAATGAAGTAAAATGACAACCTGAAAGACTTAACTCTAAATTTACCATGATAATGGATTCATAATTCAATAGCTTCATTACAAACTTGGGTCTCAAGGAGTATAATATAGGAGGATCAAGATTTACTTATATGTCTTCTAGTGGGTGCAAAATAAGTAAACTAGATCATTTTCTGGTTTGCTCTACTTTTGCAAGCCAATTCCCGGTTGCTGGGGTGATTTCTCTTCTAAGTCTATTTTCACATCATGCCCTAATTGTCCTAAAGACATCATCGCTAACTTTAGGACCATTTTATTCAAACTTTTCAATTTGTGGCTTGCAATGGAGGGTTTGAAAAAGTTGTATTAGAGGCAGGCCAAGAATTTTCAAGAAATTCATCTAATCTAAAAGACCCTATCACGTATTTGTTAGAAAAACTTTGAGCTATCAAGATCGACATCAAACTATGGAATATCAAGCGGAGGGAAGAACTCGCTGAATCAAGTAAACTAAAAGATGGGAAGAAGGAAGCACTTGTGAATGGCCAAAGGAAACTCAAAGAAAAAAATAATTTAATTATTTATCATTTTTAAGGTTTATATAGAGGCTGATGCAACCAAAGTAACCAAATAGCTTTCTGCATGCATACACCAAGTACCAAGTAGAACTGCTATGGAAGTTTTATACTTTGGATGAGAATTATGCTAAGTATAAAATCTTCAGAAGCTAAAAGTTCATGCGGAAGCTTTATACACTGCGCAAGAAATATTCTAAGTATAAAGTCTTCCGAAGCCAAAGACCAAGTCTTCCGAAGCCAAAGACCAAATCTTCCAAAGCCAAAGATGAAGTCTTTCGAAGCCAAATGAAGTGAAGACTGATCTCTTCCGAAGACTTAGAAGAACATGTTTTTCTCTGATGTACTTTTACATAAAGCTGACCAACTTTCCGCTGCAACTCTAAAGACTCACCAACTTGCATAAGTTGGTGAAAAGGTACATGCTTTTGTAACTGTACATTAAGTTCTTTGTTTGTAACTTTCTGCTTTATGTACTTTTATCCTTTTTTTATTATATTAGGATGTGAGCTATGGCATGTCATAGTCACTAGTCAAAACACAATCTGCCATTTGACTCTACATTGATTTTGTTGTCTTTCAATGCTCCAACTGGCTTTCCAAGTATGGCCGGTTGTAGGGTGTAGTATAAAGTATCTTAATGTCTTGTAACTTATCTTTTATGCATTTTAACTCTTGTAAGAGAACTTGAGATTAATATAAATCATCCTTGGCAACCTTATATATATTGTTCTTAAGTTCTGTGTCTTTACTTACTTGTGTTTTTGTATCCTACTCTGAAATCTCGGTTCCCTCTTTGACCTGTTAAGTGCTCTAACACTCTCCTTATTGTGAGACTGATTGTATTGATCATCCCTTAACCGGTCCTACAATTGGTATCAGAGCATTCCAGGCTCTTGATTGTAAGATCTCACCATCTTAAATCTCCTTATTTCTCACAAAATCTTAACATCCAAATGGCAGCAACAAAGTCTGATATGGAAACCTGGTAAAGTCCCCACTGATCACTCCTGATGATTTTGATACTTGGTGCCTAAGAATTGAAGGCTTCATTAAGTCACAATATAGCAGGATGTGGGAGTCTGTTACTGAAGGACCTTACATTCCATGCACCTCTTTAGCTGCTGCTGGAGGTGGCATGATTCCAAAGGAGGTGGCTGGCTATTCTAAAGAAGATAGAAAAGAATAGATATAGATAAGAAAGCCATGACTGCTCTCCAAACTTCTCTTCCAAATGCCATCTACAAAGGCTTCAAGAAGTGCAAAACTACCAAGTAGCTCTGGGATGCACTAAAGCTGATGTATGAAGGTTCTCTGATGCAAAAGAAAACAAGAAGGATCTTCTAAAGCAGCAGTTTGAGAATTTCACCTTTAAAGCAGGTGAAACCATGACTCAATAATACTTCAGGTATGTTAAGATTATGAATACTGATGGATGTTGGAGTAAAACTGGAGAATAGGGATATTGTGAGAAAGTTATGTCCTCTCTTCCTAGACAATGGACACACTATTGTGTGGTCATTAAGAGGACTGAAAATCTCAAGACCCTCACTCTCACTGAGTTGTATGGCATATTCACTGGTTACCAGATGGAGATGAACATGCAAAATCCATCTGGCAACTCTAATAATCAACGAGTTCTGCTATTCATATGGTTGAAATAGATTATAGAGAACCATAACACCATTTCATCTCTTACCCTGATAACTCACCCAAGGGCCCTTTCATCACCTTCCCTTAGGCACCAAATGAGAGCTACATCCAAGGAAGCCCATTTAAAAAGGCAAGCTCATCACATGCCTTTGTGCCACATGATGAAAGCACAGGCAACTTTCTTTTCACCCTTGAAGACTTGGAATGCATCCATCCAGATTACCTGGAGTACAAGGAGATAGTTCAATAATAGCTCTTCTCACTCATAGAGCCAAGAAGTTCTATAAGAGGATAGGGAGAAAGTTTCCTAGCAATGTATCCAGTGGAAACTTTAGGCTGGATAAAAACAAAATGAAGTTTTACAACTGTAACCAAATGGGACACTTTGCTAGGGAGCCAAGGCACCCAGGACAAATGGTGGCCAAGCACAACCTAAGCCAAACTACATTAAGGGAGCTTCAGACACTGAGAAGCCCAAGCAGCAAGCTGCAGTTGCTGTTGAAGAAGGTGGCTTTGATTGGAGCTTCCAGGTAGAAGATGTGTCTCCAAACCAAGCACTGATGGCAGATCCGGATGAAGCCAAGGTATTGGAACATCTTTGTACTCCAGAATGCATTGCTAAAGTAAATAGATACAGGTCCTATAACTTAGAGATGAGATCTGATCTTGAGTCTTTGAACATATTAAAATATGATTTCAAAAGAGCTAAAAATGAGTATAAGTTAAAAATAGAAGACTTAAAGAAAACCATTTAAACTCTTAAACATAAGCATACCAACTACAGGACTCAAATCAAAGATCTCATTACTAAGTTAACTGAGTGCCAGGCTGAGCTAGTGATTAACAAAGCCAACAGAGAAGCATGTTCTTGAAGAAGAAACCTTCAAGAACATCATATCCTAGTCCCTGCATTCCAATGTATGTTATCGGAACAAACAGGGACTGGGATCTATTGAGATAGCTCCTCCACACACTCTACTATCTGTACGATCTCCAAGGTGTGGAACTAGTCAAGATGAGTTGCCATCCATAGATCCTAGTGATGAAAAGGATGAAGAGTAAGTGGTGAAGGATGGGTCTGAGAAGAGTGAGCGAAGATCATCCTAACAAAGGTCACTACACTCCTGAGGATATGAAGAAGTCAGGGATGACTAAGTCAAAAAGGAAGAACTTGATCCGAGCAGCAAAGAGGAGATCAAGGAAAGCTCAGGAGATCAATGCCACTTTTAACTCCAAGCATAAACAAGTTTTTATCTCTGCAGGTTTTGAAGTGGTAAAGACTGAGGACACAACTTTGAACTATAGTAGCAAGAGTTCAAGTACATGTTCAACTTATCCCTGTGAAGGAATGAAAGTTGAATAGCAATGTAACACTGCTACATAGCATGAACCATCCATCTCCAAAGGAAAGCTTCACCTTAGGAGGCCTGCCAAAACATCTTCAAAGATAGGGATGGAGATGGAAAGTGATCAAACTCATTCTTCCATTCACAAGAAGACTCTCAGAAGAAAGTAAATTGACTGTATTATGTGTGGCAGTACTTCTCATCTGGCAAAGGATTGCATCTACAATCCCAAAAGTACTGTCAACATAACAAAAAAGAAGACTTCTGAGAGGAACAAGAAGAAGAAAGCTTTGGAAGAAATCTATATTTCTTTTGGAAGCTCCAAAATGAAAATGAAGACAAGTGAAAAATTGCCTTCGGAAGAAAATTTGGTCTCGGAAGAAAGGAATGCTTCCGAAGCACTAAAGCTTGTTGCAGTGAAAGCAAGATCTTTTGAAGGGTCAGTTTCCAAAACTTCTGAAGTTATAAAAACTTCCGAAGATTTGAAGGTCAAGTCTAATCTTCCAAGGATGGTGTGGAAGATAAAGGAAGACCATGTGACTGAGAATTCTTCACTTACAACAGCAAGTGATCCCCATAGTCTCAGTATAGGATGAATTACTGTTGCATTGTCTTCAGTTCATTTTGAAGAGCCCAAGACTAATGAGGCTTGGGTTTCAAATGTAACTAATTCTTGTTTTACTGTGTATGAACAGCTCAAGACCAAAAAATGTATGGATCATTGATAATGGCTGTTCCAGGCACATGACAGGCAATGACTCTATGCTTCAGAACTTTGAGAATATTGTTGGAGGACCAGTTGCTTTTGGAGGAGATGCTGGTGGTTACATTACTGGAGGGGCAGGGTCATAAATGGTAAGCTCAGCATTGAGAAGGTAAACTTTATTAAGGAGCTTGGGTACAATTTACTGAGTGTATCCTAATTTTGTGACCAGAGATATAACATGCTCTTTACTGAGCATGAGTGCATTGTTCACAAGCCCGGGGTGGTCATTCCTCAAGAGCATATCCTGCTTAAAGCACCCCGGAAAGGGAACATGTACAAGATGGATTTGTAGGAAACATCCTCTCAGAAGAAGTTTTTTGCTTTCTATCTAAAGCCAATAGTGATGAGTCTTTCCTTTAGCATAAAAGAATGTGCCATTTAAACTTTAAGAACATGCATAAACTAATTAAGAATGATTTGGTAACTGAAATACCAAAGAAAGAGTTTACAAGTGATGATCACTATGTTGCATGCCTGAAAGGGAAAGAACACGTGGTTTCTGACAAGCTAAAGGTAAAGAACTCTATCACCACTCCCCTACACTTATTACACATGAATCTTTTTGGCCCTATTAGGAAGGACCTCATACTATTTGGTGATCATAGATGATTTCACAAGATTCACTTGGGTTTTCTTCCTTAGAACTAAGGATAAAACTCCTGATATCTAGAAGAATTTTATTCTAAAAGTTGAGAATCAAATTGATCACAAGGTCAAGACCATAAGATGTGATCAAGGAACCGAATTCAAGAACCAACACAATTTCTGATGAAAAGAGTATTACAAGACAATACAGTGCTCACAGGACTCCTCAGCAAAACAAACTTGTTGAGAGAAGAAACATGACACGTATTGAAGCTGCAAGAACCATGTTATCCGACTCTAAACTGCCTATTACCTTCTAGGCAGAGGTAGTTAACACTGCCTGCTATGTGCAAAACAAAGTTTTAGTAGTTAAGAGTCATGGTAAGACTCCTTCTAAACTGTGGAACGAAAGAAGACCTTTCATTGGTTTTCTACGGTCATTTGGACGTCTATGCACCATCTTGAATACCGAAGATCAAGTAGCCAAGTTTGCTTAGAAATCAGATGATGGACACTTCATTGGATACTCCTCTCATGTTAAGGCTTATAGAGTATACAATCTCAGAACTAGAGTTGTTAAAGAATCAGCCAATGTGATCTTCAATGAGCACACACCCTGTGTGAAAGGTTTTGGTCCTGATTGGCTATTTGATCTTGATTTAGTTACCAACTATTTTAACAAATCATGTGAAGATGTTTCAGGATCAACAGGTAACACATCAACAGAAGATCCTGACCCAAGATTTGAGCTGAGAAGACCAAGACAGACTACATCTTCAGCTCCAGTGGTAACTAACCCTGCAAATGAAGTTCCTATCAGCATAATAATGACAAATCATGATGATACATCTGAAGTGCCTGATAATTCCAGCTCAGAGGCACAAAACATATATGCAGAAACTTCAAATGTAGTAGGCAATGGCAGTGGTGACAGTGATCAAGAATTTCTTGATGTTTATAACCACTCCATTGATGACAACATCAATGATGTCACACACTCATTGGATCAAACTTCTCTTGATAAGTGTGCTGATGTGGTGGAAGACACTTCATTGCCAAATCGAAAGTTTTCAAATTTAGATCTATCTAAACAACTTGCTATGATTCCTCAACTCAGGATCCATAAGTCACACCCCACCACAAACATCATTGGAGATGTTGAAAAGGGGGCGAGAACAAGAGGACAAACCCATGATAAAAATGTTTGTCTACACTCTTGTTTCTTGTCCCAGATAGAGCCAAAGAAAGTTGATGAGGCTTTGAAGGATGGTAGTTGGGTTGAAGCAATGCAAGAGGAGCTGCTTCAATTTAAAAGACAAAAGGTTTGGAACCTATGTCCTCTTCCTCATGGGAAGACTATCATAGGAACCAAATGGGTGTTTAGAAATAAGAAGGATGACAGAGGACTTGTCATTAAGAATAAGGCAAGACTGGTTGTTCAAGGGTACACACAAGAAGAAGGAATTGATTACACTGATATTTTTGCTCCTGTAGCAAGACTTGAAGCTGTTAGAATATTCCTGGCGTTTGCTGCATCCAAGGACTTCAAGGTCTACCAACTTGATGTCAAGTGTGCATTTTTATATGGGGTGATTGATGAAGAGGTGTATATCAAACAACCACCAGGCTTTGCAGACCCAGATCATCCTGATTATGTTTTCAAGCTTGATAAATCTCTTTATGGGCTGCACCAAGCTCCCATGAAGTGGTATCAGACAATATCTCAGTATCTCTATCAATATGGATATAAGAGGGGTACTATAGATGGAACTCTCTTCATCAAAAGAACAGGAAATGACTTGATGCTGGTTAAGGTATATGTAGATAACATTATCTTTGGGTCAACTAATCCAAAGCTTTATAAAGATTTGAGAAGCTGATAAAGAATAGATTTGAAATGAGTGCCATGGGAAAACTCAATTTCGTTCTAGGAATTCAAGTGAAGCAAGTTAATAATGGCATCTTCATAAGTCAGTCAAAGTATGTACAAGACATACAAGATTCAACATGGCTGAATGTAAGGTGGCAAAGACACCCATAGCCAGAAACCACTCCTTTGGACCTGATCTTGATGGGGAGCATGTAGCTGAAGATATTTACAGGGTAATGATTGGGTCTCTTATGTATCTTACTGCCAGCAGGCCTGCTATTATGTTTGATACATGTATATGTGCAAGATATCAAGCCAACCCCAAGATGTCACACTTAGTTAATGTCACAAGAATCCTTAGATATCTCAAAGGTTCTCCTAAGCTAGGCCTTTAGTATCCAAAGAACTCTGACTTCAATCTGTATGCCTATACAAATAGTGACTATGGTGGCTGTAACATGAATGCAAAGTCAACACCTGGGGGATGTGAATTCCTTTATGGAAGGATAGTCTTATGGCAATGTAAGAAACAATCATGTGTATCTGCATCAACTGCTGAGGCTGAATACATTGCTCCTACAAGCTGCTGTGGTCAAGTACTTTGGATTCAGAATCAGATGTTGGTCTATGGATACAACTTCAAAGAGACTCCCATCCACATAGACAATAACAGTGCTATCCCTATAATAGAGAATCCTATACAGCACTGAAGGAGAAAGCACATCAACATCAGGTATTATCTAGTTAGAGATAATCATGAAAAGGGATTGATAAAACTAAAGATTGACTCAAATGAACAATATGTTGATCTGTTTACAAAAGCTTTTGACGAACAGAGGTTTAAATATCTTATATCAGCTATTGGGATGATTAACCTTGAATAGATTTTTTTAAGCTTAATCTATTTTATTTCTAAAAAGAAGTGTGTGTCCTAAGTTGTCTAATTAATCACCTACATAAGCCCAGTTTATCTTAGAAGAAATCTTTTAAAATGATGATCCTTAGCATTTTGAAAAAATTACCAAGTGTATTTTCTTTCGGAAGATATTGACATTTCCTTCGGAAGAATTTTAAGTCTTCAAAAACACATAACTACTTAAAGGAGATTTATCTTCGGAAGAAATTCCATGTTTCTTCCGAAGCCAAAATATGCTTCTAGGTACTTATATGTATTTTAAGAACAAATTGCTTTCAAAAGTAATTTCTTTCGAGACCAAATGCTCTTCGGAAGAACAATTGTCTAGATAACTTGATCTTTCGAAGCCATTTTTCACTAAGCATAGGAATATCTTCCGAAGTCAAAATTGGCTTCGGAATATTTTCACAAATCTTCCGAAGACAAATTACCTTTGGAAGATTTTCACAAATCTTCTAAAGACAAATTACCTTCGAAAAATCTCAACTTCCAAGAAAACTACCTTT
Organism: Flaveria linearis; assembly: GCA_024085815.1. NCBI lineage: Eukaryota > Viridiplantae > Streptophyta > Magnoliopsida > Asterales > Asteraceae > Flaveria > Flaveria linearis. Next base: position 56,413,933 of record CM044007.1, on the reverse strand, counting down.
TTGGGCACTTTATCAGAGGTGGGACTGACATTCCGACTTTAATATTTATCCTTTTGCATTAACTTTGTCTCAAGTCCATTTCATATAAATATACCCAACAGTTCCCCTCTCTTTCACTTTCTTCTTCATCTGCAATCTTTCTAAACCTATAATCCCACTCACCGCCTTTATTTATATCTTTCTTCACTTCAAAGTTAACACAAATGGCCAACCTCAACCGTAGAAACCAACCAAGTTTCTCCATACAACTTTACAGGCAACACAATCAGGTTGCTCTGTTAAACTCTAAGAAAGATCCAAGTTTCTCAGAGGTTTGTCACTTTCATTCTCTCTCAAACTACCTCACCTCCCTTACCATTGATCCCCCACTTTATAAGGGTCATCTTTTGGATTTTTGGAGGACCTGCCAACAGGTCACCACGGATAGGGAGAAGGCACTGTCTGCCATAGTGTAGGAGAGGACACTGTTCATCACTCTAGTCTCCATTAACTCACACTTATAGTTGGATGATAAAAAAGGTGAAATGTTCTTTCCAAAATCTATTGTAAATCATTCTTTTGAGCAGATGGGCTATGAAGGGGACTTCTCAGTTAGAACCTTCAAGAAAGGGAAGGTTTCCTCTAAATGGAAGTACCTCCTACATGTTATTATTCATAGTTTGTCTAATAAACATGGAGGATGGGACCAAATTCCAGAGGATCTCTCCTTCATAGTCATGGAATGGTTCATGGGGTCAAGTTCAGGTATTCTCAATTTGTATATACTAATTTGCTTGCAAACTTGGACTCCTTAGAGTATTGCATGTTTCCTAGATATGTCCAGCACATTCTAAACTGTCAACTGGGCTCACAGTTGAGGGGGATAGGTAATATTCTTAAATTGGGACTGATGAAGCCCGACATCTTAAAAATAATAAGAAAGTCTACTGTGGGATTCTTATGGGTAGAAACGACCCTGGTCCTAAAAATGTTAGAGCTCATTGCTCAAGGTGACAACCTAGCAGCACCAGCTAGTGTTGAACCCACACCTTCTACTTCTACACCACCCACACAGCCGCAAACAACCCTCACCTACCAAAGAAGATCCAAACGAACCCCTGCACAGGTTATTCAACCTGTGCAGGCCCCTATATCACCACCCATATAGGAAGAAGTGGACACTGAAGCTCCCACTTCTCTTGAGGAGCAAACCACTCCCATCTCACCAAGACTCAGCCATGAGGTTCCTCATGCTAAGGCTGATGAGCTCATGACCCAACAAGCCTTAAGCTGTCACTCAGAGTCTCAACACTCTAGTGAACAACCTTCAAGGGAAAGTTACCATCCCCAGCCTTTAGACTAAATTAACCCATCCCAGCTTAGAATTCTATGATGATGAAGATATAGCACTCAGTGAGTATCATGAGTCTCCCTTCTCCTCCCTTGCTCAAAGAGTGATGATTACTCCTGTGTCCCCAGTATCTAGCCCACATCATGCACTCCAAACTGAGGTGGATCTTCATGAACCTCTTCAGGGGATCCATATGGAAGAGGCTCCTACTTCTGAAAGTGATTACATCATTAAAACCTCAACCATGGAAAACCAGCCTATTGACACTTCAACTGAAGCTGTCAGTGAGTAAGGGAAAACCAGTAGTCAAGAACGACAACATGGTGATGAGGAAGAAGACTTAGGTCTAATTATCTCATCCCCCAGTGATTCTCCTATTGAAGATGAGGGGAATCTTAGACTAAAGGTGCAAAAACTGTTTAAAATATGCACCTATTTAGTCTCCAAGGTTAGTCACTTGAAATCTCAAGTGACTACCTTGCAAAGAAGGGTCAATGATCAACAACTTGAGATTTGTGATCTCAAGGAACAACTAGTTAGGAGACCCTTCAGGAGGATTCAACCAGGAACACAAGAACCTGAGGATGTAATTAACTTAACCTCCAGCTCACCTATGCAAGTAGGAGATGCTACTAAAAAGGGGAGGAAGTTGTTACAATCACAGAACCTGTGAATCCTTCTCAGAGTATGGACATTGAGGACTCACCAACCTCGCTTGCAATTGTCCAGACTCAACAACCTTCTCAAATTCACATTGATGTAGACTCACTTATCCAGAGTTTATTTGAGGAGGGTATACCACGGGCAATATCATACCCACCTTTTGGAGCTGTAAATAAAATACATGGGTGGAGGTATGATGCTGAAAGAAGAGCCCTCATACTGCATAGAGTTCAAGGACAGCAAGAGGTCTTTAATTTTCAGACCTTGAACTACTATAACAACCTTTCTCTGGTCAATATGCCACTTGCCAACCCAAGTCAAAACAGGCAAGCTGACATACTAGCTGAAAGACTTCAAGACAGGATCATGGAAGAACTCGACATAGAAGAAGACAATTGCAAGCAGGCAATGTCATTGGTCAACTGGATGCTGAGGTGGACCCTAAGATTAGCGTCGAAGGGGAAACCTGGACCGAAGGCCCAGTGACTGAACCTGTGAGCATTGTCACAGAGTCAAGCACTTCAACAATATCCTATACCCTCAGTGAGACACCAATTAGTGAAGGTGCTTCACAACCTCTCTCTGGCTAAAGCCAGACTGCTGAATCAGGCAATGAAGGCCAAATCTCTCTTCACCCTGAGTCACCAAGGTCTGTAAGTGATAAAGGGAAAAGGAAACTGACTCCTGAGGAGATCGAGGAGGAGGAAAGAGAGAGGAAAAGGAAGCTAAGGGGAGAGAGTTCAGCTGGTTTTTCAGGCTTCATGGAAGCTGTAATCAGGACAGCCCCCAGGCCAAACATTCAAAATGGTGAGTTGAGAACTACCAGATTGAACCATCTAGGAACCAAGAACCACAACATTGATGAACTCATCTCTCTTCCCTTAGAAGAGTTAAATGAACTGGTAGACTTAGAACTGACCAAAGAGAGAAAGAAGGCAGAGGATGCAGAGTTGCTCCTTAGAGTCAAAGAAGAAAGAATATAAAAGAGACTATATAAGAATGCGCCTCATCTCTCCCCAGTTCTTAAAAGCCTTGAAAGAAAGACTATGGCAGCTGAACCACCTCAGGTAGACAAAGAAGGTGATAGACAAAACATGATCAACTACCTGAGTGCCACAGGTCTCTACCAGGCATCTGCACTTTTTTCCCTCTCTTTTGAATACATTGAATTTGAGTACCTTAAACAGCTTGAACAATAGATCATAAATGAACAAAAAGTTGCTAAGAGAAAAATGAGGGAAGAAGCTGAAAAGTCGAGGGCAATCATCTAAAAGATCTAGAAGAAGTCTACTAACAGACAAAGGAAGATGAGCTTCTTGAAGCTGTATGGATTCTCCGGAAGGAGGCTTGGTCCAATGTCTCTATCCACTATGGATGGCATATTAGAGTGATCAAACAAAATATTAAGAAGGGAGAGCTTGTGTACTTGCATTCTGCACCAAGCCAAGCTCCTCCTGAGGTTGAGGTTAAGGTTGAGCCACAGACAACACAACCTGGACCTTCAACTGCTTCACAACCAACTTCATCTTCTGATCCACAGCAGCGTTCTACTCCCTTTCCTTCTGAACCTGTGAGGGAAGAGGACCTAACTGAGTGAAGCACAACAGAACAACATGGTACTCAAGACCAACCCTTTCGGTTAAACACTCCAAAGAGGAAGAAAAGGACGGCCACAAAGGAAGTATCTAAGAAGAAAAAGGCATCCATTTCCAGACCTCAGGATAAGTTAGAACATCCTGAGAAGGTGTAATAAGAAGCTGATTAACCAATTCCTACCATAGTACAGCCTCTTGCAGCTGGAAGACCCATCCTGTCTTGGAGTTTTACTGCTAATCCAGACAGATGGTATGTGATAAGAGATCAAGGTGGTCAAGATGTCTACTTCTAGCAAGATAGACTTGATCTTCCTCTATATGATCTCCATGACATGAGAAGATACTATGAAAGTCTGAGGGATCCTGACCAACTGATGAAGAAATAAATGGTCTTGATCCTAATGAGGATAATCAACAAAAGATCAATCTTCTCACTTTTGGTAGCATCAGCCTAGGGGGAGTTTGTAGGTTTATATAGAGACTAATGCAACCAAAGCAACCAAATGGCTTCCTGCACGCATGCACCAAGTACTAAGTAGAACTGCTACAAAAGTTTTATACTTTGCATGAGAATTATGCTAAATATAAAATATTCTAAAGCTAAAAGTTCATGCGGAAGCTTTATACTCTACACAAGAAATATTCTAAGTATAAAGTCTTCCGAAGCCAAAGACCAAATCTTCCGAAGCCAAAGATGAAGTCTTTTAAAGCTTCAAAGACAAAGTCTTCTGAAACCAAATGAAGTGAAGACTGATTTATTCTAAAAACCTAGAAGAACATGCTTTTATCTGATGTAATTTTACATAAAGCTGACCAACTTTCCGCTGCAACTCTGAAGACTCACCAACTTGCATAAGTTGGTGAAAAGGTCCATGCTTTTGTAACTGTACATTAAGGTCTTTGTCTGTAACTTTCTACTTTATTGTATTTATTAGAATGTGAGCTATGGCATATCATAGTCACTAGTCAAAACGCAATCTCCAACTTGGCTTTCTAAGTATGGCCGGTTGTAGGGTGTAGTATAAAGTATCAGTGTCTTGTAACTTATCTTTCATGCATTGTAACTCTTGTAAGAGAACTTGAGATTAACATACATCATCCTTAAAAACCTTATATATGTTGTTCTTAAGTTCGGTCTCTTTACTTACTTGTGTTTTTTGCATCAAATTTTGAAATCCTGATTCCCTATTTGATCTGTTAAGTGCTCTAACACTCACTCTTCTCATTGTAAGACTAATTGTATTGACCATCCTTTAACCGGTCCTGCATCATTTATCATCTGATTCCTAAGGAAGATGACCCGTTATCACTTACTGATTTTAGACCCATTTCATTAGTCGGGTGTGTATACAAGGTTGTTGCTAAAGCTTTAGCTGCCAAACTTAAACAAGTCTTAGAGTATCATAATTGGCCACAACTAGTCAGCTTACATACGGGAAGATCCAATATGGATAGCATCATGATTTTAAATGAGGCCATGTCATGGTTAAAGGTAAGGAAAAAAGAGGGAATGGTCTTTCCAAGAGATACAGGGAAATAAGATATTGGGTAGCATAAAAACAATGAATATTACAATGTTATCAAAATGGTTATGGAGGTTGGTAATAAAGGCAATCCACAGGAGGTCTTCTGCTCGTTAAAAATTCCTGGTTAAGAAGTCTATCTGTCCCGTGTCCATGGAGGCCAGGGAATAGTGTCAATGTTGGATTATTTCATCTTCAATGAGGTCTAGTCTGCAAACTTGGAGTTTGTTCGAACATTCAATTCTGGTTTGATCAATGGACTAATTTGGATGCCTAAATGAACCCTTTCTAGATATCTTTAGACTAGAAAAATAATAAGAAAACTTAGTGATGGTTCTAACTTTTACTTTATTCAAATTTAGAGGTGTTTTAGAACCCTTATTATCAACCTGAACTCAATGATGCATAATTCATTTTTTTATCAGATGTATAGGCCAAGGCATTATGTCTCCTTCATCATCCATCATTGTATAGATGTGAGAATTAAAATTACATAATATCTATGCATAGCCACTAGGTGTGTTCAAAGGTTCGGTTAACAAATTATTCGGTTACGGTTATAATTATTTTTTGGGCCTAGCAATTGATGGAACCAAATCAAATTAATAATAGGCCTAATTGATTCAATTTGGACCTATTTATTTGGTTCATTCAGTACATTATTCGAATAAATAAACCGGTTGACCGACTATTATTCAAATAACCAAATTGAATAAGTAAGTTTTTATGTTACTGAATCAAAAACTGAATTCACAATGCAGTAGTGTTTTTGGTTACAAATAAGATGGGTTTTCGTTTTTTTATACCTCTACTAACCACTTTAAATATAAATTCTTTACAAATTAAAGTTTTTAAAACACCTGTAATGAATGTTTTTGGGCCTTTTCGAGCTACATGAAAGAAAGATAAGAAGTGTTGAAGAAGATGTTGCTGATGTGAAAGAGAGATGTTTTTTTATTGAAAACGCTTAAAAACGAATTAGGTGAGAGGGGAAAGGAGGGGTTACTTTGGTGCAGTTTGGTTGAGAGTCATGTAAAGCCTGACTAGGCATGCCTGGAGGTGACATATTTTGAGTCTTCCCATTGTGAATGGTTTCCATGTAATTGAATGGGTTTCTCAAGAAAATTAATAGTGTTAATTTCAATTTGATTTCTAAGGTTTGACAAAAGTAATGATTTTTCTTTAAAATATTAAAAATTTTCTTTATTAATACTTTTTCTATTTTAGATATAATACTTTTTAATATAAGTTACCTAAACAAAGCACAAAATGTTTTCTGTCTTTTATTGTTTATATTCCTAGATGAGGAAATAGCCAAATAGGCTCTTACGTAACCGAATTTAGGTTCAAGATAATACATGTATATACCAAATTTTGCTTCTAAGATTTCTATTTT